>JANPWX010000362.1:539370-562733 GCA_024734555.1 Trochalopteron elliotii
TTCTCTTTTCTCTTTTCTCTTTTCTCTTTTCTCTTTTCTCTTTTCTCTTTTCTCTTTTTTTTTTCTTTCTTTTTTCTTTCTTTTTTCTTTTTTTCTCAAGGAACATTTGCCTCTTTCTGTTTTGTGGAAGCTGGGATACTCTTTTTACTTTCATCAGGAAGCATCCTCCCAGGTTTCTGTGAAGTTCATGTGAGAACTTGATATTGTCTCAACGTGTGACAGGTGAAACAGCCCTGTGGGTTTTGTTTGCTCTTTTAGTGCCAGTAGCTTCCTTCCCTAGTGATTTTTGTAACTAGGTCCAGACTGAATTACCACCTGTAGGTTTTGCCCATGGTGGAATGTGTTAATATGTAGTTAGTAATGTGAAAACACAAATTCAGAATAACATGAAGTATTTTATACTGTCAGGACCTTCTGCAAAGGTATTAATGATCTCTTTACTGAAAATGTATTTCTCAAACCATTTAGTTTTCCTTTCCTTAACAAAATGTTAATACCAACGTGAAATTGATCCTGTATTTGACTGTCCTACATAGACCTTTCTTTCCTGCAGTAATTTCCAGCCATGGCTTATCAGCACACAACAGAAAAGGAAAAGATCTAAAAAATACAGTCCCCTTTGGTCGGAGTAATAACTTCCTTGTAACTGCATAGCAAATGATTTACAGAAATCCTAGTATATTTGTGATTTATGCTGTGCTTAAAAAATAGGGATAACCCATTAATCTATCAGAATCTTTAATAAGCCCTGTTGACCCAAATTTACTTTTGAATTATGTAAGTAACAATATTATTTTTTATATGTTTTTAGATGTTACCTACTAGTAAAATCAGTGTTCACAATTTCACAAAATCAATGCCCAATTATTTGGACAAATTAAACTCAGACTATAAAAAAAAGCAATATATTCCTACTTATCACCCATGTCTTGAATCAGGCTTTGAGGCACTTACATATAACATCGTAAAGTTTGTTGGAGAACACAAGGATTGGCTAGTGTTAAATACTGCTTGTATAAAATGCTCCATAACTATCAAAAGGCAGAAGAGAAATTGAGAATAATCTATAGTTCAGAGAGGAAACAGTTTTGAGGGAACAAGAATAAACCCCATTTCAACAGCTAGTACCACCTCCTAGCCTTTAGAAGGAGAGAGCAGCACTCTCTAGTTTGAAAACTGTAGTAGGAACAAACTTTTACATTTTTTACTAACTAATCTGAATGTTCTCAGAAACAAAAGTTTAAGTCCTGTTATTTCTTTTTTGTATCTTAGTCCATTTGATTTATCTGATTCATTAAAAATTGCTAAATCCCATAGATTAGATTACTAGGCTGCAAAGAAGAATAGCTACTAAAGGGTAGGTCATGTCTTCTCTACTCTGGGTAGCAATCAACACAAAAAAATAATTTATACCCTGAAAGTAATCAAGAAAGTCCTCAGCAAGTGCCTTATTTGTATGACAGACATTCATCTCTTCCTCTTCTGTAGCCCAGATCCTTACCTCAGAACATGGAAAACTAAAGGAGTGTATTTCTTAATTTTTTTTTCTTTCATCCTTTATAAATGTTATAATTTTATTTAGTTATAACATGTATGCAGACCATATAACTCTCCTCATAACAGATGGGTCAGGGTATATGCAGTCAAGAGGTATTTGCTTTTTCTTCTTCAGCTAGGTTTCTTTGATAAGAGGTTCCTTATCTGAATTGTACATCATCCCCCATTTATTTCAATACTTGGCTAGTGACAAGTGAACATAACAGGATTTATCAGAAGCAGCAATTAGCTACCCCATTGTGTAAATCCCATTAATCACAACGTCAAGCTGGATAACCATGAGGTCAAATGATAACTTCTGACCTGTAATCATCTTTATCTCTGGAGAAATGAATAGCCTATTAATATTAATACTTGGGCAGTTTAATTATATATTCATGAAGATTTTACTTCGGTATTAAATCTTAAAAATGCATCAGAACCAAATTCAAGTATTAGAAACTCATTTCTTGTTTGCAATAAAACAAAAAGGTGTGGAAGGGTCTTCAGAAATACTTTTTTGTGGAAATATTCATTTGCTCTAGAAAAAGTAGAAAATAATCCAGCCAGTTTAGGTCTCAACACCTGTCAGTATGGATTAATTGTTTATTTACATACTGAAAATGATCAGCGTTTAATGATTTGATGATGCTTCATGAAAGGTTATTCTCAAATACAATGGGTTACTATGTATTTTGTTTTTTCACGGCATATGTTCCCTTTGGAGCATATATTTGATTGCAGTGGCAGTGTGGCAGACCCTCAAAGGAACAGTCAATTAAATAATTTTCTGAGGTCAAGCTAATGACCAAAAAAACACTAAATTAAACAGATGCCTGATAATATGTCTGTTACCAGCTTTTCTCAGAAGGGAACAAAGGGAGCCAACCTCTAAGCATATATAAGTCAAAAAAGCATGTTTTTTCCTGGTTTACATTGTATGATTTAAGTTCAGCCTTAACATTGTTTGCAATTTTGAAGTTTGGCATTCTGATGATTCTAATAAAGAGAAATGTTTATGATATATTCCTACCAGTAGAAGAGTGGCACCAAAAATAGATTAATAATTTACCTATATTTAGTTATCTATGTTTACAGTCTCATGTAACATCTTTTTTTATTTGTCATTCTCTAATTTTGGCTTCTTGCAGTACAAGATTAAATAGGAAAAACAAACAAACAAACAAAAGAAACACCTCAGAAAAGATGTACACTGCAATGTGTGCTACCTCAGTAATTTTTAGGTCAATATCCTAATTGGATATCAATTGTAATGTTGGATGATGTATCTGGACATGCACAATGATAGAAATTATGTGGGTAGTACAGAGAAAGTAAATGCCAAGCACAGGAGAATACAAGGGGCAGTATTGGGTTTCCTGTATGATAACAGGATTAAGAGTAATCTAATACAGTGAGTTTCAAAATATTCAACTATTTCAGACAACAATAAGAGTGAAGAAGATTCAAAAGCAGAAGTTAAATACTTTTTTTCATGTAAATTTTATTAATTACCTAATTCTTTGAGATCTTCTAAGTTTGGCCACACACTCAAGGACACCATGAAAGAATGGTGAACACTGGACTGGTGATAATATTACTGCAGAACAGATGTATGTGCAAGTGTTTTGTACTGAAATAGAGAATGGTTTTAAACTTGTCAGGTGCTCACACTGCCAATGTGTCTGGCTCTGGCTCTACTCTCACTTCAAGGTTATTGATCCATTTTTTAACATAGGGGTAAAAGTCTACAGTAGTTATTGCAAAGCTAAATCTTGGTAAGGGATTTGTCTCATCTAAACACTCCCTAATCCATCAATTTCACCTTCCACAAAAAGTGTAGAATATTTGGTTCTTAGCTTGACTCATATCAATGAATGGATATAAGAAAAAAAATCTAAACATACTTCAAGTATGACACTTAAAATAAAAGTGATCTAAAAGTCAAATATCGGCTTTTAAAGTACAGTGGTAGCAAAGGAAGAATGCAGTCCCAAAACTAACTTCCTAACCTGAATGAAACTTTTTTCCTTGGACATGCCCACTCTTAACGTTTATTTTAGTATCCAAATTACTTACCACTAATAAAGCTGCACTGTTCTCTCTGCTTTCCCTAAAAAGTTCATCTCATTCCATGCTCACCTTGGCATTTCTTTTGCAGTTGCAGTGTCCCTGTAGATGTAGGCTTTGTCACTCTTTGAACACTAATCTTATCCCTAACCTTAATTTCAAGATAAACTTACATTTTCCCCCCCTATTTTTAGTTTCAACTGACCTTTCTCGTTTATTCTGTTATTACTGCATTAAATTTTTCATATAAATTACCAAGCAGAGCTAAAGATGTGTGACATTCAAGAAAACATGCTGATCAGTACTTAGGGTTCAAAAATTCACTATTTCAAATATTTTTGAAAGAAATTACAAACATTATGATTTAAAGTATATATACAGCATAAATATACTAGTAATTTTCTGTGTTTGGCAAGATTATGGGTTGAGTTTTAAAAACTTGTTAAATAAGATTTGAACATTTTAAGCTGCAGTCTAGCTGAATTAGCTATTTAAGGTGTTGATAAACAAGAATACGAATTAACCAGTGCATTTCAAAATACTGGAAAAATATCACTGGGAGCAAGATTATCCACCTGTACATGTACAGAATGATAAAAGGTAATCTAGAAAATAAAAAACACAGATTATTTAGACACGTCAATGTTTTAAAAACAGATATTGATTCTTTCTTTTTAATCTTTATAGTCATCAACACAGCTGTCCCACTCATTGCTACACACTTTAAATCTCCTCAGAACTGAATCAATAATGACACTTTATACACAAAGACAATCAGACCATATCCTTGCTGTTATATACATCTGTAACAGGTAGATTATTTTCAAGAAACTGCTGATCAAGCAATAAGTCCAGAGGATATTCCAGTCTGGCAAGCAAGTTCTATTTTCTTGGATATCCCGACTATATTCCCAGAAAACATAATTTACTATAATTCCAGAGTATGTAGAAAATACAAATCCTTTTTTAAACAATCAGAGTCTTTATTTTTCACACCAGAAAAAACCCGAGCAAAAATTACTAATTACATTGCTGGATCAGTTATAAAAATACAAAGAACAGGAGAGAAAGAAGAAAAGTGACATTCAATTAAAAAAGAACTTCCCTGTTTCTTTGGTTCTAAAATTTCTCTTTTCTTAAATGACATTCTGTTACTCGCCTCCCATATGTCTATGATTTAATTATAATCAAAGTTGTCAAGGAGGTATTTTAAATCACAGGGCCAACGTTTTCTGGTACAAGCACAGAAATTTTCTGTGCTAATATTTGCTTTGAATTTATTTATGTTAATGGCCATCATTCCTCAGACTGCCTTCCTAAGGAGTATTAGGGACCATGATTGAAAGAGAAATAAAGTATATATCGCCTCTAGCAGTGAGCAGCTGGTGTTTAAACTGTCTGAATACAAACTTAAGATAAGCAATTCTGGCTTTATATGACATGGGCCTTTATGTCTCAGACACTAACAGCACCTAGTTTGTCCAAGTCAACCATAAATATTGACATGAAGAGGTGATTGTAAGGCATTAGAAAGAACATCTCATTAATTGGGAAAGCTCAAAAAAGCTAAGGAGGTTCCAAATGGTCACTGAAAAAGCTATTCTCAAGCAGTGAAATGAAACAATAGAGTGTTATCTGTCTTAATACCTATATACTTTTGAAAATTTATTAATTAGAACAAAATAAAACTCCGCTAAGCTAATTTATATATTGACTATTCAGAGAGTTCTTTTTCTGATATAGATCACTGAGCAATCAATCTTAACCCAATATACCTGAAATTTCCTGTTTTACTGCCTCATCTGCATTCTTTTTCTCAAGCTTCTGAAGCCACACACTGCTATGCCTTAGGCAAATGGATTCACCAGCAGACAGAAGGAGGGGATCTCTGACATGGAGGGGAGTGGAAATGAGTTTCTGCTCAGGGTGGCTGGTGAAACATCTCCTGAGCTACCTCGCCTCCCCAGGTGCCCTTATACACCAGGTAATAAGGCCTGGAATCTGAAAACCAGGGAAATAATGGGAATGTGTGTCCATCTGGGTTGGAGGGATTTTCTAGGGCAAAATAATTCATTCTGTGATTCTGCGACTCTGTGATACCAAAAAAAGGGAAAAAATTGCTTCTGTTATCACTGTTGTAATTTTTTTCATTTATATTGGTGCAGATAATGTCCCTTGAAAGATATCTCTTTCAAAGAAATTGGTAAAATTATGGGAGATTATCTCACCCTTTGTACTTAAATTGTAATGAAATAGCTTTGAACCTCTACAATGATTAACTTTGCAGATATTACAAAGTAAAAGATCCAAGTGGAAAAATGTAGAAAGACTGAAATGTACATTGCTTTTAGAGGTTTTGATTATACTCAGTTGCTGCAGAACTTTCTTTTCTTCTTTTGTCTTTCCAAAAGAAGAGTTGCATCGCATTCTCTTTTAATATCTTAAGGATTTTGGTCCAATTTTTTGTTAATTATGACCAGTCTTCTCTTTACTTATACTTTCTAGCAGATAGTATGCCATCTGCACAAAATATCTTGGCAGTGGTGCAACTGATGCGTTGCTTTGTGCAAACCTAGTTCTTCCAAAACTGGACAACTCACTAATCATCATGTAATTGCAGAGCTGCTGCTGTAAGATGTCCATGAGTGCAAAATAACAATAACTTCTTGTAGGAGGCAGATAGTACCACCTAGTCCCACAACATAAAAGCAGCTTGTAATCTTTTGAAAAAAAAAAAATTCTAATTCTAAGGAAAGCTAAAAATAGCTGTAGTGCATTCATTCTATCTTATGTACTAGGTTCTATTTATGTATTTAGGAATATGATTGACACTTGTAATTCTTTCTTTAGAGGAAGAAACATATACAAGTGTATTGTTGTTACATTTGAAGAAATATACCAATATATTTTTATGCAAGTACTATTTCTGCTGTCATGTGTTAGATAAATTAATTTCACATTTTAGGGGATGAGGTAAGAGGAATATGTCTTCTCTATTTTGCAGTTTGAGGTGAGCCTCATACACTTTGAAATTCTTAGGTCAACCATGAGATAATGTATTCCTTGTAGATAAACAAGCAGAAAATTCCAAAGTGCAAGTACAGCTCGGTATGGCCTTTATTCCAAAGGCACAAATACTTTTTAAAATTTATTTCCTACAAGTATGCAAAATGATTTGAGGATAGACACTGGGAACTTTATCGTGATTCAGAGAAAGTTGGTGTCACTTTCCTGTTTATCTAATAACTCTAATAATTTATGTTTGACTAGTGACCAGATCAGGTAAATAGGGATTCTGCACTGAACATGGAAAGGAGAACCCAGGAGATGTTGAGCGGCTGCCTTAAGTGGTTAAATTGTGGACAGATAAATCTCATACAAGTAGCTAAACTTGAAACAAAGTTTTACTGTGTATCCATGAGGTTTGATCTCCTTTAAGTGGCATATGATTAAACAAATTTATCAAAAATTAATACATACTTTACAGTTTCATAATCACCTTATTATTCCAGTCTGTTTATGGTTCTAAGTATTGAAAAAGCAGGCAAATTAAGTTAGTGCCTTGGACCTTGTTTCTGATATTTCTAGATTAGATATTTCACTTTTATTATACTCCTTTCTACTAAGAACATAGGATCTGATGACTGACTCTTTTACAGTTCCTACAAAGAAACAATGCACGTTTCTCTGCCTGACCAGAGCATCTAATCATCCTTGGCAATCAAAAGGTTTGTAAATGTCACAGCACTTTGTCACATCCTTCCAGATGACAGTGCAACAGTGATGATTTCACTCAAGTGCTAAATTCGCTTGTTTGACCCCCAAATGCAGCACACATGAAGAGTAAAAGAAACTGAAAGCTGGCATTTTCACACAGAAAAGCCTTAATCAAAGTTGTCAATTGTGTTTATGTTCTATAGAGATAGGTTACCCAATACATTTTAATTAAAATATTTGACTTTTTTTTCTCTACTTCATATGATTCTACCTTAATAACATTTTAGGACCAAGGTTAGCACTTCGCTGTGTCTTATTGTTAGTGAGCATTGTAAGCTGTATCATATTTAGGGACAGACAGAACTGATTTTCACCCAGAGTACAAGATATCATCCTTAACATGGAAAAAAGTGAGCCTTATAATTTGAATTTTTTCTTAGCTTTATTTTGCCTCAGAGAATTTTTTAAAAATGTTTTTTCTACTTTATGTGACCATATTGTGTTATAAATGGCAAAGGAAATTTGAAATATTTTTTATTGGGTCACTGCCAGTATTCTACCACATTTCTGCTTTTTCTCAGAAACTATAGATAAAAAAGCAAACATATGTATATATATACTACCGCTTTACTTTTCCAACAAAATAATATGAAATTTTGCTGGATTATTAATAACAGAAAACAACATTTTTGTCTACCTTTCCTGAAATTCAATAAAGTGTGGGTTTGAGGCCCAGAAGAACCAAACCAGAAACTTCAAGAGAAAAACGACACCAAAGCAAAAATTGAAAGCACATGTCGAGTGCTGAACTTTGCAGTGAGACCTGTGGTCAGATGTGTTTAACTGCAAGAGATTTGTACTCCAGAACTGACTGTCCAGGCAAACAGTCCAGACACACTCTCTTACACAGAGAAAAATAGATATGGCCTGGGCAGGATTCTTGTTACCACCTACAACAAAGTAGGTGAGATCAATCATGTCTTATGGATGTCTGCTCCACTAATTAGCTACAAAAACAATCTAGGATAATTATATCAAATATATATATATATATATATATACACACACACATACATATATACATATACATATATACACATATACACATATATACATATATATACACACATATATACACACATATACACATATTTACACATATGCATTATATATATTATATGTACATATATATACACACATATATAAATGTGGTTGAGTTTGTCATTTCACACATCTGGCAGCCTGTACTTTAAAGAAAACAGCATGGCGAGTTTTGTTTGATTTATAAGCAATAGTGGCATGTTTGCAAAAAATGTATCAAAACATTGTGTTAGTATTATACAATGACCATAAAAGCAAACTAAATGTCATCATTGACTTGGAATTATAAAGAAAGTTGAGGGGTTTTGTGGTATGAATTTATTGCCTGCCTGTTTCTTGCTTTATTTTGAAATCTATCCAGGCCTTCTACCTAAAAAATACAATAGGATCAGAAAGACAGAGAAGGGCAACAAGAATGGTCAAAAAAATGAAATATCTTTGGAGTGATGAATGAGTCAATAGACTGGGACTCCTTAACCTTGAAAAGACAAATCTGAGGTTCTGTAACAGACTTTAAAATGAGTGCCACACAGAAGGTGAGCAGTTATGATTATTTACTTCTCATGATATAAAACCTAGGCAACTTCACATGAAAATAACACTGATGGGTTTAGAGCAAAATAAAAAGAAAGATAGATGAGATACACTAGATATTAGACAAAAAAAGTTCAGGCAAATTCACAGAAGAAAAAAGTGTCATGTAAATAGCAAAATTAGTTTTGTCTTGATTTTAAAGAGCTCACTTATGAATAAAAACTTTGACAGTTTGAAAGAGTCCAATAGTATTTTTTCTTTGACAGGTAAAAAGCAGGAAACAAATCCAACAACTGCATCAAACTTGTTCTACAGGATTCCTGAATACAAGTCTTTTAATATGAACCTTTGAAAAGATCTGAAGATGAAAAAGTGCAGTACTGAAAGTCTAGTTATGTCTATTCTTAAAGCTTTTGCAAATTTTGGTGCCACATTCTCGAGTCAAGTGTAAAACTCTAAATTCTGTCACCTCAGGAGAGATACTACTCCTTAGAGGCACTGTTCTAAAAGCCAAATGAGATGCACATATTCAGTGTTTTTACCTACAAATAAGGAGAAACATTTCCATTTCCAAGGTTGAAAACATGATCTAATATACTAAATCACACTGAAGCATTTCTGAAGGAACTGGTAACTTTTTCACTGTAGAGGCTATACATTATTTATGAGCCAGACAAGTAGTTTTATCTTCAAAGAAAGACCAGAGATTCTCACTGACATCCCTGAGAGATGGTTTGCTTTTTCATTTTCTTTTTTAAATGAACAATTTATTTTAAAACTTCATCATGAACTTAACAGTGTCATTTCAAGCACATTGGTTGGAAGAATTCTGGTTTTCTTCAGCAGTTTTTCAACAAGCAATAGATTGCAACCTTGTCAGGTAGAAAAGGTGGAGCCCATGTAATATTATTAGTAGAAAAGAATTTCAAAGGAACACATCTTATTATAGAGCTTTTGACAGTTCAGAAGTGTGAGTTTTGGTGCTTCTGTACTGGGATAATTAAGCTCTGACCCTGAAAATGTTATATATAAAATTAGCCCTAGGTAGACTTAATATACTCTAATTTTAGTCATTAAAAATTAGTGTTTAGCTTGAGCTAATTATCCAGGCTTTATATATAGAGACCAAAGAGTGACAGAAGCTTCTTTTAAAACAGTTATCTGGGATTGTCATCTGTAGAATTCTGTTGCTCTCATCATCAGAAAAAGAAGAAAAGTTATTATTTAGAAGTACATCCAGACTGATACTTAGGTGTCCACTATCTCTAAATCTGATCTAGTCCTGAGGGCTACTTTCATAAATCATGAAGTATCACAAAAGACAATTTCTCAAAAAATGCAAATGGAAGGTAGCTTAAATGAATTACTAAATGAAGATGCCTATATGTCTGGTTTGACTGCATAAGTGACTGTTCAGAATTAAAAATGTACATTTTACTGTTGAAATTAGGCATGTGCAAGCCATTCATCCTTACCTTTTTATAACTAAGGTTGAACATATTCAATTAAAATGCTTCCAAAAAATCTCAACATGCCTCTCTTTGTATCTTATTCTGTCTAAATATATTTAAAAACTTGACTTAGCCTCTCTTGTAAAATAAAAGGATTACGATTTCTCTCTCTCTCAAGGATAATGGAATTTGAAATGCACTCAAGATTTTAAGATGACCATTCCTACCAAAAAGGACAAGAGTAAACATGATAAATCTACAGAATTAAAGTTTTATCATTGTACTCAATATAACACTGGTGAACGTAACAGTTCATTATAGTTGTATATACAAAGAATTATAGTACCTTTTTTTTCGTCTTTCTCTCCAAAACTCAGACTGTATTCCAGGAAATAAATGAGGGTTGGCTGTACTTTTAGACAAATACCAAAGCTGCATTAATATCTCTTCCACATATGAAAAATCATTCAATTGATTCAAAATGACAGTGACATTACACCAAATAGATATAATGAAAATAATGCTCAGTCCCACTTTGATAGATGCTCGACCCTTCAAAATTACACATTTCTACGGGTTTGTCATTCTGGGGCAGGAAAAAGGACCTTTTAAAAAGAAAAAACACCACAGTTTCATTTTAGATCACACCTGGTGTAGTGAGAGGTGCTCCTACCCATGGCAAGAGATTTAGAAGTAGATGATCTTTAAGGTCCCTTTCAACCCAAGTCATGTTCTATTCTATTGTTGTGGTTTGACACTGGCCAAACACCAGGCATCCATGAGAATCACTCACTCACCCTCCCCTGCCACAGCTGGGCAGAGGAGAGGAAAGATTAACAAAGAGTTCATGAGTTGAGATAAGGACCAGGAGAAAACACCCCAAGGGCAAAACAGGCTCAACTTAAAGATACAAAGTGAGTTTATTACTAACAGAATCAGAGGAGCATAATGAGAAGTAAAATAATCCCTTGAAACACCATTTCCCCCTCAGCCCCTTCCTTCCTCCCACTGACAGCGCAGCCAGACAGGGTGTGGGGTTTTGGTCAGATCATCACTGAGGTTTTCTTCCACTGCCCCTGTGAGGATGTGGGATCCCTCCCACAGGAGACAGTTCTCTGTGAACTTCTCCAGAATGGCTCCAATCTCACGAGCAGCGGCCAAACCACACCTGCTGCAATGTGAACTCCCCCCATGGGCACACAGTCCTACCAAAAATGCTGTGATGGGGGTCTCTCTTTCATGAGATGCAGTGATCCAAGGACAGGCAGCTCCAGCCTGGGAACAGGAACCCTCTCTCCACTGGGTATCCCACTGAATCACAGCCTCCTCCAGACATCCATCTGCTCCAGCATGGGCACCTCTCCCACAGGCTGTGGGTGGATCTCTGCATCCCTCATGGATCCCCACAGGCTGTGGGTGGATCTCTGCATCCTCTGTGGATCCCCAGGTGCTGCAGTGGCACAGCTGCCTCACCATGGTCTCACCACGGCCTGCAGAGGAATCGGCTCCAGCACCTTGAGCACCTCCTGCCCCTCCTTCCCCAGTGACCTTGGTGTCTCCATGTTGTTTCCCTCACATGTTCTCTCTCTTCTTTTCCTTGGCTAGGAAAAAAACTGTGTGTGCTCTTTGTCTTGATTTTCTTCTTAAATATGTCATCACAGAGGCATTACCAGCCTCTCTAATAGGCCGATCTTTGGCCAGCACCGTGTCCATCTCCAGAGCCGTCAGGGATTGGCTCTGCAGGATGTGATGGAAGCTTCCAGCAGCTTCTCACAGAAGCCACCTCTGTGGCCCCCGACTACCAAAAACCAGGCTATACAAAACCAACACATCTCTGATTTTAATCTATGATTCTATGATTGTTAAAACAAAAAAAAAATGCCCTTACAACCAACGGAAAAGCTGGATTTTTTTTTGACAGCAAATAAAAATATAGGCCTTCATTAGTTTGTACAATTGTCATATCTGTATGCGTGCCACAATTAGATGTTTTGGAGTAGAGGCAAGGCATAACCTAAGGGGTTTCTTCAGCAGGCTATATTGTACAATAGTATCTGTAAAGTATTTTAAAGGCAAGCACAAAACAACTAAAAACACAATTGTATCGTGTTAAACAACAAAACCTAATTTAATGCAGGAAATAAACACAGCCTCCCTAATTACTTTTTAAACTTATTTATGTATTTCAAAGGGTATTCATTTAAATCTCACCATACCCAGAAACTTCTGTTGATAGTGTTCTACTCCTTTCTGGTTCTTTATACCTCTTACCTCTTTCAGTAAACATTTTCTTCCAACTGCGGCAAAAAGGGCACTTTTAACACTTTTACTATCATCTATTTTCTTGGCTTTACTCCCTGTGATGAAACATAGTGGTTTTGGCTGGGATGGAGTTAATTTTCTTCACAGTAGCTGGTATGGTGCTGTGTTTTGGATTTCTGCAGGAAAATGTGTTGATAGCACAAGGATGTTTTCGTTTCTGCTGAGCATCAAGCATTTCTCACTCAGCATCAAGGCCTTTTCTGCTTCTCAGCCCACCCCATCACTGAGAAGGCTGGGGGCACACAAAGGGCTGGGAGGGGTCACAGTCAGGACAGGTGATTTCAACTGACCCAGTGTATATTCCATACTATATGGTGCCATGCTCAAAATACAGAACTGGGGAAAGAAGAAGAAGGAGGGGCATGGCCAGAGTGATGGAGTTTGTTTTCCCAAGTCTTTGATACACAGTGCAGCCCTGCCCTCCCAGGGAAGGCTGAACATCTGTCTGCCCATGGGAAGTGGTGAATCAATTCCTTATCTTGCTTTGGTAGTATGCAGATCCCTTTTTTTTTAACCTATTGTCTTTATCAGAACCCATGAATTTTTGGGTTGAATTGAAACCCACGAATTTACCCTAAAGATTCTCTTCCCCATCCCACTGAGACAGGGTGAGTGAGTGTATAGCTGTGTGGGGCTGAGCTGTCTGCTGGGGTTAAACCACAGAGCATTGGTGTTGAGGTTTCTCTTGTGGTGGGGGCTGCTACTGGCTAGCAGTGAATTCCTCCAGACCACAGAAACATCTCATGTGGGTCTGTCAGCTCAGCAGCTGCTGCGTGGGTCAGGCTTGGAAGAAGGAAACGTGCTCTCTCTTAGTTTAATAAGGATGTTTATTCAGTGCAGCCATGTGGAAGGGATTTTTCCAGAGCCCCTTCCCACCATGCTAGTAGCATGGAGAGGGTGAGGAGAGAGAGAGAGCATGGGCGTGGTGTGTCCCCTTTTCACCAGGGCAGCCCTGGGCGGGGAAACACCGACCCAGTGGGGAATGGAAGGGGGAGGGGTTACATCAGGAGGAACCACAGGGGTAGGAATGGTGGGGGTGGAAGGAACGTACCAAATACAGACAAATAACAAATACAGTATAAATTCAAAAACCTGAAACTCACGTCGCTACACATTGGTTCCTAACCTTTACTTTGGAAAGTAAGTTTTGGCTCACAAGAATGATAATCTCAATGGCTAATAATTCCGTGAGTGGGATGTGTTGGAACCGACTGATATCATTCAGGCTGAAAAAGAGGGTGTGGTGGTTTCCCAGGAATATAACTTCAAAGACCTGTCAGGGAACGTGATGTCAGAGACAGAGCAGGCTATTGAACAGAGGACTCTACATACAGTTTTTATTCAACCACTTTTCTATCTGCCTGCAGATAGCAGGTGACAGTTCTATTGATTTAAGAGGCCTCATTCCCCTTTATGGACATAATGATAATTACTAATAATACCAACTCTTACAATTCACTGCTATAAGAAATGGAAAGCATAATTGTATTCACTACCAATAATAATCAGCACTAAGAACTAAAAGGTGTTAACAGGTAGATGTATCTTAGGTGAAATAATTTAGATGATTTCAAAAGATAAGGAACAAAGACAATTACATCCTTAAAATTGACACCACATTAACATTTTCCAGGAGTCTTCCAGAGAGTTTGAAATTAATAGGATGAGTCCTTTGTTGAAAGTAAGTAATGTGCTTAAATTCTCACCCTTCTAGAATGTCATTATAAATCCTTTCACATCTAAATGTACTGGCTTTTTCCTACAAAAGGCAAAATGAAGACAATTTAATGCACTGTGAGTATGTGAATAGGCATATGAAACTAGTTTTGGCATTTTTCTGGAGAAAACAGCAAAGAAACACTTCAAGAAGATTAAACGAGTTTCTTTCAAACAGAGTTTGCCTAGGATCTTGGACAAATTTTATTTTCTTATTACTGCACTCTAAAATTTTGGCATGATTGGTCTTTCATAACAAACAACTTAAGAGGAACAGTATATTTAACAGGAGTTACAAATAACTTTAGGCAAATTGCTTTGCTTACACTGGTTTGACAAATTTGGGTCTTGAAATCAATAAAAGAAGTGAACCAGATAAGCTTTGATATCTTGGGAGGCTTTTGGTGGGAGCAGGGGCATAACAAAGATATGAATGTCAGCAAATCAAAGCACTCCATCAAGTTCTAGAGCAGTTCCATTAAATTCAAAAGCAGTGACTTAAGTATGGAGCAATGAGTCATTGCAAGTGAATAGCAGGATTTGCTTTGCTGGTTACAAGCATTATGCAATGTTTCTTAATTTACCTTTTTGCTTTCTGGCTTTGACAACAAGATAAACCTGACTTTTTGAGAATGGAATCTTACTGTCAACTAACATGGAACTGGCCAGTTCTTGTTTCTGCTTTTTTTCAGGCCAAATCATTGCCAATTCATGGTAAGTTTGTTGTTTTGTTTTGCTTTGTTTTGCTTTGCTTTGCTTTGCTTTGTTTTGCTTTGTTTTTCACCCAGTAAAAATATGTACATGCTGCATCTGCAGGAAAATTTGGCAATAACTGAAATAAATTTAACTTTCTAACTTTTAGCTGCTAAGTTAAAAAAAAAAACAGTTGGCTGTGACTGCTTTTTTTTATTTATTTTTTTCAGCATGAAACTTGTTTACTCAAACCTGGCAGAAATTCTGTTTTATAAGTCAAAAAAGTTCCCTATAGAGCTTAATCAATTGCCATAGAATTCCCAGGCAGGTTATGCTTTTGTGAACTTGTTCCGTATCAGCTCTTTGCTTTTAATTCAAATGCAAAATGCCCTTTTCTCAACAAATGTTATGTTTTGTAGGTATTTTTATTTCTTTATTTTTCCTTGGATGAAAGCCTTGACTACAATCTTAAATTATTCTCATATAGATTTGCTCAGTAATTATGAATGCCATGTATGTGCCTAAACAACAATCATAATCATTCCCTCATCTTAGAGGTTAACTGGATAATGCCAAATCATTCTACACTTTTTCACACTTCCAAATGAAAGCTTGTTTTAATCTAATCACATCAAGCTTCTGAGGACTCAATCACTTATATTGTGCAACAGGAAAATATGATCAGACATATTAACCTTTTCATTAGGTTGTGAATTAGTTATTGACAGGAGAAGAAATATTTCTTTTTGATTAATTAAACAGCATCACATAGTGTCCTCTAGTCATAGAACTATTATTTTCTTATGTAATGTAGCTGCTTTTTTTTTCAGGAGAACTGAAAGGAGATTGTAGGTTTTGCACCCCTGGGACTAGAGTATGAATTCTATCTCTTAGTCTTGGTTGAATCAATATGTGGTATAGGTTTACTCACTGCAACTGTTCCCAAAATATTGTTCTTGGCAATTGCAAAGGTCAATAAACTTTCACGACTTTCTTTTATCCTGCACTCATTCCTGTGTCTGAAGCACAGTTCCCTACCTCACAGTTCTTTAAAGTTAAAACTATCTCTGTTCACTTAGCATCTTCCTGAGACAGAAAAAGAAGAGAAAATTTTCTTCATGAGTTTTTCATGTACTCACTGAAATGCAAACAAAGAGGAAGGGACCCTCAGGAAGCTCTATTAATCCTATCTGCAAAAGTAACACTTATTTCTAGCTTCAGCATGTAATCTATCCATATACACATGTCAAAGTATTTATACAATTCCCCTGCACCAGTCTTTATTCCTATCTATGTCAAACATCACTCCTTAATAATTTTTCAGTCAACCGTACAATTAATTTCTAACAAAATTTAGCCATTCCTCTGTGAATTACTCTGAAGTTCCAACTGCAGCCTATCAAAACAGCCAAATAACATAGCATTAACAGAAAAATTTCTGGCAATGACTAATGACTGGCTAGAAGTACACAACTCACTTCTTACTCCAGTGGAACAGTGGGAAGAAATCTGACATCTCATTTAAAATTGGAATGCAACAAAAGTCTTGCTGGTTTTTTTGTAGTACAAACCCTGTTGTATATCATAGTATTTCTCTTGGATGTGTGACAGTATATGGACTGGAGAAAGGAAGATATTTGATTCCTGCTGTTTTGTTTTGTTTTGTTTTCTCTGGTTTCCAAAACATTTTTCCACAAAGACATGTATCTGTATTTGGTTTTCATAGTCTTTCTTTCTCGGGTTCAATATCATCATGTAGATTGACATTGCTTTTATTATTTAGCTATACTAATTTGGAAGTATGCCAAAGTTTGCATCCCCATGCATAACATCCGTGTTGGGTGTTAGCAAGTGCTATAACCAAATCAATCTCTTCAACAATTTGGATGAAGCTACATTTTTTGTGGGATAGAGCAGCTCAGCTGTATAGATGTGTAGTACACATTATATAAATTACATTGCCTAGGTTTTGACTGGAATAGATGCAGGCTCATTGGTTCTTTCATTTTACTTCATTACCTGGCATTGCAGTGTTGGATTGTCTACCAGAGCTATCCAAGAAGCCTAGAGCAGAACTTCTCTGTTGCTTAAGCACAGTTAATTTTTTATATTTCAGGAACAAAAGGAAAAAAGTCTTTTTTGATGGTATACTTAAGAATATCCAGCAGTAGCACAATAATTCTTCCTGCTCCATTTCTATAAGATGAGTACCCAAGAAAATCAAGCTGAAAGGTTTTTATGGGTTGCATTTTGCCCATTTTGTTCTTCATCTAAAGTACTTTGAGTTCTAGCATTTGCATTAAAGTGCCTATATTTAATTCTAATGTCAATGAAAGATTATTGCAGAAGAAAATATTTCCTTGGGTTCCTTGTAAGTTTGAAAATACCTGATACTTCTTTCTCTCTTCATTTTTCTTCTTTTTATTTGCTTGCTATTTATAGTTAAGTTTAAACATTTAAGAAAACAAGATAGCAATAACAGAAATAAACATCTGTGACTCAGTTTTAGCATTTGGTAATAATACCTTGTAGAACAGCAAAAGTTGATCTGTTTAGAACCATAAATTGTGAGCTGGGTAGTGATGTCTCTACATGACACCATATAAGAAGCAAAAACTACTGGACAGGACAGGTCTATAAAGCAGTGCATATACAAACAAACAAACAACAACAAAAAAACCTAGCATGCCGTGTCTTGTAGGCTAACAAAAGTTGAAGACAGAAAAAAACCCCTATTATTTCTTCCTTCCTGCCAAAGTGAGACAGTTCCCCACAGTGTAATTTTCTAGTGTTTTGCCCAGCCTCATTTTAAATTATTCTAACAACTGGGCTTCCACTGCTTCCCTTAGGAAGTAGTACCATAGATGACAAGTTGACATTCACTTTAGTCCCTGGACGACACAGTTCAATGTAACATGACATGAGATATATTGTGATGGAATCCAACATTTAACAGGTTTCAGTACAATGTAATGTGCTGTGAAATGTTGATTTAAACAATGTTTAACAAAACTACTGTAGCTATAATGTAAAGGTGGTTAAAACTCTTGGAAAAACAAAATGAAATTAAATGAAATGAAATAAAATAATAGAATAGAATAGAATAGAATAGAATAGAATAGAATAGAATAGAATAAAATAAAATAAAATAAAATAAAATAAAATAAAATAAAATAAAATAAAATAAAATAAAATAAAATAAAATAAAATAAAATAAAATATAGCTCTCTGAGCACTAATTTTAACCACAGTACAACTATGTATATTGCAGAACACATATACATTTTTTCTCCTAGGCTGTAGGCAGAATGCACAGAAGAGGCAAAAGTCAAAGATTAAACTTTGAATTTTAAGAGACTAAAGTCTGGATTGTGAAACATGATTAATCTTAGAGAGACAAAAATAAGGATCTAACAACATTTTTGAAAGATGCCCACATGTCTAACTGTATTTTCAGGTTCCCACTGCCTTTAAAAACTCATGTCATAGATATAGTGTGAGGAATTTGTACAGATTTTAACTTCTGGCTGTACAAAGCTTTGTGGCAGCAGTAGGAAGGAGATGAGGAGATGAGGGAAGAAAAATGAGGACTTCTGACAGTAATGCTGGTAGGGCATTAGCACTGATCAGTGGTTTAAATATGTTGTATTGTAGACAAAGACTGCAAATAAACATTAAATAGCTGAGCAAGGGGAACTGAGGAGTCGAGAAACCAATGGAGAGAAAACAGAGGAATATGACTAGCACAAGTGTACCAGTGTAAGTGCACTAATTAAAATGAAACAGCTTTGCAGAACCATCAAATCCATCTCATATAGGATCTAATGAAGACACTCACGCATGCTCAAACATACAGCTAAGGAGCTACAATTTGGAAGCTGACAGAATACTGGTTTTGTCAGAGGAGTGTTTTTACGATACATGACAGCTCTTGAAATTATCTAATCTAATTCCTAGCAAAACATACTTCCCTCTCCAGCCTGCTCTGCTGTCTTGTCTCTCTTTTACCTTGGTAGCCAATCCTCTACTCTGTCTAAGGGGTTTGTAGTCATCATCCATGAAGTCTTTGAAGTTTGAGACTATAAATAGGATGTGTCTTGTCCTTATGGTCTGTGAATCGTTTCTTCCACTTGAGCAACTCATTCATCTTCACTTGAAAGGAAATCATTTTGACTTCTTACAGAAATGAAGCATATGACATTCTTTGCAGGTCACAGTCATGGTGAGATTAGGCACAGACACCAGTGGTTCAATCATTTATCAGAATATATATTCTTACAATTTTATGGTACTGTATCTGGGCTCTTCCACAGTGGCCAGAAGGTGAAAGGCTCTCCTGATTTTATGTTGCTCCTTTAGACTATGACAGTAGACAAATGTCATTTCCAACAGCCAAAGACACTAAAGGGAACGAGGCTTCAGAGCATCATGTCCTCGTGGCTTTATCCCTTCAGGTTGAAAGGGTGAGTTATTAATTTTAAACAAAGCTAAATGGAAGACTTATTTGCCACCAGGAAAAAAGCAAATCTGAATCAATAGGCTCATAAAAACCTCTTTGTTCTCTCTCTACTTCTGCACCAGTTGCTTAAGTATTCAGATGATATTTAGGATTACTTTTATTGTGCTTAAAGTGATAATAATATATATTTTTTTAAGTTCTACATACGTAAAGTATTCATAGTGAGAATTCTAAGAGATGTACCTTTTGCTGACTACAAAGAGAGCAGATTTACAAAGAACCTGAAACTCAGCAAATATTTGCATTTAAACTGTATATCATTACTCTTTACATTTTATTTTGAAGTTTTTGCCCAAGTGTTAACTATTGTAATATGACTTTGAATAAATATTGAATGGATGATTTTCAAAGCAAGTAGTAAGCCCTATAAATGTCAGACAGTAAATCTGAACAGCACTGACTGAAAAAAAGGAATACACAATAAAATTCTTTTATCAAAACTGGGAATGCTTTGCACTTTTGTAAAATATCTTGTGTTAAAGAGTGCACTACAGCTCAAGTAAAATGTTCTAAAGTATCTATTTTAAGACGGAGTTTTGTCTTTAAAGCTGTGAAGATATTAAGCTCAGCAATAAGAAGGAATCCAGAAGTGTTCTGTCACCAGCATAAAAATGCACTCGAAAACCTGTTTGTGTTCACTTGCTTCTTTTTGCAAGGAGAAAGAAACCCACTTTTCTAAAGCTTAAAATGCCTGAAAGGTGGTGTTGACTTGTCCTTTTTTGTTCTTTTTATGGAGACCACCTGTCTTTTATAAATCCTCAAAAGCCCTAAAAATTGAAAGAAATATACTAAGGACTCAGAAATTTTTCAGGAGGACATTATTAGTTTTTGTTCTGTTTCTCTCACTGTTAAAAACTGCTGCTAGTTCTCATAGTGAGATTAGTTATTTTCTGGAAAATGTTTACATTGTTTTAACATAACTCTTATATAAATTTACACAACTGTTATAGGCCTTACTTATGACAATATCAGTATATTTCAAAATCAACCCTGAGAACTAATGTATCAATATCACAACATCACTAGCAATATAACACACACTGGTGATTTTGTTCATTTGTATTTCATCTTCCTTACATCATGATGTTATTACATCAACAAGAGGAAAGTAGTTTTAAAGTTAGAAAATAACAGAGGAGATTATGTCCTGATTTTTCAAATTTTAAAACTCTTTTTAAAATAAAATTTAAAAGAACGTTAAAAAACGAAGTAATCTATTTAGTATAAATAAATGCTTTCAGAACCTACCTATTTGCAACTAAGTTTTAATGCCTCAATTTTGGCTAGGAAGAAAGATCTTGGCAATATTGTGTATGAAAGAGAAAAAAACCCCTCAGCCTTTTGGTATCAAGTAATAATCTTTAGCCACTAGAAAAGAGCTATTAGTCATTTACTGCATATCAATGACTAAAATTAATATTAAAACGTTGAGATATTAGTACAAAGACTAGTTAACCAAGGCAATGAATTGATGAAAGAATAAAATTCTCAATTCTGCTTGTCTTGGGAAGATATGGGTTGTTTCTTTGACAAGCTAATAAGATAGAAATAAAGCATAACTAATGACCACCACTGGAACATTTTAATTACCTGACATGCTTTAATTTCATGAGGGAAAACAATAAAGTAGCAAAGCAACAAACTGAATGAACCAGCATTGCTTCTTAATCATGAATGGAATAGATCTTGCAGCTTGTGTTATTAGAGGTTACATCAGAAAAAAAGATAATTTGATACTTCTTTCAAAACCTGACATACCTGGCCCTTGGCCAGACACAGCTCAGTCATTTGTGTGTTCCAACATAGCACATAGAAATATATTAGTGATTCCATATTATCTTGTATTTCCATATTAAAAAGACAGAGTAGCTTGAAAAAATTAATAACTTCTTTCTTCAAGCAATAAAATAAATGTAAACTCCATCTTTGAAGAGGGAAAATATGATAATCCTGATAAATAGAGAGGAAAAGCACAACTGAAGTTTTATATAAGATGGTTGTCATTAATTTGTCAGTTTCCAAATAGTTTCTCTGACTTCATAGAATAGGATTTTGTGTCGTCATTGTCTAAGACTGTTCACTTAAATGAATTTCTGAACTATTGATATAAGTTTTATACACTTTCTTGAAACACAGCTTTTCATCTTTAGTGCTAAGAAACACTTTGAAAAATAATTTCTGATTTACCCTAATTAAATACTTTAATGTGGAAAATAGTACTCTGTTTTATTTTTTTTAAAAATAAATTAATTGAAAATCAGTAGCTGGAAAATTGTCTTTCCGTAGCAGTTCTTTTACTCACAGTTAAAATAGGTGTAGAGCTATATATATAAAAAGTAAATTTTTCTAGTTCCTTCCACAAATTCCAATGCTATGCTGGTGTTTTTCTCTGCACCTCAATTTTTGAACCAACAAAGGTCAAAATGAAATCTAATAACAATGGTGACATGAGAATTTGAGCTTTCTAAACCTGAGTATTTGAAGATAAAAAACTCCTTCATACCTGGATAGTTTCATACAGTCTTTTTTGAAATCTGTGTGCATAGACTGCAGGCAAATTATTGCTGAAGAAAATGACCAAAGCTTATTCTCAAGAAGATGCTTCTCCAGAAATACACAGCTTGGCCTTCTAACCTTCACAGAGATTATTCAGGATCTAAGAACATAAAATTAAGTCACAAATCAGACATTCTCGTTGTAATAGTATTCAGCACACAAATCTCTTGTTGCAGACTGCCCAATGTGACACATGTTAAGCAAATGTTCTAACTGTAGCTATCTACGAAATATTGTGTGAATTCCAGTTTCTTCCTCTCCAAGGCAGAAACTTCAAACTGTCTCTATAATGTACTGCCAATCACAAGAGTAATAGGAAGTTTATAAAAAATACACCAGTTTATAGACAACAATACAAGCTCTTTATTAAAGGCAAATATGGATGCAAGGTAAAACATGAGTTTAAAGTTTGTTTTCAAGTTTGGCTAAGGACAAGAGGATATCTGGATAAGTTATTGCCTATCCATTCTACTGTCATAGAGCCAGTGCTCTTCATTCTAGTTTTACTACTGCAAAGGTTATTGATTATCTGCATTAAGACAAATGAGGGATCTTAATGTTTTATTTTAATTAATTGCTTTTTTGCAGTATTGCTTAATTATTGAGTTGAAAAGGAAGACAATGTTGCATTTCTCTCATCCCCACCCCACTTTTATAGATTGTCTTTTTGCACCCTTTGACCTCTTTTAAATTGCTGCATACAAATTTATTTTCATTCACTGATCATATTTCTAGATGTTCGTGCCTTGCTTAGAACTTTCTTTTTTACCTGAATAATCATATGAGGATAGAATCATTGCTTGGAGCTTGCCTCAGGCATCACATCTCAATACAGAGGCTTGCCTGAGCCCTAGTTTCACTGAAGTTGGCATTCTCACTGCAGAACTGATTATGCATTTGCTCAACCAGATTCCTCCACTCAGTCACTACAGTGCTCAGAAAACCAGAGGGCATTTTCTTTGCTTTCAGTCACTCTCTTTCCAATGTCTATGAGGGTTTTTTTCACACATTCTCTCATTTCATTTTTGCTCTTGAGCCATGCTGAGACCAAACCATCTAGGAGTTCATTAGCTGTCAGTATTCCTATTGTTTTAAATAATACTTTTTACTGTAGTTCAGTTCTGTTTACAATGATGCAGCAAGGGCCT
>JANPWX010000362.1:563120-685229 GCA_024734555.1 Trochalopteron elliotii
GAGGAGAGGAGAGGAGAGGAGAGGAGAGGAGAGGAGAGGAGAGGAGAGGAGAGGAGAGAAATTAACAAAAGCAGAAAACAAAAATACAGTCTTCCTTGTAATCTGAATAAATTCAAACTTGGTAGGTATCAAATTATTTCTTAGAATTCTTTTCTATTTATTGAATTCTGCTTAGATAACCCTTTAATTTTCAGATAGTTATCAGAGATTATTTTATAGCAGTAGTATTAAATGCAAATAGTAAGTGTTTCATTGTGTGACTAGCATGAACAGTCGGCTGCACAAAATTTGTTGATGCTCCCAGTAACATGGATTTTCTGCTGATGGCAGTGGTGTTCTTTGTACAGTAGTTGTTTTCTCATGGAAGCACTGCAAATTTGCCCATAACTGTGCATTCAACTTCATGGCCTTTTTATTTCTGAAAAATCTCACTAAGTTTAACTTAGATAACTTTTAACCTTATGTGTCTCTTGGAAGCAATTAATGAGATCATGGGTATACTCTGGACTGCAGAAGAAGAGAGCACTGTAATCTATGCAGATAATCTTTTGTCTGAAATCTCTATCAAAGACAGGCTACATGGTTCAAGTACAGTTAAGAACAGTATACAGAAATGCCTTGGCACATAGACTTATTTTAAGACAAGACACCAAAAAAAGAACTTTATCTAAAATAGAGTTCATGCAATCTGGCAGCCAAACTCCCTCCCTGGAGAGGAGGAGACGCAGGAGTCTCATCCAAGGTTCTGCACTACTGCTGATATGAAGGTATTAAGAGAAGATGATTCAAATGTCAATGTAAACTTAACTGAGTCTTTCCATAGCCATAAGCAACATAACCATTTGCAGGTAAAGGAAGTACATTACTGAGTGACAAAAATAGATGTGTTTCCTGGCATGGCAAGCATTCCTTCAAATTTGAAAGAAAAGCAACAAATCTAAGACCTAAAATCCAGGTTTTGATATTTTTAGGAAGTCTATCAGTTAGATTATTGAGAGAAAAATGTAGATTGCACACTTGAAGTGGGGAGGATTTGAATAACGGGAGAGATGTGGTGGTTATTTTCTATGACAAAGACAGCAGGACATTTTATAGCATAAAGCAAAGAGCAAGATGAAAAGCATAAGGTAGGATGAGGAAGTGTGAGAAAAAGGTTATGGTATGTCACAAACCTGTAAGTTTACCAAGACCACAGGAGTGATGGGTTTGAGTTCCCAGGCTCACCTTCTCAAGGTTTTCATAGTTCTCTCTGAAAGTGAGACATCCAGTGTTGAGCAGTTATTTTTCAATATACACTTTTCTACTGAAAAATGACTGATCCTTTGATTGGAATTGCTTGTGTAAACATGTCAGATCTAGCCAGACTAAGCCCCAATCCCAATACCCTCAGATTTTGGCAGCTGGGGCCACCTCCTGGCTGCAAAACTGTGTTTTGTCTTCAGCACTACTCACCACACCTAGGAACTCCTTTCTCCTAGGAGACGTTCCAGTTGAAAATATGTCTTTTTTTCCCCACCACAGCAGATGACTTTGCAAATAATACCAGGTTTCTGGGCAGAACTTGCCCTGTTTAAATTCCTAGATAACCAGGACTCTAAGAGCAGGGGCAGATAACATAATTTCTTTAGGTTTTTATCTCATAAGTACATCACATTACCAAATCAGTGCTGCAGGATTTCTCTGTCTTCCTTTTTATATTCAGCTTTAAGCACCAGCCTTTACCTTGGCATCACTGTAGACAATGTTCTACTGGAGAGTTGGAACCCCTTTAGGTTCTAATCAGGTCCCTCTTCTTTACCCTGAACTCAGACTCTCAAATCATTGCTCTCTTTCTGCTCCACTGAGCCATAGGTGTCAGGGAAGGCCATCAAAGCCCAACCTGAGACATCTCCATGTCATTCCTAAGTCTGGTAAAACTCCTCTGAATTTACCAGACAGTCTTTAGACACCAGTTGCATTTTTGCCTGATTACTGACCTAATCATAAAGTCCACCACAATGGAAACCACCTAAAGAACAGAGCTAGAACTTTGTCTTCAAAGAATATTTTGGGCCAAATTAATTCCCAGACCTAGTTACACCGTATTCAATATATATTCTAGGGCTGAATTTGTTTCTATCACTCAGTGACTAGTTAAGAAGACAGTTTACAGCTCCCCTGTGATATTGTGCTGAAGAAAGGTGCCCAAGCATTCTCCTGGATGTCATTTCTACCCTTCAGTATGAATAATCTTTTAGAAAGTGTATGCACTTGCAATCCAAGATAATTATTTAACCATGACCTGCTACTACTATTCTGTTAAAATTGACATCCATGAGGCATATTTTACAAGACTAGCCAATCTCTGAAAACATACTATTGGAAATAAACTGAACAAACTTGAAATAGCATATATCAGGAAAGAGAGCAGACCTCATAGGGAATGGGTCATAAAGCTGAAGATTTGAGACTTGACGTAAATACCCTGAAAATCTGCAATGTACTTAAGTACATGAAAAAGTGGTCTGTGTCAGCAAGCATATTGTTTCAGAAATTGACAGAAGGGAGTCGTAAAGCTTGCAAAGTGCTTCTGAAAAGGAAAGCAGCCCCTGGTGCCAAGCAGATAACTGATTCTTAAACAGCTGCTAAATGTTTATGTTCTAGACTTCAGCCGTAATAGAGAATTTGCCAGCTAGAGATTATTAATAATAAAAAACCACATTTCAGATGTTTTCACATTCTTTCAGCTAAGGATCTCTATGTTTCATGCATATCATGCAACAAACCTTCAAAATTCTTTGGTAATATAGATGCATAATTGAATAATCGTCATATAGACAGAGAAATTTTATAAAAAATACTCAAATTCAAGGTTATAGAGCAAATAATAAGAAAAAAATAGGATCAAATTCCTTGTTTCTCTATATTTTATTCCAAAGCAACAAGCAAAATATGGCTGCAATGTATTTTCCAAACACGAACACTAGTCAGGCAGAATGTGGTGGCAAACTTACCCTTGCAAGTGTGATATTTCCCCCTGGGTGTAAGATTTTCAGCTTCAGATGTACTCATAATCTTGATATTTTTTAAAAGCATCTTGTTTTCTTGTCTATCCTCTATGTTTGGTTATTTTAATGGACAGTTCTTCTAATTGTCTTTGAATATATTTGTTGCAGTTGTATTTTAGTGGTAGCAATAACAATAATCATAACACTCAGGGTAGACTTAGGTAGTTCTTTTTTCTTAACTGAACACTCTGCTCCATGAATGGCTTCCTAAAAATATTTAAACACCCTTAATTGCATCTGGGATACTCTTAATTGCCATGAGGTCAAGAAGAGTGACATTTTATTTGTATTACTAGACCTTGAGTTACAAATTCTCTTTTCCTGGAGATGACATTCCTCAGACAGGACCTTACCAGAAAATTAGTTAAGCTCGGTGTAAACTCTTCCTGGTCAAGAAAGAGAATAATTCCCTTCTGCAAAAGTCATGCCACCTACCTATACTTCCACCTCTCAGGCCCACATCTGTCTATGACTGCAGAGAAATCTTAAACAGACCATGTAAATGAAACTACTAGGTGATTATGGTAAGATGAATCCTGCATTAATTTTCCATTTCATCTTTAGCAAAATGAAGCAAGTTCTCACTTTTTTTCCCACCAAATGATATCACAGGAGGTGATGATAAATATAATGAGAAAATAATTTGGAATGGAACTAAGAACTGTGGAATTATATTATGGCTTGTAGAATTACTGTATCAGAAAATTTATTTGGCTAAGATTTCACTTACAGAAATGGATTTTTACAAATTCACTTTACAATGGTCACATTTTAAGGCACCACTGCAAAGATCTTGTGCTTTGGTTATGTACCAGGAGGATTTTTAAAATTCACAGAGCTGCCATGTAGATTTATACTCTGATTTTAACAGCTACAGAAGTGATTTTATTTTGCTTCTGCCTCTATCACACACAAGCAGTCACCTTTGATGACTTTTGCACTGCATTCTCCCATTTGGCAAAGAGATAATTTTGTAAGGACTTCATTCAAGATTGACCTCAGCCTTTCTAATCCTCCAAATTATTCTGCTTTGCTATGGACATGGAGGACTATCACCACAGGTGGCTGTGTAAACAGAACCATGCTTCCTTTTCAAAGTGCAAGAAAACCAACTGAACATTTTCCCTTTTTGTTGTTAAAATAGATACTTAACCAATTTTTAGGTTAGGAAATCTTCCATATTCTGGATTTTTTCCTCTGATTTCTCTAGACTTATATAGCATAATATGTCTTATCAAGCACATGCCTGCATAAAATGTCATTTTTTGGACAAAAGACAATTTTATAAATAATAAAACATACAATTATAAATATATGTTTATACCAGTGTATCAAGAGGTATCAATGCTAACAGGAAATCCATATGAACAGAATATTAGGGTAGGTTCAGTACAACTTCTTTTTAATTAGATATGTTCTGCAAGTGTACACATAAATTTTGTAAATGGCTTGAGCATACCAAATATTGATGTTTTAATTATAATAAATAGAAGTGATGTTTTAAAGAGTTAACCTTTAATATTAAATTCAATTTAATGGTAAAATAAAATGAGTGAGAGACACTGGATCCTTCTTTGTAAAAAGTAAATGGAATACTATGTACTGCAAAAGCACAAAAATAACAATAGAATTCTAAAATCTGTCCAGAACATCTGAAGAAAACAAAATTTTGAAAAGAAACAAAACACAGTTTAACATGAGTATTCAAAGATGAAGGCTTTATTTTCTAATTACTTTGAAGAAAAATTAATGGTTGCACTGACATAGCAATCTTACCTTAATTGGTCCAGAGTTATCACTGTCTTAATTTGAAATAGAAATGTATAGAGGTGTTATTCCCTCTATTTCTTCTTGGCTTGTTTCTTTCTTTTGCTTACACTGTTGCTTTCAGATATTTTGCTTTTAGGATTAAATATACACAGCAAGTTGACCCTGTTCTGACCTGATTTTCTCACCACTGAAAATCCTGTATTCAGGGAATTACAAAAAGTATGGTTTCTAATGCAATCTTGAATTAATTCTGCCGTATATTTTCCAAGCATATAATTTAAATGTGTATACTAATGTCATAGATCACTTCATATATATATATATAGCAGTAGTGTTGAGTTTTGGTTGTATAATCACTTCTACATAAAGGTCTTTTTAAATATTAACTTTAAACTATATATAACTCTCAAAAACTATCATTTTTTCCAGGCTTTAATTTTCCATGTGTGCTCTCATCTTGTCATGAACCTTTAACCTTTTTTTCTCTGTGTGCTCTGGTTACATTTTTGTTTTGTTTTGTCTTTTCTTTTTTTTTTTTTTTTTTTTTTTTTTTATTGTCCTAGTGTTTGGTAGTGTTCAGACCAACCACAGAGGCGACTTCTGTGAGAAACTACTGGAAGCTTCCACCGTGTCCAGCCGAGCCAATCCCTGATGGCTCCATTGATGGATGTCCTGCTGGCCAAGGCTGGGCCAAATTGGAAATGGTGGTAACACCCCTGTGATAACATATTTAAGAAGAAATCAAAACAAAAGTTGTGGTGCAGTTTTATTTCCAGTCAGAGAAGAGAAGAGAAAGAACATGTGAGATTAATAACTCTGCAGATGCCAAGGTCAGCGGAGAAGGAGGGGCAGGAGGTGCTCCTGGTGCCAGAGCTGAGATTCCTCTGCAGGCCGTGGTGAGACCATGGTGAGGCAGCTGTGCCCCGGCATCCCCTGAGGATCCACAGAGGATGCAGAGATCCATCCACAGCCTGTGGGGATCCACGGGGGATGCAGAGATCCACCCACAGCCCACGGGGATCCACGGGGGATGCAGAGATCCACCCACAGCCCACGGGGATCCACGGGGGATGCAGAGATCCACCCACAGCCTGTGGGGGAGGTGCCCAGGCTGGAGCAGGTGGATGCCTGGAGGAGGCTGTGATCCAGTGGGAGACCCATGGAGAGAGGGTTCCTGTTCCCAGGCTGAAGCAGCCTGTCCTTGGAGGACTGCACCCTGTGGAAGAGTGACCCACACCACAGCAGGTTGGGAGGACTGTGTGCCCATGGGAGGGACTCACATTGCAGCAGTTTGCAGAGAGCTGTTGCTCATGAGATGGACTCATGTTACAGAAGTTCATGGAGAACTGTTTCCTGTGGGAGGGACCCCACAGTGCAGTGGGGGAATGTCTCCTCTCCCTGAGCAGCAGGAGAAGCCTGGGTGATGAACTGATCATAGGTCCCATTCCCTGTCCCCTTGCACTGCTGGGAAGGATGGAGGGGTGGAGAGAAAATGTTTTTTAAGGGAAAAAGTTTTTAAAGGGCTTATTTTACTTCTCATTATCTTGCTCTGATTTTGTTAGTAATAAATTCACCTTATATCTTTAAGTAGAGCCTGTTTTGCCTGTGATGGTACTTCATGAGAGATCTTTTTCCCAGCCCTTATGTCAAATCAGAAATCCTCTGTTAATTTTCTTCTTGTCCAGCTGCAGAAGGGAGTGAGTGAGTAGATTTCATGGCTGCCTGGCATTCTGCCAGTGTCAACCCATAACAATTTTGAGCAAGTTTTTACAATACTTTTCTAAAGAGAAAATTAAGAATTAATGAAAGCTGAATAGTTTGAAGTGTTTTCTTCCTTTTCCCCCACATCTTGGTAAAAGCTTTTCAACTTTTAAAATAATTTTTCCATGACTTTAGATCGTGTAACCATTGAAGATGTAGCTACAAAACAGAAGATATAATTGAAACTCAAGAAAATATTTGTGTTTAAGATCCTTCACAATTTCTTAGCTACGGTTATGTTCGTTACCGTTTTGTTTTCTTTGACAGGAAGTTTCCTTTGTTTAAATAAAATGGTTGTCTCAAAAGAGGTAATAACCAGTTTTAAATCCAACAAAGATAAGGATTGTGAGGGTACATAGCAAAATTATGTCTTTACTTTCTGGAAATAAAAGTGAAGAAATTTTGATCCAATATGTCCTGACACCTAGAAAAGGTAGCAGCTGCCCAGTCTTGACTTGTTCATCTAGAAGTGTAGTGGCCCATTATGCTAAGCCTCTACAATGGGCCCTGGAATGATTTTCCAGGGACTAGTATTTGGTACACACTTATTCCACGCCATGGCTATGTCCTGGGATGCATCCCAACTACATTTATCCCTCCCTGCTCTGCACCCATGTCCTTGCATATCTCACATAAACTCAGGCACTCAGGTTGAAAGGGAGCTATGACCCATATTAATGTCTGTCCTAGTCCAGGTGACCACAATAATGGAATGGATATGGAAAAGGATTTTTTCTACATAGAAACAACCATAGAAATGAAAGACCTGTTGTACTTTTTGTCCATAGAAGCTATTTTTATAATTAAAGAAACCATGCAATGAATGAGATCTTATATACGAGGTATTTATATCATTCTGTAGAGCTGCACTGTGTGGACACATTGAATTCCAGAGTAGAGTTAAAAATATGTTTCAACTCTCCAGGTGCATTCCCTCAGCATATATAAGCAAACTCCTTTGAAATTCTGAAAATACGATGTTCCCAAATGCATTGCAAATGTTGATTGTTTGATATTTTTTATGGGAGAAATCTCACATTTGTCTTCCTCATCATTGCTAGTCCAGAGTCCACCAAAGTTCTAAGAGGGAAAATTGCAAAGTTTGCAAGCCACAAAGGGACAGATTTTACTGCTAGAGAGCAAACTATGCAAAGACCTCATTCCCATCTATAATGACTACAGAGGGGGCCATTCAATTAGTCATAGTTTTTAATTACTCTAGCAGTAAGATGAACAGCAGCTTTTTCATGCTCCTCCCTTTATATTCTGGTGATGGGACACAGCAGAGAGAGCCTTTACCCTTCAGCATCATTAGGCAAAGGCAGGGCAAGTCCTGGGAGTTTGTAAGCAAAGGATGCCCTGTTGTGTGATGACCACTGAGCACAATGCCTGTAATTCTGAAAGAGTGTGGATTATTGAAAAGTCTTTCTGCCAATATGTTATGTAATTAATTAAAAGTGTTTGCTTATCTGTGTTTAAAATACAAATCTCTTAATTTTAGCACAAGCAATACAGTTTATGAATTGAAAAAAACACTATGAAGCATATTCATGAACTGTGTGGTGTGCTCCTGTTCTAAGGACACAGGAACTTGATGTTACCCCCACTTTGTGTTAACTCCTCCCTTGACCCAAACCCTAAACTCCAGCCCTGTGCTGCCCTATAAAAACCCCACGACCGTGCCTTTGCCTGGTCCTTCATCTCTGTCCCCCTCCTGGTCTAGAGGGGTTATAAATGGATTTTTGAGCTTAACTGAACAGAGACCCATCTTGTCTGTTCCCCTGCTGGTGCCAGCAGCTGCAGCCTCCCTGGACATGATGAACTCTGTAGTTGGACATTGCTACAAACTTATCAGAAATTTACAAAGAGCAAACAGCTTGGAACTTTTTTTTTAACAAATTAATGTATAGGTTCTGAACACCCATGTTTGTTGGCTCTTCCCAGGACAGTTTAGTGGGACTGAGGTACACATACCTGCACCCCTGCCCTCTTTAATTACTAGTACAGGCAGTTCGTCTTTGGTGAGCTACAGCTCACATTTCCCCATTAATATAAACTATGGTTTTAAACCAATAACCAATAACCTTGGTTTTTTAAAGAGTAAAACTACTGCTGATTTCCCAAGAGGCTGAATCATTCCCTAAGTATTTATAAGGGCACTATCCAGAAGGATTTCTGGCAATATCTAAGGTATTTATATGTGGGATTCAATACAAGTAAAATCAACTGCTGCTGAATCTTGCCTTGGACTGATGTATAGGGCAGTTAAGTAAATTTATTAAAATGAAGAATATCAGTATTTGCCTAATAGTGCAGAGCAAAGTTTGGTCTTATTTTCTCAAATGTTCACTAAGGACTAAGTAAGATTAAGTGTGTGATGCAGGAAATCTTGAATGACACTAATATAAACAGTTTTAATGATAAATTAAATCTTGTTTCTTTTTAATAAGCTTACCTACTTCTGTGAACTCTTAAAAGTTCAGGGTTTTATTTACTAAGTAATAAGCTATCTATTAAAGGCAATACAAGCATTACTTCACAGACCAGTGTAAACTGAGCTACAGTTTAGGTGTAGGTTACTAAAGGGGACAAAGTATTTTATATCCTGTATAGCAGTAGTATGGAGAAGAGAAAGAAGCACAGATGTAATGGAAACAAATCCAGGAAATTTAAATGGAATGGAAATATATATGAGGAAAGCATACAACTATATAATTTTCAAATGCATATCCTGAATCAGAATCAAGTCTTACCACCTCACACTGGAATTGTAGGGCAGTTTGTATTTGTGCTGTTCTACACTGGGTAAGGCTGATTTGATTTGAAATAAATGTTTTCCTTTATTCCTTGACTGTTCCCTACAGACAATGAATATATTTATTTTAAGCAGAAGCACATTAATAAACTGCAAGTATGCCATATGGATGGTTTTAATTGTTCTTTAAGTGTCAGAGCACCCTGTTGTACTACTTGTGTAGTTTTAAGTATGGCAAAGCTGTGAACTACAATGATGCAGTGCAAAACAATATCAAAACGCACTCAGTTTGCAGTGTTTTTTGTTGGCTTCAGGACTCTAGATCCTATATTTTTAAAGAGGTCTTTATTTTGCTCCCAAATGCACCTTCAGAAAACTTCTAGTGAATGCAGTACAGTGACAATATTATCTTATTATTTGAAAATTGTAATTCTGAATTTCTTTAGGAGAAGAAATTTACTGTGATGCATCCCAGTTCTTTCAGCAGTAGCTCAGAGATCCCCATGGAGCATTTTTTCCTCAGACTTGCACCTAAAATGGAAATGAGACCAAATGTTGATGTCTAAAGACAAAAGATTCTTCCAGAAGGTGAAGCTCTAGTACTTATTCAGTGTCTGTGACGACATCCTCAGAAACTTCGGTGTTACTGCAAATTCCCAGAAACATAGCTTTCTCTTACTCACTGCTGTAGTCCAAAGATTAAGTAAAATTGTGTGTGAGCATTCAACACAGGGCTATCCCTGGTAGAAGCCTTTGTGTGCTGACAGCTGCTTTTATCTGAGGCGGTGCTCATGCCCCTATTCAATCCCTTACAAAGTCCTGGTGGCAGGACTGAAAGCTTGGAAACCTGAAGGGAGGGGTTTGGTGCCTTCCTCCTCACAGAACTTTGGTTCATGTTGCCCATGGCACAAAATGATTCTCTCCTCATGGGGTAGAGAGTTTGGTACCCATGCTGCCTCCTCCATTACTCCTAATGACACTGGGCAAAACAGGGTATAGATCTCTGGTAACTACAGGGTTAAAAAAAATAAAATTCAGTACGTTGTTGGTTAAACTGTAAAGAAATATCAAAAAAATTCCATCTTTTTTTTTGTATGTAAGTTCTGTGACGTATATATATTTGTCTTTTGCATTCTCCCTTTCCAACAGAGGAAGATGAAAATTAATTTAAATCCTTGTTTAGGTACAATGCCGTGGATGGGGGACTGTACAAGACAACATAAAACATAGATATAGATAAGGACAATGTACTGTGATACCACAATAAATAAGTTTAAAAGTAAATAAACCCTAATTTTATCTGGTTTTTTCCACAGTGGCAGTTTTTTTAATCATTTGGATGTGATTAATACCATAATTTGAAATCAAACTTCTGGTGAAAAGTGAATTTCACTTTGCTTGTGCTCCTTCTTCCTGCTGCATAAGGAAGAATTCAAGCATCATCATTCTGGTTACAGAAATCCTCATTCTGTTGCAAAAGGAGACCTGTTCAGCAGTGTTGTGAGCAGGAAATCCCACTTCTTATTTTTCAATTTATTCTGGAAACAAATCAATCACAGAAATCACAGAATACTCTAACCAACTGAGTTAATCACAGGTTCACATGTCTCATATGACTGGAATTTCTAGATTCTCATTTATTGCTGATGGTCCACCAAAAATTGTTTTGTAGCTAAGTACTCTTATATGAAGAAAAACACCTGAATATATAGGAGCTTAAATTTACAACTTCTTTCTCAGTGTCATCTTTCTTAGCTTCTTGTGAAGCTAACTGCTTTTGAATGCCCTGTGAAAATATATTTGGGGATATTCAAGAAGTAGAAATGATAAGGGATTACTCTAACACAAGCAATATAAATTGGTATGAGAAAACTCATTTCTTATTTGCCTGTAGACTACGATATGGCAATATTCTGCAAGTGAAATGTCAGAGACAAGTCTCCTTTATTTATCCAGAGACTTAATGAACTCAGGGATACTTTATTCCTGTAAAATTTATTAGTTAAAATTCTGTTCAAATATTTTGGATTATATAAACAAATTCCAAGAATATGATGCTACTTATTGCTTCTCAGAACAACTTATTTAAACAGCACATATACCAAGATAAATATTTTTAAGTTTTGAAGCCAACGTGGAAAGAGATTCTAATATATTTTTGGGTATGCAGAAATGTCTGAAATTTTGGAAGGGCCTCACAAGGATCATCAACATCCAGCTCCTGGACCTGCACTGGACAGCCCCAAGAATGACACCATGTGCCTGAGAGCATTTCTGAAACACCTCTTGAACTCTAACAGAGTTAGTGCCCTGGCCACTTCCCTGGGAATGCTGTTCTAGTACCCTAAATTCAGTTCTGGGGTGAATCTTTAATTTCATAACAGAGTTCATGATTCTGAGTGAATCACCGAATTCAAGGCTGAGAAACTGAAGCACAACTAGAATTTGCTCATCCAGTCATGACTGTAGAAATTATAGAAAGGTACCAGTCAATACATCGACACCTTATTATAGTATTGCTCCACCACTGCAGCTATAGAAAACCTTAGGTAAATAAACATTGTCCTTACAATCTACCTCCCAAGTTTAGAGCTGGTAATTTATTAAAGCTTAGAAAAGGCCATATAAAATGCCTGAATATTTTATTATTTTCCACATTGAACTTCAGGTGAAAAAGAAAAAAAACCTACTGGAGAAGGAAATATATTCTTTACTTATATGCAAAGGTTGAAAAAGAAGAAGAAATGATGGTTTAGATCCTGATCAAATAAAACATGTGTCTGGTTACACTTTACTCATTAATAAAAGGGTGCTGCCTAATTAATTCTCAATCTCTTTGCAAAATCTAGTGGATATTTTTAAGCCATAATAAAAATTCCAGTGTTTAATTGCTTGACAGTAAGCCTGAAGATACACTTGGTGCTATCCTGTTCAAAGCAAAATGGAGAATTCTGTGGAGCTGGATTAAAATAACTGTGGTTTCAGAAAAAAAAAATATTACAGCGAATATATTTGCAAGAGCAAAGCAATTTAATTGCTGGCTTTCATAACTGATCAAATACTCTATAATATTCTACCATGTGATCATATATTTTTTTTCTATAGTGGTAGAATGTATGTTATGGAAGATGGAGCAAACCAGAACAAGTAGTAAGTGTCCTGTGGCTTTACCCAAACACACTAAGCAGTGAAACAATAAGGTGTTCTGCCAAAAAGTCAACCCAAACCCCACTTTGTCAGTCTTCCCCAAAGCTGAGTTTATTTCTCATATACAGCTAAAATCAGAAAGCTAAGCTTTTTCCTGGTGTATTTTTTTGCAATGAGTCTTGGTTTATGCCAAAGAATAAAAAGGATATGGCCTTTAGTCAGTAGGTTTTGATGATTTTTCTTGTCCTTAAACTGCAATGCTGATTCAACAACTGTAAGAAAATATTTGCCTCTACAGCTGAACTTGTCTGATAACACAGTTCTTAGTTTTATTGTACAGAATAAAAGTGTTGTGACTTTGGATCAACAAGAACGTGCTTATGAGCTTCTGCTTATGAATGATATTTTTTCCAATTACTTTGCAAAATTACTTTATTAGCAGATTTATCAAAATAAAAATGGATCACCTGAGTGGTATATTAAGTGGCACTTAAATATTCTGAATTAACATGCAGAGGTATAGCAATTTCTTCTGAAAGTTAAGAGATAAGTGTAACATAAGGACTACATATTTCTATGTGAAAATATGGTCTGTTTTGTGAACATTCATGATCAAATACAATAGAATTTTTATCTCCATCTTTGTGGTTCAATTCTGCCATATTGTGCTGCTTGATTCTAATGAAATAATTAAAAGAAAAGTTTCATTAGAAAGAAACAGAAGAGTCTTTTGTTGTTTTGGAAAATTAGTAAAACTCAGTGTGGAGGAAGCACTTGCAGCTCAGGTGTCACAGACTCCCATATGTGCTAAATACAGTTTTATCTTGACTGGAAGAGAAGTACAAAGTACAGAAAGCTACATATGGGTAAATAGCTCATGATTTTGGGTACACCCACTTCTAGTTATGAAAATATTCTGACAATGTCTTACTCATTAAAATGGTCACAGATACTCACATGAGTTGGAACATAATTGATGCTGTACTGTATTTGGGAACTTCAAACTACAGAACAGACTTTCTCTTTTAAAGCATGCAATGATTCTGTTAAACTGGGATAAACTTACTGTCCTTAATATTCAATTTTTTAATTTGTTTATGCTCTCCATATTTCTGACAGAGATAACCTTTTTATTACTACTACTTGGCTTAATAGTTTTCAGTAAAAGAAGATTTCTCCCTGTGCTGTGTCCAGGGGGTGAGTAGCATGAGGTTTTAGACAATGATAGTTGCCCATTATAAACTAAACACAAAATGCAAAAAAAAAAAAAAAATTAGTAAAAACCCCCAAACATTCCAAACAGTCTTTCTTTTCCCCAAAGCCTTCATTATTTCTTCCAAGGTGGTACATATCAAGTCACTTTGACAGGTTTTCAGTAATGCAAAATGTTCCACACTTCCCACTCAATCCTTTTTCAAATTGCTTCTGCAATGTGTTTGTTCATCAGCTCTGAAATCAACACAATATTATGCAGATGATAAAAAAAATAAACAAATCAACCAAAAAAACCCTTTGGATGCAATTATGGCACAGCCATGGAGAAAGCCCTTAGAAAGGAAGTTCTTGATAGTTTACGGGCCTCTGCAAAAGGGCAGAAGTTGATTGTCACAGAAATGGTTTATCAGGAAGAAACCTAAAGGAATAAAAGACCCAGCAGCACATGTTTGGTGAGATTCTAAAATACTATACAATCAAGAGAGGGAAAAAAGATTTTTAAAACAGCTAAGAATAAAATTTTCATAAAATCACTGATCGTGATGTTAAAGAAAGATTCAAAATAGTACCTGTGGATAATTTCACTTGTTATAAAAATTTTACAAAAATCCATTCCCTGTGCCCTCCTATCCTGCAAGTAGGACTGAGCATACTGCTTTGATTAACAGAGAAAATATGAGCTTGTCCCTGTAAAATAATTGTTAACATCAATGTACAAAAGGTAGGAGTACTATACATAAACAAAAGGTGAGGGCAGAAATGTGGGTTGTTTAAATGAGTTATTTACCACTCCCAGAACACAGTTTTATGCTCCTAAAACTCTATCGCCAGTTATGGATATAGTTGAAAGAACCTAAGAAGTAAAATAATTCTATCACTGGGTGTGAAAAATATTTCAATCCTCCATCATTAATCGTACATAGATATTTCTCTATTACGTGACTGGTAAGAGAAATACTGCAACAATTACCCTTGATTTTAATCTTGCTATTTTTTTACAGTTTTTGTTCTAAATCAGTCCCTAGGTATCTTTTCTTGTAATACAGGAAAATAAAAAGAAATTCATTCCTTTCACTAATAGTTATATTCAATTATAATTAATTAAGGGAGGTAAAAAAGACAAGCCTTAGTTTCTTAAGTTATGTTTGCACTTAATTTCATAAAATAAATAGCAAAATATAAATTAACGAAATCTAGAAAATTGTATAGAGAAAAAATAATATGGGGAAAAAGTAATTCAGAATGAGATGCATAAAGAACTAAAAATTGGATATAAACAGGGAGATATCAACAACCTGTAGAGAATAAAAAGAATGAAAGCCTGTTTGTATTTAAAAAAAAAATCAGAGTTTAAATAGAATAGTGAAGATCCTTTTAACTTGGCCTGAAGGTAAGACAATCTTTGACTTTTTAAGTCGGCTACTTCTATACTGGTGCACGTTAACAATATTTCATTTACCAAAACTGTTGAGCAACTACTATGCCATAAAAAACACTGATGCATATAACCTTTGAAAGTGAGCCCATTTTTTATTCAGGAACTTTAATAAAACTTATGGATTTTTGCCACTAGGCAATCCAGTTTGAAGATTCGGACACATGCAAGGCTTTGTCTGCATATAAATCATTAGTATTTACAAAGATTTATGGAAATATGAAAACTAAACTTTCAAACACTGAGAACTAACTGCATATATTCACAAAATAGTCATAAGTAATAAATTTACCTTCCTTACCAAAGAAGTGTGTATTTTAATTTCTTTAGGCATATTGACTATGTTATCAAAGTTGTGACTGCTCACTCTTGGAAGTATTGGTATCTTTCAAACAGATACTGTGCAGTTCTGCTTTGTGAATGACTGTGACAGATGTTCCTGCAAATGAACCACTGCATTTCTCACTGTAATTTTTGAAGGAAACACTATTCTATTTCACAAACTGAAGGCTTCACTTTTGTTTTCAACTTCCATTGAATGAAAGGCATCATACTAAAAGTTAATGTTTCCTGAAGTAGCTCTCATTGTTCAGATTGAAATAATGTAACGTTTTAGACTATTGCCAAAATGCTTTTGGTGTCACAGCTCCTCCACACAGTTGTGATGACACTGTAGTTATGGTAGCACACAAAACTTTACAGAGAGGAGTAGTGACATTGTACTTGACACAAAAAGGAAGACATCCACATTCAAAGTAAAAAAAAACAGTAACTCAGAATTGCTTTTGTTGTGTCTATTCTCTGGTTGGACTTGAACAAATCATGAACACCAGAGGTATTCCCTTGGTGAAGAAATACATATACATTTGGTACCACATCCTGAAAGTTGGGAACTTCTGGGATCATCTAGGGGAAGTACTCATAAAGCTTAGCTCAAACCTAGCCTAAACTGCTTCTGTACTCAATTTTAATCAATGGAAAACAGTCTAATTTAAAGTAATTTTTTTCTGATTACCTCTTATATTTGTGACAGATTTCATGGTGCATTTAATATAACAGCTGATAGAGAAAGACAGGTGTCTTCACAGGTTTACAGGACACATCCTAAGCAGTTTCTTTAAAATGGGTGAGCTGGCTTGCCTCAAGGCTGTCATAAATGAGTGAATTGCTGTCCCAGCACACAATAAGCCTGTGGAAGTTCCTGATTTGCCAGAGGTATTGGGGACAGCCAGCATATTCTGACCACACAAATTTGTCTGCTTTCATGACCATTTTTAACCATTCCAGATCTGTTTTTTAAGAAGGTGTGTCTTTTTAATCAGCACAATGGAAGTCTAGCCTCACTGAACTGAATTTTCAACACCTGCTTGAGACTCTTTCTACTAGCACCAGTTCCTCTGAGATAAAGCACAGTGTAGTAGAGCCCCACTGCCTCCTCTTTCCCTGTCCCTTGTCTTTCTCTCTCTCTTACACATAAAAAAGTTCTTAAAAAAATACAATTTCCAGTAATTATCTGGACCCCCATGTGAACAGCTACTAAGTGATTACAGCTGTAAGTGAACAGCTGCAAGTAAAAAACAAAACAAAAAACATGAAATTAGAAGCATTAATTTCAGGAAAGTTCAAATATTTTACAACTTGACCTAATTATATTGATAAAAACTTCAGTATACATCAAGGTTGCTTTAGAATAGGGCAACAATAAATACTTGTAAAAAACTTAGAGTAACTGGAGGAAATAAGAGGCTTCCCTTTGATATTCACCTTATGTTTATTGGGGAAGATAAATTAATTTTATATTAATATTATGCATCCTTAATAGAAGATGAAGGATTATGAATCACAATTAAATATCAGAAACATGTAGGAACACAAATCAAGGCTGGAAGGGACACTGCCCTCTAGCGATGTCATGCAAAGTTAACCAGATCCTACATCAAAAAAAAAATCCTGGTGGTGTTACAGAGAAATAAACACAATTCTCAAACAATATCTAGTGCATTAAACTTCAACAGACCCTTAAATTGGGAGGATGGTTTTCTGATCCATTTAAAAAATAATCCTATCAACGATATTGTGCTGTAGGAGATAATCTGCTTATATAGAGAGAGACATATCTCTCTAAACAACTGTAATAGTCTCGTAAAAAAAAGCATTGTTGAACACAAATATACTTATTTTTCCTACAAAAAATCTACAAAAAATATAGAAGAAAATTAATCAGGCTAAACTAATAACAATTACACATAATTACTTCACTGGCTTTGACCTCTAGCATCTGTGTTGCTGTGCTTTGCTGTTACGATATCATTACACACAAACAATGCTGAAATGCTCATCACGATATACTTGTTATTCTGACTCCACTCCAGGGTAAATCTTCTCTGCTACTCTATAAAAAGAAAGCATGAATGAGCTGCCAACCAGAGCACTCTTTTCACAAAAACAAGCTATCAGGAATCTCAGGTAATGCCATGTGGTGCAGGCAAATATTTCTTATTTAAAGAATGTAACCTGATGGATCAAGTACAACATTTCTAATGAGTTCAGTACCTGTATAATAATGACACTTTTTAAAAATTTTGATTGCTTCACTACTGGTTAATACAATGGATACATAAAATTGATATGCATTCACCAGTAGTGAAGCAATTAAAACTCAAAATACATAATATAGTTCTGAGATCACTCTTTGATAAAATAAGATACAGAACTTATTAGGAATGTTGTGCTAGAACAATTGAGAATCCATTCTATGAAAGTAATTGCACTACTGAAAGAGTTAACTACTATTTACCTGAGAAAGGAGAGGATTTAAGATTAAAACTAACTAGGGAAAATATATATAGAACAAAACAAATATGCTGCACAATAGGATAGGTTTTAGATATTATTTTATGCCTAACAGAAAAAGAGGAACAAAAATAAAAGAAGACACAAGCAACGAGGGAATAAATATTGATATTGCTGCAGCAATTGACTTGACATCATAATCTCTTGTCAAGCTGCACAGTGTCTCTTGCTCTTGTATTGAAATACAGCAGCTCCAAATGTCATCCTAATTATACTGGTGGAGCAAAATGTCCTTAGGGAAATATAAAATGGAAATAAACAAACAGTTTTCCCATGCTGTGGGAATGGCACTAACACTTCCATATTAGTGTCAAGGAGTGTCATGTACCACTTGGATTTAAACATCAGCTATTGTTTGTTTATTTGGCTGCTTTTGTCTTTATTATTTTTTATAGATATTAATGTCTGTGATGATGATGTTTCACTGAAAAAAATATTTGCTATTTTTCAAAACCTATATTCTAAGCAAAATATATGCCTTATTAAGTTCCAGATGAATTACTAAAAAAAAGTACATTTTATTATAATTCTCAGATCTTTTTTTCCCTTATTGAATATGAAGACTTGTTTTCATAAGACCAATTTTTATTTTTTTTTCTAACATGATTTTTGTGAATCAGGAACATATGATCAACTCCTTTAAACAGATGAAGAAAAGAGGCCCATAAAGAAAAAGTCTGGAGTTTCAGAAAAGAGCCATTGCTACTTACAACAGGAGACAAACACAATGCAATTCCTCCTGGAATGAGGATACACACAAACAGAGATAAATTTCCTTACTGAGGTCTAAAAGGACACATTTCCAGACAGTGCTATAAAACCAAGATACTTTTCACCTTTAGAGAAAAGAAAATTCAGTAGCCATAAAAACAGAAGCAGCAGCAGCAGTAGTAGTAGTAGTAGTAGTAGTAGCAGCAGCAGCTCTAGCAGTAGTAACAGTAGTGATAACAGCAGTAACAGTAAAGATTGTGACTTCAGATATTCCCTGGAGTGGCTCTTCCTTGATTGGAAAGTGTCGCAGTGCTATAGCACAGTCCACAGATCAGAAATTTTCTGAAAGGGACAGTGTGATGTTGACAACCATGCAGAGCAGATCGTCATGATTTTCTTTTCTAAATTCTTGCAGAGGGAGTTTCTACACCTGGGACTCACAGATGCTCGTTTTCATACATTGAGCTACCCCACAAGCTTTTGTCTTTATTGAAGCAGGGCATTTTTTTTTGGTTTTAGGGGAAGTTGCCCACACAAAATTACTGTCCTCTCCACAGTATGTACAACCTATCATGTTTTATAGAGTAGTTCACAATCACTTTCATCATAAAGCTTTCAAATCACACAGGAAGGAAAATTGTTCTCAGAAGTGGAACAAGAAGGTTATGTCAAAAGATGCTATCTCGATGTGTCAAAATTATTTCCTTAGTGGAAAAGCTGAGAATAAATGAAAGGTTGGACTGGAGCCAGGGGATGCACAACATCCTCTTTTCCTTACAGAAATTGCATAGTGTGGTTTGGATCAACAATATTTTTCCTACAAAATCTCTTCGACAATAAGAAACATTTTTACATGGTTGCAGTAACTTCACAGATGTTCAGACCTGGACTTTTTGAATTTATTTTGTTGGTGAGGTCTATTTCTCTCTTATGAGTTACAGTCTCCCACTTATGTTTTATCAGACCAGGAAGCATGAAAAGAATTTTTAGATTGCCTCGATTTCTTGGACATAGCCTCAAATTCATCTTTGAGGTTTTCAGTTGTTCTGCTTAGTTTCAGCCTTCTCTTAGTGCTAACAGAATACCCTGAGACAGAAGAAATTTGTGTGTTGGAAAATATATGTAAAATATAAACCTTAAAACCATTACCATGCAACAAAATGATCAGTTGGGAAGCCAGTAGATAAGCCACGTGATTGTTATTTTACCCCAGTTAAGAAAGTTTTGAACATATCTAAGAAAAATATTGTTACAATATTATATTAGAAGAATAATATTGAAAGTAGCAAATAACTTCTAACTTTGCCTTGCATTCACTGGTAATAAACTATGAACAGTGGTTTATAATGATATACCATTACATATATATTTTGCATATTTTATAGATATATAAATTGATCTATTATGCTGTCATTGTATACTGTCACATATAGATATTAAAACGTGTATTACATAATGTATTGTAGAACATCTAAGTCACAATATGCATTATTCAGTATAAAATTGTTGAAATCTAAAAAGTTTTTCTTTAATTCTGAATTACATTTCCTTAATATGTCTATAAATTATTAGAAGCAAATAGATAAATGAAATCTATCACAAACTTCTAAATATATAGAGATTTGAAGCTAATTATTTTGAGTAATTTAATAAATAATATGCTTCTTAACCCCACAAAACAAAACAACAACCTTTTTATCAAAGATGTGGTAGAGCTCTTATCATTGGAGATTCTCAGCAGGTGACTGGAGAAGGTACCAAATATTCTTATTGGCATTCTCTCTTCCTCAGAAGGCTGGGTAAGATAATCTTTTGAACTTGCTTCAAACCTGAACTGTTCTATAATTGTATGAAAAGACAGAAACTGTAACTGGAATGGTCAGATAGATGATTTGCAGAGATTTCAGACAGAGTTAATGAAGAGAACTGCAACACTGTGCACTGTGGAACAGTAGGGTTATTGTTTCCTTGTGTACCAGTTGTGGAATGTGACAAACTTTTGAAAATTAAGTTTGCAAAATTTAAATAGCTTCTAAATAATAGATCCTATCATTCCAAGCAGACATTTGTAAGCCAGCCCTCAGTCTTGCTCCCCATTCCAACTGGAATGTTTACTTTTGAATGGAAATACTATCTCTAGCACAGAATTTAAAAGTCTAACAGGTGTAGCTACTGGAAGGGAGAAAATCACCAGGATGCCATCCCACCAAGATATCTGAATACTTCTTATGGCCTTATTGTTTATTTAGTGACTTGTTAAAAAGTAATCTCTTACTGAACGTTGTGGAAGACCAGGCCTAAGCATGTTTTTTACCAATATGTCTCGACAAATGTACATAAGTAGGATAATCTATGTATTTAACATTCACAAAATTATGACTCTCTGGAGCTAACAATTTAAAATAATGATCCCATTTATGGCAGACAGGAGTTTAAATAAAATGCATTTCACATTTATTTCACATTTGATGAAACACACTGATGAAATAAATTTTTTGGGCAGTCTGAAAAAAAATAAATTAATGGAAAATCAGTCAAAACCCTTAAACTCTCACTAGTGTGTATTTGAGGCCAAAGAAAGAGAGAGTTTGTGACTGAAATATCTATTACCACAGTGATTTCATGTTTTTCACTCTCGTGTCCACTGCACCATTGGATGCTCTTTAAAGAATATAAAGAAAATAACATTCCTGTGCATAATTACAGCAGGGAATGCTGCAGTCAACTGACTACACCTCCTGACATGGGATAAAGAGATAATCTTTCATCCTGCTTTCCCGTCAGATAACAGAACAACAGTAGGGACCAATTTTTGCCATCATGTCTGCATGTCCCCCTGATCATTGCTCTCAGTAAAGCAGAGAAAGTCAGCAAATTGACATTAATTTCAAAACATTTCCAGCAATACAAAATATCTTGATTTATGATTTGGGAAGGACAAATTGAAGTCTGATGCTAAAGTATCTGGCATGCATTAATTATGTGTTTTAGCATTTGGCCTTTTGAATTTGATTTTATTCTTCTCATTTGTCACAGAAATTTGTTCAGACACTCCCTTGCTTCCTATGTCCACCCACAGAAACCCAAGAGAGAGAGAAGAAAAAGGTCAGCACTGACCAATAGAGAGCAGTTTTCTGGACTGAGTTCTCTTACTATAAAGAGAAGAAGTCTCTCAGATGCCATAATTTGTTGTTGAACAGTCACTTTGGAAAGGCTCTTCAATATCATCTTTAGCAAATATGTCCCCTTTACAAATTCAGATATATTATTTTCTTAGTAAGAAACCAGAAATTGGAAGGAAAGAAAAATGAAATAGAACTGTGTAGGAAACTTCAGTCTTTCTGGAGCCTCCCTCAAAGCAAGAGCCACCTTGAACGTTTTTCTAAAAGATTTCAGTTGTGTGTATTCCAAAATATTATGTAGTATTTGGTCTTTTATTTTTTGGTTATAACCTGAACATTGAGATATTATTTGGTTATAACCTGAGCAGCTTGTGAGAATATTCTGCTACTTGGTATAGAGATGCTGGCACTTTTGTCTTCTTTGTAATAAAAAGTCAGAGCACATGATATAAGAAAGGGGTTTTTATGTAGTTTGAACACTTATCCCACTTCTTTCAAGAATTCCCTAGTGCCAAAACCAATTCTGGTAGTAAAAGGTCAACACACTCAATGTCCCCATTAATTTTCTCTCCACTAGTGAGTGACTCAGGTCCTTCTAACCCCTTCTAAAAATGATGTAGATTCAAGACATTTCTTGCAGCTTCTTTCCTTTCCTAGCTAGCTGACATGAGTATCCTTACATAATTTTCCTCACATTTGCTCAGTCACACCAGGACTGGAGAGATATGGATGTACTAGAGAGAGTCCAACAGAGGGTGACAAAGAGAAGGCTCAGGGGGATCTCATTCAGGCTTACAAACTGTAAGGACAGAGATGGGTTCTTTAAAGCAGTGTGCAGTCACAGGACCAGAGATATTGGGCACAAACTGAAACACAGGAGGACCCATCTGAACATCAGGAAACACATTTTCACCATGAGGTCACACATCACGGGTCACCCAGAGAAGTAGATCTCGGGCCCTGGAGATATGCAAAAGCCACCAGGACACAGTTCTGGACATGTCGCCCTGTTCAGGTAGTAGAGTTTGACTAGATGACCTCCAGAGTCTAGATGACTTCTCAACTTTATCCATTCAATGATGCTGTGATTTTTGAATAGAAGTCTTTAAAATAACATTATAAACTCTATGTTTTATTCCATTGGTACCTCAGTTAGAAATGTTATCTATGGTCTAAAATTCATTGGATTTTCAGATATAAATCTAATCTATAAAGGTGCATTTCCAGATAAAGGATTAAACACAATAAATGATATGCTTAGAAGAAAGAAAATATTTCTTCTGCTATTTTATTTACAACAGGAGAAATTTCTTTTTCTTGCCTTTTTTAAATACCTTAAGATATGCAATGTTTTGAAAAATTCAAAAAAATAGGCACGTGGGTTTATGTTTGAACATTTACACAGTATGTGCATATCATCCAACAGTGGACCATCTAATTCAGACACCACATTCTATTTAATTTTATTATTATACAACTATGTAATGATAAAAACTGTGATTTCACATTCTTTTCTATACTTGTTCAGGAATTAAGTTCAGTAGATCCTTTGAAATGAAGAAGGATTATTTTATTTTAGTGGTCATTGAATCTTCTGTATGTTTGTAATGAACAGTATAGATCATGGGTATGATGAACCTTGTATTCCTTAATTTTATAGAGAAACAAAGAGAATTTCAACTAGTGCAGCTCATTTTCAACCAAGCCTGTGTCTACAGAACAGTTATAAATGAGGTGTTTTGGGACTGGAAACCCCACAGAATTTTTAAAGAAATTGCAACATCCAAAAGCATGACAGCCATCGTACAAAAGTAAAGATTCCATCTCAGGACCTAACTAACATATACTTCTACCAGTTCTCCTATGGTGTATCATCTTTATTTTGAATATTTTCTGCCTTATGAACTAGACTACAAGAGGATGTGCCTGTTCCAGTACTGACTGGAACTGACACTGTGTACACCTTCACACTGTGTTCCTGACGACAGTAGCCTGTAAGCCCATGATGTGAGTCAGTTTCATACCTTTCTGCTCTTACACAGGTACAACAGAGTAGCCTTTCTAGCTCCAATAATGGACTTGTGCATGCCTGGCATCCTGAAAATGCACCATGTTCAAGCTGGCACACTTGAAATGAGACTTTGCTAATACATCACTGGGTCATTGAACTTCTGGTCACAAGTATTTCACTTCATGCTAACTGGTGTTTGAAGCATGATCAAAAGTTGTGAACAGCTACAATAAAGGGAATAACACTGAGATCTCCTGTTCTCTCACTTTTTTCAGGTATATATTTTCATAGTATTTTTTAAAGTAAAAGTGTATCACAAGAGATGAAGAGATTTTTCCTTGCAATTATTCCCTTTCAAACAATAACATTTGGCCCCCAAAAAGTTGTAAAGATTTTACACTCTATCTTTGAAAATCTGCAGGGGAAATACAAATGTTGGATTTGCAGATTTAAACCCTATTCATGGAAAACAAATCAAACAATTTTTTGTTATCAGAATGAGGAGGTCATACCCTCATGTTCCATCTGCTCTTAGTTTCACCCATTCCTTTGGCTAGGGAGCCAATTATACTTACATGACCCAAGAAAAAATAAACCAGGAAAAATATAAAAAGTTTTCTTTTTGGTTACAATGAAACTGAAGCCTTAAGGAAAAGGATTTCACATTCAAGATGCTGAAAGGAGGTGAGGTGCCAAAACAAGGAGCTGCTGAGTCAGCTCCTCCCTGGAGAGGTTTCTTTAGACTGTAGTATATCATTGCCTGTATTATTTTCACCGAAGCATTTAATTAATTATCTGTATTATATTACATGAATCACATTCATGAAAGTGTAACTGAAATCCTTTCGCACTCTCAGATCTAAATGCCCAACTTTGAGGTGTTGAGACTTGCCTCTTCCTATTCAGGAGTAACAATCCTGAGTTTGTTTTCTCTGCCATTTGTACCAAAAATCAAAATGTGTCAACCATTTTGACAAAGTTTGTCCTGAAAGAGATCTTTCTTTTCTGTAAAATGTCACTTAAAAAGCTGATGTCAAAATTTGTTTCTTTTGCTTGTTTTTGAGATATCAATCCAAATCTACTGGTAGCTAGCTACCTCTTCCTCCTGGGTTGTGAAAGAGTCTCCTTCACTCAGCTGAAGTCCTGTTACTTTATGTAGCATAAACAGTAGCCCTTCTGGCCTGGGTCACAGAAAAGCCTCTATGCCTGGTTGTTAGTATTCATTGTATGTGGATTTTAGGTTTTTTTCTATATGTTAGTGTTTTAAATGTTTCTAATATTTTACAGCAGGTAAGTATAGAGTCAGAGGATCCAAAATGTGGCTTAAAAATTATAGGCATCTTATATATAAACGTTGATTATAATATGGAGATATTTGATATAATTAAAAAAAACCTGAGAAATAATCAGGGATAAAAAGACAAAACAAGGATTTCAGATAGGACTGTTCCTTGTGGGGCTTTGCTAGCAATGACAAAGTGATAACTGGGAAAAAGGAAAAAGAAAATAAGCACATAACAGTTTTTATGTTTAACACACAAAAAAAAATTAGACATTTCTTCTCTTTGTAGATAGTTTCCTTAAACTTTTCAAGAATTAAAAAAATATATATTGTTAGCAACAATGGAATAGAGTAAATCTTTATCTGTCATACTCCAGAAAAGTCAGTCTGTCTAAGCAAGAATTGAGCTAATGTCTACTTTTGTTTGGTACTTATAAGCCACTATGTTCCTTAACAGCAACTTTATTTAAAGAGAAAGCCAAGTATAGGATTTTTAGGCCAAATGACAATTGAAGAAACAGACCAGCTTACAGGGTTTCACAGCCTTCTTCAATCTTTTGTATTCTCAGTGCTTCCTTGTAAAAGCCCTGCACACGAGGGCTGAATTCACACACTGCAGCCTTAAACACACCAAAGATAGTGAAAGGTGTCAGTCTTCCCATCCATAAGTGTTTGCCTGACTAACAGATGAATTCAAGATGACAAGGGTCAGAGTTTTTTCAGATCCTGTCAACAGTAATTTAAAATCAGTGAAGCTGGTTAACATTTTTATTTCCTGAAGTAGCCAAAACTATGTCTGTCATCTAGAGTGTCTTTAACCTTGAAGTCTGACAAGTCAACCCCTGTACTTTTGATGGTCTAATTAGCAACCTGTGCAAAATGCCCAAAGTGACTCTTAGGAGCAAAGGTTAACGTAGTTGCTGTCTTTCAGCCTCTTTGGGTAAACTTAAGGAAATCTTTAGTTTATCAGGTATTTTTGCATAATCAATTAATCACATGCTTCGGCATTGTGATTTAAAATGTCACCCAAATGGTCTGAAAATTATATTTGAAAATACTAAAGAGCAGTCGGTTATGAAATTAGATGAAAGGTCAGGAAACATTGTCTGAAGTTTTTTATCAATCAATTCCTTGACTGTTAAAAATATAGACAGGCAGCAGGCAAAGTACTTTGCAAAAATCAAATATAGCCAAACTAGAATCAGGTAAATAGGAACTGGGCTAGGCATGCTTACAAGTTCATCTATTTACTTAGTGTTTATATGTAATAAAAAATGATAGAATATTTTGAGGGAAGGGACCTTAAAGATCATTTAGTCCAACCCCCCTGTCATGGGCAGGGACACCTACCACTCGAATAAATTGGTCAGAGCTTCATCCAATCTGGTCTTGAACACTTCCAGGTGTGGAGCATCCCCAGCTCCTCTGGGCATCTTGTTTCAGTGCATCACCACGCCCCCAGTAATGAATTTCTTCCTTATACTTAATCCAAAACTTTTCTCCTTCAGTTTGAAGCCATTCCCCCTTGTCCTGTCCCTACATGGTAAGAAGTTCTTTGCCACCTTTCTTGTAGGCTCCCTTCAGATACTGTAAGGCTGCAATTGCATCACCCTGACATCATATCTTTTCCAGGCTTAAAAATCCCAAATCCCTCAGCCTTTCCTCACAGGAGAGGTACTCCATCCCTCAAATCATCTTGATGATCTCCTCTGGAGTTGATCTCCTCTGGAGTTAATCCCCTCCCTCCCCTGCTGCCCACACTGGTTTGGATGCAGCCCAGGACACGTTTGGTTTTCTGGGCTGCAAGGGCACATGGCTGGGTCATGTCCAGCTGCTCACCCACAGCACATTGAAGTCTTTCTCAGCCAGGTTGCTCTGGATCTGTTCATCCCCCAGCCTGGACTGATACTGGGGGTTTCTGTGACCCAGCTGCAGACTTTGCACTTGGTCTTGTTGAATGTCATGAGATTCCCATGGGACCAATTCTCAAGCTTGTCCAGTCGCTCTGGATGGCATCCCATCCTTCAGGTGTGTCAATAGCAATGCTCAGCTTGGTGTCATCTGTAAATTTGCTGAGGGGGCACTCAACCCCTTCATCTACATCACCAATGAAGATATTAAACAACATTGGTCTCAATACAGTTCCCTGAAGGACAACAGTTGTCACTGATGTTTACTGGGACTCTGAACTGTTGACTTCTTCCCTCTGGATATGACCTTTCAACTGCTTTGTTATCCATGTAACAATCCACCCATACTATATATAATGGATAAGGTGATCTTCATGGATAATTACCTAAAGATATCAACAGTATAGCTCTAATATCTACTGCATATAATGTACATAATGTGAACTGTAGAGAAAGAAACATGTAAATATAAAATGCCCAGAAGAGAAGATAGAAGATAAATGAAAAATAAAAAGACAGAAAAGTAATTTCAAACAGCAGGATTAAGGTGCCATCATCAACTGCCATTGAATATAACTTGTACAACTACAGAAGTACAACTACAACTATATCTCTATTTTAACTTTAACTCTCCATACTCACCATGATTTTGTCCATCTAGTGGATGGTTTAGTGGAAAGAATGAAAATAGATATTAAATGTATTTATATTAGTAAATATATTAAAAAGAAAAAAATCAGTCAACAAAGTTGCTCTGCTGCTTTAAAAGTCATATCATTATAGAATTATACCCTCCTAATTAATTCCATAAACAATACATGGGAAATAAGTTTAGGTTTTGAGGCTAGATTGTGATACCCCATGTAAGAAATTTTCCACATGTGTGTAATGTCTCAGGCAGAAAAGTCAGATGCAGAAGAGAAGAGTCATGCTGAAAAAACTAAGAATGAAGAGCAGCTATGATGACATATATAAAGGGAGAGAAAACACTGAAAGTGCATGGAAGAAATAGAGCAATGTAACTATAATATATGCAAATGTTGGTCTGGGTTAGAGACAGAGGGGTCATGCTGTGTCCGATGCTATTCCACTCCCCTTTCTCTTCTGAAATGGTGATGGGAGCAAAAGTGAATAGAATTGTTCCAGCAGCAAGCTGGATTAAGCAAGGAAAAATTGTATTGTTTTACTGAAATTAATGGAGCTATCTGAGGCTTTTATCTGGACCAATGAATAGAAACCTGTGAAGATTTTGACAACTGACAAGGGTGTTAGAATGAGTCTGTTTTCTTTCATAAAAGGAAAATATTAATGCACTTGAACTCTGAATACCTATCTTATACAAAGAAGTGGGATATTTTCTAGTTTGCTAGTCTTCAAAAATAGACTGCAAGAACACAGAAAATGATGTGTCTACATTGTCAAGTTTCTGGTTTAGTGATTAGTTATTAAAAATCTTTTAAAAATCTGACAGCAGTACCTGTCAGTTCCTGGTCTCCTTCTCCCCATCAGCTTCAAAATTTTGTGTACATTTAAAAATTTTCAAATTACAAAGTTAACAATAACATTAACTGCATAGACTGTATTTTCAATTTCATTTCTATGAAATTGTCCAATTACTGATGTTTTATTTTAATATATCTCCATATATTTTGTTCCTGGATGCTAAGGATTGTGACTTCATAAGTCATGTATTCTCAATGGAATTTCTTTCTTATCTCCGTAATAGGGACAATCCTAGACACATATTAATGTGACTTAATCAAAAAACACATCTAATTTCTGCATGGCCTGATATCGGTTCTTCCACTCATTCTCCTGGAATGGGATGACCAACCTCACCACAGTGTTTTCCTCTTCTTCCCTTCCTACAATGAATACTTGGACACAGAAATCCATCCCCTCCATGAAGGTGGGAAAAAGCATTTCTTCTTCTAGAGTGATTTTGAATATCAAACTGCTCCAGCCATGCTCCCAAATTGCCCGAGTTTTCCTGGATCAACTACTATTCAAACGGTAGTACACTGAGAAAGAAAAAAGTTTTGATTCCCACTTAATAAAGCAGTCAAATATAGCCCCTCTTGAATGAAAGAAGAAATGCAGAAGGTTATGATTTTAAGGTGAAAACAGCTCAAACATTAAACTACATGAGTCAAACCCACTCCCATAATAATTCCAATTAAGACAGAAATCAGTTGAGCTTCATATGTGGAATTTCTAGGCCATACAAAATGTGACTACATTTAGTACTGCATTTAAATCAATACTGCCTATAGTAATACATTTCAAGTGAATACTGTCTGCAGATTTTTAAGAGATGGATTCTTATAGAAATGGTCTTACTAAATGGACAATTGTCACAATTGTCACCACTCACATTTAGTGTAAATTGTTCACTCAATCTGCAAAATTGTTGCTAAAATGGTATATCTTAGAAATAGGTTATCCATTTTTTTCTCACTCTCTTCACAGATCATGCACACAGAAAAAAAACCGCTGGTTACTAAATAAACAATTCACAAATAAATGTTATTGCTTCCAGTCCTTTTACTTATAACCCTTGCTTCCAGCTTATTTGTTTTCAACTTTGCAGGGAAAAATATCCAGATATTGTTTGGAATGGATCATGTAGAGTTTCATGTGACTCAGGCTGGCTTTTTCTGTGCTGCATATACTCCCAGTCTTTTTAATTCATGTACAGGGCAATCTGTCATTAATCCTATGTTGTGAGATAAGAAGTAGATGTATTAGGAATGCTGGTTGAGTAAGATACCTTAGAAGAAACCTAATAGATGTGATCATGCACATACAGAACCATCTGCAAGGCTAAAGTTTATAGGATACAGCAGTGATGAAATGGCAAGATAGAGAAAGACAAGAAACACTAGCACAGAATGATTAGTGAAACACTATTCCATGAGATCATGGCAATAACATAGTGCCAGGTGAAAAATCAAATAAAACCTTTGGGGTAGAAAAGGAAGGGAATTTGATGAAGTTAGGTTGGCAATAGAGGCACTCAGCAGAAAAAAAAATCCACAGTGTAGGTATGTTAAATAGATATTTAGTAGACATTAACCAAACTAGAGAGATCTTTGTTCCTTATCAGAATTAGATTTTCCCCCTAGTTTCTGTAGAGAGATTCTGCCTTGATTTTAATCATTCTAGAGCATGATGAACTGATTTTATTGCATGAACTATTTTCTCCTGCAGTGGAATAGAGATGATAAACTTTTCAAAATGTAATAGGAAGGTCATTTCTCTTTATTCAGGATCAGATAAAGCTGCCTTAGCACTCAGCTCTGAATAATAATTTCAAATCCATTTCTTACATCAATTACTGAATTGCTTTCAAGAAAATTCCGGATTCTATGTATGAATCCTTGCAAATTTTAAATATATGTCAAATGAACCTACAGAAAAATGGATGGATTTTTAGCCAAATAGTATTCTCTTGGTTATCCAGGCCAAAGCAGTTTTGGCCCAGACCCTGAAGGCGAGGGTAACTGAGGTTCTCGTTAATAGATCCCTTTGGGCAGATAAGAGTGAAACAGCACTGAGTGACAGGTGGATAGATAGATAGATAGATAGATAGATAGATAGATAGATAGATAGATAGATAGATAGATAGATGTTTCTTTTAGAACAGTTTTCCCACAATGGAAAGAATGTAGTCTTTATGGTTATCATTATCGATAGCAATATAACGACATAAAAGTAGAAAGACATCACCATCCATCGGTCCAGTGACAAGATTTGATTGTTGTAATTTCATTGGCTGCTGGTTAAAATGATAGTGGCCTCTTGATCCCCCAGGGGTGGAGAAAGCCCATGAAGCACAAAGTTCAATGGTTTAATATATGCTGAGGGTCAGGTGAAATGCCCGGGTGCGTGAGGGATCTTTGATGGTTTGTGACACCTTCTAGACATGACAGCTCCTTCTCACCCAGTATAGTTGAGCTGGTTATGACCCATCAGAAGGAATGAATATGTCTAGGAGCCTTCCCTGAAGGGGACCTTTACACCTGAGTCAGTTGTGTAAGAGACAGCGTTAGCATGATAAAAAGACATTATTCCACCTTCACAGGATCTGCCTCTTCACTTCCCTGGCTCAAACCCCAGCAAGTAACCTCAAGTGGTGTCCGCACAACCCCTCTGCACCTGGGCTTCTACCTTGCACATCATCAGCAAAACACCCTCTGTTTTTGCAAATGGCCAATTGTTTGAGTCATTAACCCTTAACATTTCAGCCTCTCACACCATCATTGCATCAAGTGCAAAAAGCTGTGTCTCATCTGTCATGATGTCGGATTGTGTCTCTGAGCTAGAACTGTGGTCAGCACAAAAGTTAGCCTGACTAATTCTCCTACCGGTGTTCTTATAAATTACTACTTCTTTGTGAGGGATGGGATAGAAAAGACACCAAGGGATCTTAAGACATAAAAGGAAAATCTATTATGATTCTAAATCATAGTCAAAAATCCATACAATGTCAAAATTATCTTTTAAATTAGGGGTCACAGATGGAAGAACCTGTAGTAGATTGTCAGAGCTGAAATTAAGATACAGTTTAATTACATTCTTATATCAAATATGAAGACAAAAAATGTTGCAAAAATCTATAATTCTGAAGAAAAGATTGATGTCCAAAAAATTCTAAAAAGTGGAGGTACTTATTGTTCTACTAGTGAGGATTGTTTAACTTCAGCTATGTAGGTAGACATAAAGAAACACCACATGTCCAGAATGCAATGCAATTTTCAGGGGACAATTTTGGGGCTTGCTAACTGCTTCTCACCAAAGTGTGTCAACAGAGCTGATAGGCACTAGGAATTGCTAAGTTTAAAATGGACTACACCTTACAGCAATTTTAAAAAGGAGTCTTACATGAAAAAAAGTGAACAAATAACACCTGGCTACTAATATACTATTTTTTTCTTAAAGCATTTGAATAATTGTAATTAACTCCTCACTGCTTTTAATGTCACTAATGTTGTCTCCATCATGGATAGGTGCCTATATTTCAAGCAGAGTAGCTGAAGAACTGGAGATAGATTAAATTAATGGGTTTTTAACTTTAAGTCTTTAACTTAAAGACAAACAGGTTTTAGCATTGAAAGCAAAAATATGCTGGATGTTTAAATAAATGCAGTGGCCTCCAGGAGCTTGTTTCAGTGTTCTCTGTCTTGTTTTTGAAATATTTTCACCCCTTCTTAACAATGGTCCTGTAAGATTTGAAAATTTTGGGTTCAAGTAAAAAATCCATTGAAGTCAACAGAGGAGCCCTTCATTGGAAGTTCCTCCATCACCAGTGAGGAGAGGACCTGGAAAAGGCAGGAGGCTGGGGGCCAGGATCCTACTTATATTGTCTGTCTGCAGGGTTGGTTGCAGTCCAGATGTAACTCAGGCTTTGTGTGTCATGTGAGCACTGGAGCCCAGAAACAAGAAATCAGTGATATCTGAGTATTTATTTGCTAAAACCATATCAGAAAATAATAGATTCCAAGTACAGCATGATTAGTACAAATGCAGCTAATCTCCCCACTCTTCCATGAAACCATGGTGTCCTGTTCAAGCTGGTTGCTGGGAAAGGCTGTTGGTTTACAGTAATTATGGAGGTATTTAAAAGACACGTCTTAATGGTGCTTAGGAACATAATTTTCTGGTGGTGGGCTTGGCAGTGCAGGGTTAATGGTTGGACTTGATGATTTAAAAGTCTTTTTTAACCAAAGTAGTTCTGTTATTCTATGGTTCTGTGATCAGGCATAGGGCGAGACTGAGTTTGTTTGTCCAAGCCAAAACCCAACCATTTTTTGATTAACAGTTCAGTGATAAGGAAAAGTACATACTACTCCTTATCCCTGAATCTTGCTTTTTTCATAACTAGTGTAGATGAAGTCCAAGGTCCTGAACATCCTCTGGAATACAGTCTGAAGAAATGTTTTAATGTGAATTTGGATGTTTAAAATGTGGATGTTCAGAGAATTTTGCTGTTGAGGAAAGTCTTGGACTCCAGTTTAACAGATGGTGCGTCCCATTTAATTCAGCAGCTAGTTAAACAATTCTGTGGAGAAGTAAAAATAAAAAAAAATAATTCACATGAACTTCAATATAACTTGCATAGCAAAGGTTCGATCCACCTCTTTGCAAAAGCCTTTAATGAGATGTTTTAAAATTACTGAACTATGATAAGTCAGTAAATGCCTACACAGAAAGATATAGACACACACCAGAAATTATATACACTCACATACATACATACATACATTCATACATACATACATACATATATATATATTTATAAGATCAATATTATTAGAAGGCAATTGACATGCCAGCCTTTATATTCCCAATCATAACATTTTGTCTAATTGCAGAATGTGGCACTTTACCAAATGAAAAATCTTTTCTTCTAGAGGTACCTTGTCACAGTTTATCACGTGAGAAACTAACATAGCTGTAAAGTTAAATATTACTCCTGCATCCATTCTTCTGGAATACTTGCTGTTTCTTTCCTGGCATCCGTTATTATATCACAGTTATTTAATTTTTTAAAACAGCAGTATTTTCAATGTAGATACAAATCAATTTACATATGTACTTATTTGGAAAAGAAAACCTACAGGCACCTTGAAAGATAATAAACTGATATTGCTTTGGTTGAGAATGTAAAAGCCATAACAACAATTGCATGTATTAAAATCATAAAACAACTGAAAAAACATTACTGGGGCTAATATCAAAATTAATCTAGGAAAAGTCTATTCAATAGTTTGGTTTTAGATTCCAAAATACTTGAGATTGGAATAAATTCTTGCAACTAAAAATAAATAATAAAAGAGGTCTTTTACTTAAAGACTTACTTTTACTTTAGCTTACAGAATGCAGACTTTCTTGGAGACATAGAAACCTAGTTAACTTGTGAGGACGTATCCTTATACATTAATGTAGGTGTAGCCATAGTATATTTACAGATATTTCTGCATGTTCTTTGTGAAAACTTCACGATGAAATGCTATAGAAACCTCTGATAATGTACAGATAAAAAAGTCCAGAAACTGTACACTGGGAATGCATTTACTCAAAGGAATAACTATTTTATAATCACCTGTAATGCAAATGAAAGCTAGTGCTATATCAGTAGTTCATAGAAATTATAGTAGTAGTTAATATTTGACAATTTGTCCAACTAGCAAAAGAAAAGGATAAGTCATTTCAATAGATAGCTAAATTGCAGCTACAGATGGAGTAGCAAGATCAAAATTTGATTTTTCTATTTAAGGTCTGTTGCTTAATATAAAGGAATGATAATGGATCATTTTAGTACCAAAAATACATTTCCTCTTTTACACACACTCTTTTAAATCAATGTCTTTTGGGCTGTTTTATCAGCCTGATGCAAGTGCAAACTTGCAATCCCTCTTAAAGTTGTAGCAACAACACAGTTTGGACATTTGGCTTCTTTAAGTGACTCTCGCAAAGTGTCAGTTTTGCCTGCCTCAAGATATGACCATAATAAGCAGGACACTATTTGATATCTTATCTAGGGTATCAACACTTTGGGAGGGATGATATTTTCACTAAAATGAGTTATGAAAAAGCAAACTGCCTGAGGCTGTTAAAACTGATAATAAACATTGATCTGCTGCTAAAATGAATTTAGAAAAGATCACCAATGAAGGAGTGGGAAAGGGATTAAAGAATATAACTGTAATATTCAACTATATGAAAGACATTCTTACAAAACAGAGAGTACAAATATGCCTTTATATCACCAATGGTAGATGTGCATAATAACAATAATAAAGACTAAAATAATTCAAAATACTCGATATAGATTAGAAAATCATTGTTAAACACATTACCTATGGAGATTGTACAATTTGTACTAGACCTTATTTTGAACAGGCATCTTCAGACAACACCAGACAAAAGCATTCTGTTAGACTATGTCTAGACTCATTTTGTTATGTCCCTGACCAGGGATACAGACCAAATCATCTCCTGAAGGCACTTTCAAGCCTGTGCTTCTATGCCTTCTTTGCTTCTATTCCAAAAAATGACAGCTTATGTATAAATTGTGAAGTGTACTGGAACATCTATTAATATTTTTTCTGAAGGAATCTTTTGAGAAAGAAATATTATCTGAAGCTTTGTCTACTTTTATAAGACAAAGAAAAGGGAAGGTAATTCTCAACACTGTTAGTTGTCTGTTGCTGGTGGCTCTCACTTCAGTAACATTCAGTATTGCACTGAGACTATTTTTGCCCTTGCTGGAATGGTCCTTCATTTGCTAGGTTTTGGATTTTTCACTTTTTGTTTTTTTTTAATTCTTGTTTATAGTAGGCCTTAAATTACTTTTTCCTTAGCATTGCTGTCCATTATTACTGATTGCAATTGTAGAGGAAATAAAGAATTCTAAACCTTTGCTTTTCATATACCTCCATAACATGCTGTATTAAAGGTTTTACGCTTTACATGCAAAAAAATAATGATGGAACTAGTCTTGCTATTGGCAATATAAAAAGAAAAAAAAGTTGTTAATCACTCTAGAAAGCAAGGTTGTTTTCCTTTGGTCTGAGTAACACTAATTATTTCTGCCTGAAATACATTCAAGGCAACTGTGTAGGAGTTGAAATGTTTAGACTTTGCAGTTTGTTTTTTGTTTTTCTTTTCTCTTCAACTTATGGGGTTCTTTGATTGTTTGCTTTTAAATCAGTTGCAGTCAGCCAAACCATAAGCTTATGGCTATTGCTTAAAGATACACAAACAGATATGATGAAATTAGAATAACAGCCTTTAGCAGAATGGAAGACATAGTGTGAGCAGAACTAGCTCATGAATACATTTTGTAGCTCTAGAGGGTTCTCCGAAAAACAACAAAATTGGTTTTAAAAATGTCATCAATGAGGAAAAGTAGAAAAGCCTGGATTCCTCTTGTTAGTTATTAGAAAAAGCCCTACTAAACTACTATCTCTGCATAACCATAGATCAGTTTCTTCAAGAAGTATCCTTAGTATCTCAATTAGTAATTGCTTGACCAATCTAAGGAAACTTGATCATTCTGCAATGTATGCCAGTATGCTGTACCATTCTAATCATTACTCCTTCACTTAGAAATTGAAATGCTAAAATTCTATGCCATCACTATGTCTTCATCTAATATTTCTGTCATCCCACTGCTGTATTTTAGCAGTGCATTGCTGTGCAGTGAAAACTGCCCATAACTGAGTGAGTTGGGTACTGAAAATGGTGATGCTGAATTGGGCTGCCTTCTTGCAAGTCCCAGTATGTGCATCAGGAGGACACATCTGACCCTCAGGCCAACAGCCAGAGCAGGAAAAATGCTCTCTGTTCAAGGGGAGGCTCTCCAGTCTGAAATAAGGTGCAGAGAAATAGATACTCATTTAAGTGACTTTTTATGGAATGAAGCTGAGGGTATCAAAGCTATGACATATATTGTGAGAGTGTGCAAGGGCTATTGAAGGTTCAAAGCCTCCTAGGTAGGATAGAGACCAGCCAGTGTAGAGAGGAGCACTGACAATGACTATATATCAACTCTACTGCTTCTTTAAAAGTTCAAGAAATTCCACATATCTCTGAATTCTGTCAAAACCATCAGCCACTTTTTTTGTCACTGAAGGATTCTATTTTTCCAAACCTGGAGTGTTAGGCCTATGCATGGATGTATACGTGCAAGAAAATGTGTGTTTGAGTTCTGATATATGTTTTTCCTTATCCTTAGAGAATGAAGATGGATCCTCTTGGGAAAGAAAAGTAATTGACAAGAATAACTTTTAACTCATAGCTCTAACAGAAAAATAATAATAAAAAAGGCATATGGTCTATTTTTCTTACAAAAATCAATTGTTAATTCCATAAAATTATTGAGTCATGAAAATTTGTTTCCAGATATATGTTCTCTTGTTTACTATTAGATCATCCTAAAAAAATAAAAGTAGCTTTAGAATCAATATTCTCAGTTTGAAAATCTAATTTATGCTACTTTGTTTAAAGTCCTTATACCTTTCTGAACATGCTCATTAGTTTCCCCCCCATCCCTAAGTCTTTGAACTAATTTAATGTACTTTTTCTCAAGGTTTTCATTTGGATTGCAGTAAGATAATGTTGTCTTTCTCAGTAACCCCTGAATTCTAAAAAACCTTGAATCTGACCTGTCTGTGTTTACATAAATTCCTGGATCATGGTGTCTAAGCATCTCACAGATTTGTTGGCAATTACCTCCTTAACACCTTGCCATGTAGATGGAAGGCACCATTTCACCTTAAACATTTTGGAATAATTGATGGTTCATGTTTTAGAAATAATTATTGTAGATTTTTAAGTAGCTGTATCTACATAGAAACAAGTTGATCTCTGGCTTGTCTAGTATAGAAACTGAGTGCATTTACTCAGAATACAAAAGGCAGTTTCTGATTCTCTATAAATTGAGTAGATGCAATCACCCCTGTGAAAAACTGCTATCCACATTTTGCAATTGGGAAGGGTTATAAACAGGAGCTAAACAAATAGGAATAGATCACAGAAGAATCCTGCTATGAAGCCAAATCACTAGTCTTAACCTTAGGCTCTGGATTTAAGCAGGGGATTTACTTGTCTCTAACACAGACCTCTATGCTGCGGGCTGTTTTTTCTGAAATCAATGGCAATCTATGTTCACGGTCACTTATATGCATAAGTCATAGCTGCAGAAATACTTCCTATTAAAAACAAACAAACAAACAAACAAAAAAAGCAAAAATCAAGATAAATGTTGTAATAATATAGGGTTTAATAATCTATGGAAATAAGTAAGAGATAAATTTATTTGCTTTTGAACAACTGTAAAATTATAATGAGAAGTTCAAGTGGTTCTATTAGTATACAGTGGTCTTCACTTATGACACATTGCATATTTTTCATTTCCTCAGCTTTTAAATCTTTAATTTTATTCAGCCTTCAAAATTAATAGTTAACCCACACCTCAGAGGACAATTGAGCCTCTATTTCACATTGATTTTGACAAATCACTTACAAATGTATTACTAGTTCCAGATATGACACAGGACCTGTATAACACAGAAGCACATAAATAGATGTGATGGCAGAAGTGCACACCAAAGTGGTTAGGCAGCATGAATCAGTGGCAAGTTACACACCTCTAATGACTCCAACAGTATTTGGATGCAAGTTAAAAAGGATTGAAAGGGCTATTTTTTCACAAGTACTTTCTACAGATCATTTTGTAATATTTGGACATCCCTGAGGTATGGTAAGCAAATGCTCTGCTCTGAATTGCATACTGAGATACTTAAAGGACATTAAATTAAGATCTCACTAGACTTTTTGCTTTCTGTCACCTATATTTTCAGTGAAATCTCTCATCTACTGACATTTTTGGACTTTGGTCACCATCAACAATACTCTTATGACATGATTATGTCTATCTTATCTTTCTTAATTGCTGTGGAATAGGTGAGGATAGAGAAAAACCTGCCTGGCACTGTACTGATAAAAGTCATCTTGGTGCCAGAAATACACTAGAGAAGTTTCAGTAGAATTTTTAGAAATTTTGGCACATATCTCAGAGTTTTAAGTAAATTTTGAACTTTTTGATATATCACAATAATTGAATTTCCTATTTTAAGTATTTTTTGTTATATTTTACTACTGATGTTATCTCCTCTCTTTTATTTCTTAACTAAAATGGAGAATGGCAATGTTGTACTGTTCTTTCACATGTCAGATGAAAAATAACAAAAGACATAACTACATGTCATGGTTTAATCATAGTCAGCAATTAAGCACCATACAGCTGTTCACTCACTCTCTCCCCTCCCCTGTGGGACTGGGGAGAGAATCAGAATTGCAAAAGTGAAAAAACTCATGTGCTGAGATAAAAGAGTTTAATAGCTGGGGGGAAAAATTAAATAAAATAATAATAAATTGCAAAGAGAAGGAAAATAGCAGGAGAGAAATAAATCCTAAGAAAGACAAGGAATGCAAATGAAAATAATTGCTCACCAAGTAGCTGATGCTCAGTCAAGCCCCAATGAGTGGCCTCCCTGCCAAGCCCCCCTCTAGTTTTTGTGCTGAGCATGATGCCACACAGTATGGAAGGTCCATTTGGTTACTTGAGGTCAGGTGTCCTGACTGTGTCACCTCCCAGGCTTTTGTGCGCATCCAGCACACTCACTTAGGAGGGCACAGGGATAAGCAGAAAAGGCCTTGGCTCTGTGCAAGCTTTATGCTATCAACCCACTTTACAGCACAAAACCAAAACATAGCTATGAAAAAAATTAATTCTATCCCATCCAAAACCCACAGAAGGAATAAAAATCAAAAAATAAAACAAAACTATGGATTTACAAATGACAACCCAAAAAGTATTTAAATATTGAACTTAATTACACACTAGGTTAGATGTAAAAATTTTTGTCTTCAGTGCAAATCCTGAGCAGTATTTGTGGAAGGTTGCAATCTAATCTTGATATTGTATTATTCTTTCATGTTTAAGTTTTTATGAACATTTTCTACCAATATTTAAATTTCTTCAGATTTCTCCTAGGGATCCTCTCTAACAGCTAATAACTCTGGTGAAGGAACCTCCTTGAAGACATCTATCATGAGAATATAGTGTGAAAAATTTTCTTAAATAACTTTGTCTTTGATATATTTATATATATATTGTGCTGATTCAAAAATTTTACAGTAAAATAACTTTATAATTCTAATGGGACATATTTTTGCACATTATCAAAAATACTATGTGCTATATACTGTTGAACTTTTCAAGTCCTGCCCATTAAACTAATTGGAATGACAGTAAAAAATTTTGTGATTTGTCTAGTAAGGAACCTTTTCTAGAATTATAATTAATTCAGTGGCAAGAAGTTTTTTTTTATCCAGGACAGCTGACATAACATATTGGAAAGCAATCAAAGTAGATTTTGATATTATCATTGCACCTTGAAAACATTGTAGTTTTTGCATCTTTTTTTTTTGATCTTAGAGAAATTGTGCATAAATATTCTGGAAAGAGAGACAAGATAATAAGCCAAAGGCACCTGTCCAGAAGATGAACTCCAGACTTCCTTCAGACTGTGATCTGTAAATATTATTTATATTCTGTAAATTGTAAATATTTTTTGTGTGCACTTATGTTTACAAGACTATAACAAGCTGAGTTTGCAACTACTGCTCATTACAAAATTACAAAGAGCAAATGATAGAATTCAGGCTTTGACTGCACACGAATTTGTGAGCTGTATTAAAATCACCTAGTCGGATTTCGTATTTTGATAATGCAGTTCTTTCAAAGAACTTTATAGGAAATTGTGTTCTGGATAGAAAGTTTCTGATATTACTCATAAGGTTTTGAATGCGGATGCTTTAGCAGTTGTAGAATTAACTTAGTAGAATTTAGAAAGCTCTTTGAAAGCCATCCTTTATCGCTACTTAAATGTCAGTGTAATATTTCTTAATAGAACTTTGTAAATCAAGTTTTCAAAATGAAATAATAATATTATGAATTCATCAAGGTGTTACAATATAGGACAGTCCATATTTTCACTGTTCTCCCAGTATGCACCATTTTGGAAGTATTATAAAAATATCAAAAGAATTTTAATTCTTTTATTGTAAGGTACTAAAAATTCCTTCTGATGTTCAAACGTCACTAAAAGCAATGCCAAAAGGGTTGGTATCTCATGGTCTAAAATTTGTCAGCAATGTTACAGGCATTTGGATTTTCATATAATCTAATTGTGTAATTTCAATCTGTATTGACAGATATAAATAAATTCATTTATGTGAATGTTTGTGCATGTATAAACACATACAGAAGAGAATGCATATTGAAATTATATACTTTTCTTCTGTATTATCTCAGAGATGGCAGGGATTCACATTCTTTTTCTAATGGAACAAGCCATAAAAGCCTGAATGAATTTCCTGGGAATATGGTATTTTAAAGAATTATTAAGTGCTTTCACAAGAATGTTTTGGGGGTTTTGGGTTGGTTTGTTTTTTTGTTTGTGGTTTGTTTTTTTGTTTGTTGTGCTGGATATGCAGAGATGGGAGAAAAAAGAAATAGGCGTAACTCCCGGAGGGTGGTAGAGAAAAGACTAAAGAACTCAATAATGAATGTTATTTTTTATCTTTAAATCATTCTTATGCAAATTTTATGTAAATTTTATGAAATGCTTGTCTGTGCATGAAAAGAATTGGTATCTGTAGAAGAACATATTATCTACAAAAACACTGAAATTAAATCCTTGTTTTCAATTCCTAACAACACAGAGTTACCGAATTTTGCTCCTCTATGCCCCGTTTCATATCAATGTGAATTACTTGTAAAATTCCCAGGCTTGCTATTTTTGGTCACTCAGAAGTCAATATAAGCTCTAACCTGTTTTTCTTTTACTTCTTGTACAAAAACCACCTTGTACAAACTCATAAAGTTGCAGTAGGGTTAAATTTGACTTGGTTCTTCATAGTGAGGGTTTGATGCCAACAATATTTGACATGGTTTGAAAGCATTTTTTAGTCCCCCAATTGGGCTATATATGATATTTCATAATGAATTTTGTGAATGTAAATGAGCTTTAAGCAGGGTCAATTTCATTAGTATATGTACCCAGATATTTCGTTTTTATGCTCTTTATATGTATAAAACCACAGGAAAATTATGTACTTGACATGTTCAAAATTCTCTTTAAAGTCATGAGTCAGAAAAAAGATTTTAAAAAATCCCTAAACATGCTTTCATCCGCCATTAAAAATATGCATACAGTCAATCTAAGTTTCAGTACTGGTAAAGTTCTTAAAAGAGAATTAAATTCTTCATAATTAACAAAGGTAATAAAAATGAATATTCATAATTTGAAATAATTTATATTTTCTATACAAATCATGGAAGAAGAAAAAGTTGTAATAGTTTTAAAGATGAGACATCAAGTAAAAAATCATCACAGTAAAATACATTTTAAAACAGCACAATGTTTGTGTACTAAGGAATGTATACTCCATCCCAGAAATAACATATGGGACTGTAATTTTTTCAGTGACTGAATCTTCCACACTCCTTTCTTCCAGAGAAGTTTAAGGAAGACTTTCTAACTGCTACAGTCCAGTAGTACAAGTAATTCAGAACACAGGAAAAAAACACACTAAAACAAATAATATGTTACTACGAAGATTAATAAAGAATAATATGCAAATAATGCATTACTACAAATGGAGTTATGGCCTGCCATTTCTTTTGTACTGTTTACATGTGGCTCAATAACTAAAAGATAAAAGACATATCAGTAATCTCTATTACCTGAAAGCACATGCAAACAATAAATAGATTTTCTCATCAAGGAAGTACCGCTGTTGCAAAATTGATGCTTGACCTCACTGAGTTCATATCAAGCTGTGCAGCCATCTTTAGCAATTTTCCCCATCTTTGCTTTATTCCCTCACTTTCAGGTTTGTAGTTTGGTGTTACTGGATTAACTGTATTTCAGCCATATTGTAGCCCATATATCACAGGTTGCATCACAGGTTGCATCACAGGCTGCTACAGGTTTCTTTGGCAGTGGCTGCATTTTTGCCTATTTTCTTTGGATTTTCTTCTTGATTTGGTTTGCGTTGGTTTTTGACAGAGTAAAATTGTGACCACAGTCCTAGGCAGAGAGATAGAAAAAGTGCTTCAGAATTTGTCACAGCATAAATACCATGGTTTATGCATGTTCTGTGAGGCAGTGGCCATCTGAATCAGAAAGGGATGGAATGGAAATGGAATCAGTGAATTTCCCACTGCACATATTCCTCCCAAGAGAGTAAAACTCTGCTTTAGCTGAAAGATCATGAGGCCACCCATACACTGGCTGTGGCATTATGGTCAATAGACCATGGATCAGCAAAAGCAATTGCTTCCCATTCCTGTAGGCTTGTGAGAATATACAGGAAATATAGTTATGAAAGGGAAGGGGAAGGGGCAGGGGAAGAGGAAGGGGAAGGGGAAGGGGAAGGAAAATTGGTCATCAAGACTGTGACAGAGGTTCAGGATTTCTTTTCCTAATTTATGTTTCATAACAAATTGAATAGAACTTAGAATGGTGATAGTTACAGTTAAAGAAAATGTCTCTGTGAGAGGAGAGGAGAAAACAAATACTGGCAAGGTCATGAGGATTGCACACAGGTATGTGAAATGGAATTGCAAAAGATTGGTTGTTAAGCTTCTGGAAAGGAACCATAAATCATCATTAAGGATCTTGTATCTTCAAATAGCTGTTCTTAAGGGAAAGAGATGAGTTTGAAAAACTATTGCAAGTGTAGATAACTGGTAAAAAAGGTATGTGGAACATGAATGCATATCTTAGACATACAGGGGTGCAGCTAGGCATGAAAAGTCAGATTGTGAAAGTAAGTATAGCACAACTGTGTGTCTTACTGTCTAGGAAATTAGGACGCACGACAAAATCAGTAGTGGGAAAACACTACTTTTTGGAAAGGAAAGCTGCTTCCATTTTTTCCCAAGAAAAAGGGAAAACTGGATCTTTGAAGAATAGTAAATACATGCATAAATTTAAAAATCTTTCTTATGTTTAATTTTACATTTTTCTCTGACCTCCAAAATTTTTTGTGCTGACGCATATTTAGATGACTTCATGCCTGAGGAGAAAATAAAAGGACAAACCAGCTGTACCTGCTAACAAAGACTATAGATTTGTACTTCCTTTCAGTCCTGTTCAATTGGCTAAGAGAAAAAAGGTTGATCTTAACATTCTGTACTCTGCAGTAATTGCAGTAGATGATCAAAGGGAATGAAGCTGAAGTATGTCTCAGCAGATGAGAATAAATAATCCTGGCTATTTATTGTTGGTTACAATGACATTGATCTCTGCCGATGTAAAAGTACAGCCAAGGTTCAGGCAACATTCAAATAAATGTTTTATAAATTGAATTGGGGTAAAATTGCAAAAGTTTTAATAACTTGATTAAAAAACCCTTATTCTTCTCTGTGATATTCTTTTGTATTCTTCAGCTAGAGGAAGGTACTTGCTTCTAAATAGCTAAAATTAAACAATTGATTTATCAATGCCTCATTATTGCACATCTAATAACACAAACTGTAAATATGTTTTCTCTCATTGTAATTTGTTGCAGTTATTAAACAGGGAAGATCAACATATACCTGAGTAATTTCAAGAAAGACAATGCTCTTTAAATGGTATTAGTTCATGAGACAGGAAAAAAAATAGCATTTGAAATGAAGACATCATTAGAATGTCCATGGATCATTCACATTGCACGTTTTGTGGGTTTTAAGGTTATATTTATTTAGTTATGGCCACAAACGTCATCAGTACAAATTGTTCTAACTGGTTAATTGCATCAAAATGAACTCAAATCTGCTTGCCATTGCTCTCCCACTCACAGTTTAAAAAATACTGTAAAATAAAATAAAATAAAAAAAAAAAAAAGGCATTTCAGGTGACTGCATTATAGAGGAGAAGGTAGGCAGAAACACACTGCCAGATAGTTTTTACAGTCCTGAAAAATTTACCTTGATTTTTTTAAATTGCTCTCTCATTGTGGTTTGGACTTCTTTTTAGGATCATATAATCAGATAATAATTTAGGGTAGAAAAGGCCTCCAGCTCAATCTCCTGCTTAAAGCAGGGTCATTTATGAAATTAGCCTGGGCTGCTCAGGGCTTTATCTCCTGGGTCTTGAAACTTTCAAGGACTGAAAATCCTGTCAGGGCATCATACCATGGTAGATCATTGAATCATAGAATGGTTTTGGTTGGAAAAAAACCCCTTAAAATTCCCTTAGTTCCAAACCACCTGCCATTGGCAAGGGCACTTCTCACTAGACCATATTGCTCAAAGCCCCATCAAACATTTCCAGGGATTGGGAATTCACAGCTTCTATGGCCAAACTGATCCAGTGCCTCGCTATCCTGACTGTAAAGAATTTTTTCCTTACATATAATGAAAACCTGCCCTCTTTCAGTTTGAGGATATGACCCCTTGATCTCTTGCTGCACTACTACTAATGTTTTGTGAACTCTCTTCCAGACTCCCTTAAGTTACTGGGAGGTGTTATAAGGCCTTCTCTGGGCCTTCTCTTCTCCAGGCTCAACAGCCCCAACTCTCTCATCCTGTCTCCACAGCAGAGGTGCTCCAGCCCTTTTATCATCTGCAAAACTCTTCCTGGGATTTGCCCCAATGGATCTGTGGCCTTCTTATGTTCAGGGGTCCTAGACCTGGACACAGAACTCCAGGTGGGGTCTCAGCAGAGAAGAGGGGTAGAATCACCTCCCTCAACCTGCTGGCCATGCTTCTTTTGATACAGCCAAAAGTTGGGCTGGCTTTCTGGGCTGTGAGTACCCATTGCCAGCTCACGTAGAATTTCTTTTCTACCAACAGCCCCATATCCTTGTCCTCAGGGGCTGCTCTCAATCTATTCTCCACCCAGCCTGCATTTGTGCTTGGAATTGCCCTAATCCAGGTGCAGGACCTTGCACTTGGCCTTGCTGAATTTCATGAGGTTATCATGGGCCCAAATCTTCAGCTTGTTCAGGTCTCTCTAGATGGCATCCCTTCCCTCCCTGCAGTGTATTACTGCGTCACACAGCTTGGTGGTACCAGTAAACGTGCTGAGGGTGCCCTCAGTCCCACTGTCCATGTTCCTGACTAAGATGTTAAACAGCTTTTAAGAAATTATTTGGGACTGCAAAAAAATCTTTCTTGGCCCTTGTGGTGCTGAAAGCTAATGCTGTTTAACTCCTTAGCAATATTTAACATAGTGTGATGCAAACAGTCAGAGAACTGCTAAAGATTCTCTTTTCACATTTTTTTCACTGACAGATAAACATGCAAGAAATGTTAAAGAAATATTACCAATTACTCGTTTCATGTATTTCACTGAGATTAAAAGTTTGACACATCAAAATATGATCTATTCAGTCTAGAAAGCTTGGGTAGAATTAAGTAACCCTGGCAAGAAGGCATTGGGAAACAGAAGCTTCTTCAGAAGCAAGCCCTTCAGTATTTCTTTGTAGCTGAAGGAACTTTTATTACATTTTTGTGTCCTTTTTGAGTATGCAGTCTATGAATTAAAAGTCTGATAAGTAGACATAATAAGAATCCATAGCCTCATATTAAAAGGAACCATACCTTAAAACTATGAAATTGTGCAGATGTGAAGATTTGTGTTTAAATGTGGTGTTAAGAACATGGTTTAGTGGTGGATTTAGCAATGTTAGATTACTGTTTAGACTTAACGATCTTAAAAGATCTTTTCCAAATGACTATAGGATTCTATGTACTCCTGAGTTCTTTGAAAAATCATGCTGCAATCATTTCATACTGGACATTTGGTGATTATATTTTGTTCAAAGTTAAAATTTTAATTGTTCAACTTTGTATAAAGGAAAATTTTCCTGAGACTTTCTAGAGGCTTTTTCTTCCTACATCCTTGAGAGGAAGTCTTCCTACACCATTGATCCTTCACAGCAGTGTCATGGAAGATATATGTTCACACACATGAGTGTTATATTGATATTTTAGTATAACTTGGGGTTTATATTACAAACATGATTTGAATAAGATGCATGAAAAAGATACAAAAAGAAACATTGGAACAAACTTCATTCAAAGAGGGTAGAAGGAGTGTGGCAGTGTACATTTTGGGATTTCCAATAATTCTGTATGTTTTTGTTATTTGTTTATAATGGTTCATTCCTACACCCCCATCCCCAAGCCCTTGTGGTCCTTCCCTGGTAATGGACCTTGTCAATCACCTTGTAAAAACTAGGAAGATTCTGGTGAAGATGCTAGGTGATTTGGCAGAATCCTCAGGTTCCCACCTTTCTTCATTGTATCCCTGTTCTGGGTCACACCCCCCCTCCTGGATTGGTTCTAGGTTCTCCCCTGCTCCGGGTATGCCCCCAGGGTACTTAAGGTGAGGACAGAGGGTCAGAGCTCACTTCTGCATGTGGGCAGCTCCCTGGGTGGAATAAAGCCTAGTGAAACCCACGTGAAGAGTCCACTCTTTTCTTCCATGCCGTTGGTCACCCTTCAGCCTGAGGTTCAGACCCACCAAACCTTCCTTATATGCTGGTCAGAGAGCAAGGTAGCTGGTAAAGGAGCTCAGGACACCGACACAGGAGCACGACTGGTCCATGAGAGAGATGCACAAGGAGCTAAGGGTGACAGGCAGGGCAGTGTCATGGGCACTGTTCTGCATGAACTGAGCCGTACCAGGCTGGTAACAATGACAAGTTCTACCTACAGGCACAGAGAAGGCAGGGAAATGAGCCATGTCTTGGGGCCATCCATCAGGCAGGTCCAGAGACTGAAAACAATGTGACCTATAGCACTGATCCAAGATCCATTTTGGAAGATCAGCTGGGACAGCAGAAAGCAGGACTAGGCACTGTCCAGATTACAGCATATGGTTGCTATGTTCAAGCCTACCCTTAATTGAAGAAAAATACAAGTCCCAGGGAGATAGATGGTCAGGGCCAGTAAGCTTTGGAAGGGCACTCAGGTCCCTGACAAATGGTTGTCTTGTGAGTGCATGTTATATTGGCTGACTTCTGACTCAAAAATAGCTGTCATATCTGACCAGGCAAGTAAGTGGTCTTATTAAAATATATCCACATTACTACAGAGTTTTTCAAAATTTATGAAAACACTTGAATTAAGATGAAGATTAATAGTGATGCTAATTATAATATTTGCTAACTTCAGAATACAAAACCTGTAAATATTTTTCCTGGCATTGATTTCTCAATGATATTGATTTCTCAATTGATTTCTCATGATATTTAAATGAAGTCAAATTTCTGTTTCTTCTTTTCCTCTTTTCTTTTCTACCACCTAATTTCTCTGCAGCCCTCTCTTCCCTCCCCCTGCCTTGAGTTCTGTAGGCAATTAAGTTTTGAAACTGAAAAAAACAAGGGAAAGGAAATTATAGCCTCTAGGAACCAGCTGTGATCTTCACATCATCTGACAATACAAGATGAGAAATGTGTCCAAGAAGGAGGTATTTGATTTTGTAAAATCTCTGACTCTTCTTTTTAAAGAAACAACAAAAACTACTAAGAACTTCACACCTTTCTTCTGTTTCATGTGTCCCTTTATACGGGGCTGAGGAGTGTCAGATGAAAGGAAAAGAACTTCTTTAATCTTCAGTATAGGAAAGAAAATGTAGAGAGGGATTGACCTTCACTGGTCTCCATGTTCCCACCAACTCCCTCTATCACATCCCCTCCTCTACAGGATGGAGGAGAAAAATGATGAAATGTTTGTGGGTCAAATAAGGACAGGGAGAGCACTTAGCAATTAGTGTCATAGGCAAAACAAAATCGACTTGGGGAAATCAATTTCTTACCAGTCAGACAGAACAAGCTATGGAGAAATAACAGCAAATTTTAAAAATTACACCTCACCCCTGCCTTCTTCATAGACTCAACTTCCCTCTTGACTTTTCTACCTCCTTCCTGCAAGCAGCAGCAGGGACAGGTTGTGGCCATTGATGTCAGTTCATCACAGTTTTTTGCTGCTCCTTTCTTCTCATGTTTCCCAGTTCCAATATGGAGTCTCTCCCATGTGAGACAGTCCTTCATGGCTTTCTCCAACATGAATCCTTCCCACGGGCTTCAGTTCTTTGGGAACTGTTCCAGTGTGGGTTCTTTCCATGGTGTGCACTCATTCAGGAACTGACTGCTCCAGTGTGGGTCATCCATAGGAAAGGTGATCCTGTCAGGAGAACTGCCCTGGCAATGACTCCTCTCCGTGGGGCCACAGTCCTGTCAGAAGCCAGTTCCTATGCAAGCTTTCCATGGGGTAACACCTTCCTTCAGGATGAAACCTGCTTCAGCATGGAGCCCTTCATGGTCAGCAGCAGGGCAACCTGTGTTACCATGGGCTGCAGGGAAGTCTCTGCCATGGTACATAGAGCAGTGCCTCCCCCTCCTTCTTACACTGATCTTGGTGTTTTCAGTGGTGTTTCTCTCATATATTCTCTCTTTCTCTCACAGCTGCTGCACAGCTATTTAACACTCTCTTACATATGTAATCACAGAGACATTACCAACATCTCTGGCTCAGCTCTGGCCAGCATCAGGTCCATCTTGTAGCTGGCTGGAACTGTCTATATCCAACATGGGGACAAGACATGGCATCTTCTCACTAAAGTCACCCCTGAAATTTCTCACTTGGAAAAGCTTGCCATGAAAATACAGTAGACATATTGTCCCAATAAAAATATTATGGCTGGATGACTCGTATTATTTCTGGAGAACATTTCATAATTCTAAATACTGGCAATCAACAAATATTTCCCTTTCTTAAATCTCCTCCTAACATTTATGGTTTCCTATATTTCTTATTCTCCTGAAGTATCTAGTTTAGTAGCAGAACTAATTTATAAATCTTGTTTCCCTGTTCTTTTTTTTTACAACTTTTCCTGTTTCAAGCTCTTCTCATATAGAGCATCCTAAGTGGTGAAACAAATTCTGTTAGGCAAAGAGCAATACCACTGATCACCCTCTAAACAGAGCCTAAATTGATTAACAAAGAATGGAACTGTACTCTAGAGCGTGTTTATACTTTTTTGAATTAATGATGGAGGAGACCTATTTCAGTGTGCATGAACCATATCACCTCAGAATTATCTGTAATAAAAGATTTTGACTGATATCATGTATAAGGATGAAATAAACAGATGATGTTTTCTAGAAGAAAAGATCAAGATGTCAAGAGAAAACAGAATAAGAACAAAAGGCCAAATATAACATACAGGATTATTAACAGAGTGGTAAAAATTCAAATCTTAATGTTTGTGCACATGATATTTGCATAAACATCTCAGGAATAACACATTAATCTTCACTGTTGGTTAACATATGGTCGGTACCCAAAATGGTAGCACTAAAGCTAAATCAGATTTTTCCAAGCTTTCCTTAGCTCTACTCTTATATGTCAAGCAGTGACTTCTCTTACAAGACAGATCCTGTTACTTTCTCACCTTAGAGAAGGCAAAGAAGGAAGACAAAACTTGCAGGGTAAGTGCATTTAGATTGTCCTCTAGACATGTGCTCTAGTTTAGCCACCATCAAAGCAGCAATTCGTGATATTGACATTCCATGCCCCACACAGAAATGTACACTTACAGAAACGTACTACATTAAAATGAAAGGTTGCATGTGCCATCTCAAACCTATCAGGACAAAGACTTTTTTGCTCATTCCCATTCTGTAGGATTTCTAAGGTTGTGGCTATAACTTTGTAGACATTTAAGAACTGATAAATTTAATTATATTTTTACCATTTTAAAATGTTTTTGACACTAAATTACATTCTTATAGATTGTAAAAATATATGAATTAATCTTCCTCTTCTCCCTGTGATTTTTGATATATCATTTATCACCAAATGTTATTATTTGCCATGTGATTGGCATGCCAAACAGACCTAGTTTGGAATTTTTTTTCCCTTTTTTTTTTTGAAAGATATTAATTTTGAAGGAAGCATGAAGAATATCAGCCTGGAGAGTTAAATTATTGAAAAGCCTATAAATAACTGACAATGGAACCTTTTATTGCTAAATACCAAGAAGGTCTCATAGGCAGCATGAGATAAATATAAATCCTTCAGGTTATACAAAGCAAATCTGAGAAACAGATTGACAAGAGTGAGGTTGATAAAGAGTAAGTAATAAAACTGATAAAGAGTGAATCAAGCTAAAAGAATTTGATACCATTTTCATAACTACCTTCCAATAAGTATCAAAAAATGAAAGGAGAAACGAGGAATTTTTAATATAATGCTTTAAGAAAAACACAGTAATACTTGGCTAAAAGACCTGAAATAAAATTATTACGTTGAAAAGCAATTATCTGTATATATGTGATGAAAGATTTAAAAAATTCAAGAGAATTTATGGGTTTAAACACTTAACAGAATTATAAGATTACTTTGAAGAAAGTAATGGATACATGACATAAATAATACAAGTAACACAAAATTATTTCAGTGATAAATAAGCTTTCTCGGAAATTAATGAGATTTTTAATTGACTTCCAAAAAAATCAAGATAAAATTCCCAGTGGAAAATTTAATAAGGTCATTACTTTCACTACAAAATTATAAAGCATTTGACATCCAGGTATTTTAAGATCTGAAACCCCTTAGCACTTGTTTGGCAGTTTTTCATGGGTTCTGGGACACTGGGACACATGATTGCAAAGTTCATGTGACACGAGTAGGTGGCAGTGCACGCACCTCTGAGCCAAACTTGCTTTAGAGCAATAACCCTCACCAAAAAAAAAAGTGTCCTCATACCCTGGTTCATCTAAAATCTCAAGGCTTGTTACAGCTCATCAGCAGATTAAGTGGACACTTTCCTAAAGCATCAGTTCTATGGACAACTGGATTCATAAGCATTCAAGAGCACATAACAGTTGAAAATCTTTATGCATATTTCAGCTTGTTTTCCCTTGCTCAGACAAACCTTCTTGACTCCATTTCCATTTCTTGCTATCTTGATGGTTTCAAACTGGAAGTCTGGTATTTCCCAAGCTGGAGCCTTTGGCGTTTGTCTAACAAGCTTTCTGTTCCTGATACAATTTGTATAATTTCTTTTTTTGTTCTCTCCTCTCCATCGTCAGTGAGACACCCTTATTTTACAAAACAAAACAAAACAAAACAAAACAAAAAAAACCAGAACCCCCCCCAAAAAACCAAACCAAAAAACCCTATCTGCTTTATCAGAAAAGCACAAGTATTGTTATTATCTTTTAAAAGATAGACATTTTAGTTACAGAATCACAGAATTGTTTAGGTTGGACAAAACTTCTAAGATCATTTGTTCCAACCTTTGACTGATCACCAGCACTTAGTGTCACATCCAGCCATTTCTTGAACGCCTCCAGAGATGGTCACTCCACCACCTCCCTGGGCAGTCAGTTCCAAATCTTGGAAAGATTTTCAGTGAAGGAATTCTTCCTAATGTCCAAGCTGAACCTCCCTTGGCACAGCTTGAGGCCATTTACTCTTTTGTCATCACTTGTTGCATGGGAGAAGAGCCCTACCTCCACCCAGTTACAGCCTCCTTTCAGGGAGCTGGAGAGTGATAAGGTCTCCCTTGAGTCTCCTCTCCTCCAAGTTAAACATCCCCAGCTCCCTCAGCTGCTCCTCATACGGCCTGTGCTCCAGCCCCTTCCCCAGCTCTGCTGGTGGACTTTATCCAGCACCTCAGTGTCTTTCTTGTTGTGAGGGGCCCAGAACTGGACACAGCACTCGAGGTGTGGCCTCACAGTGCCCAGCACAGGGGGATAATCCCTGCCCTGGTCCTGTTGGCCACACTATTCTGGTACACGCCAGGTGTCTTTGGCTTTCTTGGCAACCTGGGCACACGCTGGCTTGTGTTCAACTGCTGTTGACCAGCACCCCCAGGTCCTTTTCCACTGCACCACTTTCCAGACAGTCTTTAGGGGGTTTTTGGGACTAATATTCATGTGCGGGGTTGTTAAATTAAACAAGGGCTCTCAAATATGGTTAAATAATAGGTATATAAGGATTTTGTGAGTGTTTAACATTCAAAATATAATGTATAGTCTAAAGTATATAAAGATAATTCCAAGTCTGAAATACAAATTATGCATCTGAAATGATTCTCAAAATCATGCCAATGGAGGCTGTGTTTTTCTTTTCAATTTTCTTTTTCTTTTTTTTTTTTTCTCTAAAACAAATTAAAATGTTATATGAAAACCCTAATAGATTTTACCTGGCTCATAAATTTCTGTTTTATCAGTTGGATAAAGGTGAAAATATCATATTTCTCCTACTCATCAATGGCTTACAGATGAAACAATTTAAAGAAAATTTGTGTTTTCAAAATCTCATTAAGGATTGCAGAAATTAAACCCATTCTGAGGAAGAACTATTTCAGAACATTTAGTGTTATCTTTCCCCATTTTGAATAAATTATTATGATTTTTCTGTCCTCAGAAATAAAATAAAGATATATTTCTTCTCTCAGGCACAATTAATCATGCAACTTTTGTTTATTTTATCTCAGCCAAGTCTCTGTTCTTTACTTCAGCTACTGAATTAAATATGCTGCAGTGACATAACCATTCCCGCTTTTGTGTTTTAATATCTTAATGTTTGATTTTTTAGAAAAAGTTCCTATGTGGCCAAAAATAAGCATGCCCATGTTTTAATGATTTAATTTAAATGTAAATGAAAATTTTGAGTATAAATGTTTTTACTTCCTAAACCTCAACAGGTCCACATAAAAGAAAAAGTGAAAAGGGGTATGTTTATCCTTGGATAAAGAAATCTGCAAACTATAAAGTAACATTTATAACCCTTTTTTACATTTCTTTAAAATTATTTAAGATAGTCGTTAATAAAATAGGTCATAAGGACGAACCTGTTACTGGTTACTATTGCTGTCAACTTTAGAAATATTTCTAGTTCAGACCATTTAAAATCTGTTTCAAGTATTTCTTTAACTCTACAAATATAAGTATTTTATACTTGTAGTGAACCATTCAAAACACACAGAACTGTTGGAGGGTTTGGACTAAGGCTTGCTTTTGTTATTGTGAATTGGTACATTTTATCTCAAACTGGACTGTTTTTTTCATGTGTTTCTAAGCATTCAGGCATTATACTTATGTCAGAAAGCACAATGCTTTGTCCAGAAAAGCCTTTGAATTTGTGATAAGCTATAGAATGAAAAAAAAAAAAAGTCTTAAAGACAACAACCTAAATACTTTGGCCATTGTAATCAAAACCATTAGCTAGATAATATGAAAATAGACAGAAATGAAAATTCATACTTTGGAACCCTTTTAATGTATACTGATAAAAAGAAATATATATTTATGTAAAGTGCTAAAGCACAAACAAAGCATCTAAGACAATATTGTCCTAGATAGCAATTGCCAATATAGCCAGAAGGCTATTTTTTTTAAGCTTTGCATATCTGATATTAACAGATGAGTAAATATTGATTAGAATGCATTCTTTTTTAAATCCTTTTCATATCTGAAATAGTTTTTCCTGGAGGTTTCTGCTTCCTTAGAATCTCCTTGGAAAATCAGTACTGCAGTACTGGTTAGAGTGACATTATAATCTGGAAAGTGACTGTCACCTTCTTAATCAATAAATCTACTCTTCAGCTCTTATCTGCTTAGTGACAAGAATGAATTTTTAAAAGTTTTTTAGCCATGCTGTGCTAACAGACTTTACATGTGATGGATTGGATTTTTGTCTCATGGTGTCCATCAGCTGAATTATTTCCAATGTTTTGCCTCCAAAAACAAGCTCCAGCTGACTACACCTTTGCAAGCCCAACTACTTCAATTAACAGGTTTGTGGATGGACTCTGGCAGGATTCTTAAAAATACACTTTTCACAGAGTACCCAACTTTTTCTAATGGAAATTTTTGTGCTGTTTGTAGATCACCAAAAGATGTACTATGTATCCCAAATTTCACTTTGTGCTTAGCTTATAATCCTTGTAGCATCATGAACTTTCCAATCTATCAGAAAAAAAGTCTGCTAATATCCAATGGAAAAAAAAATGTAATTTCTAACTTAATTTTAAGGTTCAAAAGAGAGTAACCGTCCACTGAAATAGTTTAAAAGTCTGAATGGTTACTTCACCACTATTATTAGTAGTATTTGTCCTGGTTTAGGGCAATTGGAGGAAACCTCTGAATGGGGTCCCTCTAAAAAAAAGATTCAAGTCACCCCAGGACATTATCATTATTGATTTTTTTTTGCCTTTTTTAGCAAAACGACCCAATCCACTGCAGGTGAGAATTAATGCAGGGAAATTCTAAATTCTCTGACATAAAATCATAGAATAGCTTGTGTTGCAAGGTACCTTTGAAGGTCATCTAGTCCAACAGTCCTGCAGTGAGCAGGGACTTCTTCAACTATTTCAGGTTACTCAAAGTCCCATCAAACCTGAGCTTAAATGTTTCCAGAGATGGAGAATCTACCACCTTTCTGGGTAACATCCTCATTGTAAGAAATTTATTCTTTATATCCAGTCTAAATCTATCTTCTTTTAGTTTAAAACATTACCCCTTGTCCTATTGTAATGGGACAGGTTAAAAAGTCTGTCTCCACCTTTCTTATTGGCCCTCTTTAAGTAGTGAAAGAATAAGAATAAGGTCTCCCCCGAGCCTTCTCTTCTGCAGGCTGGACAATGCAAATTCTCTCATCCCCTTTTTAAAGGACACATACTCAACAATTGTTCTGGCCCTCCTTTAGAGCAGCTCCAACAGGTTCATGTCCTTCCTGTGCTGGTGATCCCAGGGCTGGATGCAGCAGAGCAGAGGGACAAAATCTCCTGCCTTGCCTGCTGCCCACGGAGCTTTAGATGCAGGCCAGGGCATGTTTGGTTTTCTGTGCTACAAGGACATGTGGCTGGGTCATATCCAGCAGTTCATCCCCCAGCACACTCAGATCCTTCTTGGGAGGGCTGCTCTCATTCCCTTCATTCCCCAGCCTGGGCTGACACCAGGGCTTACCTTGACTCTGCACGGCCTTTTGTTGAACCACTCAATATTCCCACGGTCTCACTGTTCGAGCTTGTCCAGGCCCTTCTGAATTGCATCCTGTCCCTCAGGAATGTCAACTCCACAACTCATCTTGGTGTCTTGATGAAGGTGCAAGCTTGATGAAGGTGCATTTCATCCCACTGTCCATGTCACAGATGAGAACATTGAGTGGCATTGGTTCCCCTGAAGGACATCACTTGTCACTGAACTCCATGAGGACATTAAGTAAAGGACCACTACCTCTTGACGTGACCATCCAACCAATTCCTAATCCTCCAAAGAGTCCACCTACCACATTTATATCTATCCAATTTGCGTAGAAGGATGTGGTAGGGGGAACATGTCAAAAGCTTTACAAAGGTCCAGATAAATCACATCTGTAGCCCTTTGTCCACTGATTTAGTCACTGTATCATAGAAGGCCCCTGGCTTGGCCAGGCAAAACTTGCCCTTGGTGAAGTTGTGCTGGCTGTCCCAAATTATCTCCCTGCATTCCATCTGCTTTAGAGTAGCTTCTAGGAAAATCTGTTCCAGGGGAAACAACATCTTAAAAATATCCAGACTCTTGTGCTAAAACTGAACTTAGGCATTTTTTGTTTGATTTTTTATTGCCCTTTCTCATATAAAGTCAGATGCTAGAGGACCAATAGTTATGCATCAGTTTTCATCCACTGGCTCTGTGAATTACTTTTAACCCTATATATTGTGAATTCAGTATAAGACTGCCATTCATTTCAGGATTTTAATCCTTCCTTCCTCTCTGTCTGCCTGGAATACACACTCAGCCTTGCTACTGGTTAAAAGCACAAACAAAATACATGAGCCAGAAAAACAGCCATGGGCTGCAGCACACAGGCAGAAGAAATTGCCAGGTCCATGTGTCTGGTGAATGTGGCAGCTGACCATAACATTCTTCATGGTGTAAGGTTCCCTCTGTCACAATGATATGAATTTGGGACGAGAGTTAAATTAAGCTCTCTGATAGAGTCAGAAGGATGGAGAAATCAAGAACGTGTGTGTCTCACACTCAAAAGCTGTTACATACAAACTTATGGCTAAAAAAAAAAAAAAAGTAGCTTCCAAAAGAAAGAGTTTTTAAAAATCCATTTATATTTTTGATTGTTTTGCAAGGATTTAAAAATGATCTGTTACTGTGTGGTTACAGAACTGTTTTATACTTTTTATTGCAAGTTGTCAAGAGTGTAAGAGGTCTACTTTAAGACCAATTCCAGTGCTGAGAGAGACTTACAGCAGACTTTTTTTTCCAGGATAAAACTGTAGTTTCTAAATAAAGGGGTCTAAATTTTCTGTTTCAAAAATCAGTGCCTTGTTTTTGGTGATCAACGAAATATTAATTTACTCTTGAATTAAAGTTTTACTTTACAAAGTATTTTAAATTTCCTTTCAAAATATTTTCTAAATGTTCATATGAAAAGAGAGGAAGAGGAAAGCAAAACAGACATAAAAATATACAGTAACATCAGGGAAGTGGTCTAAAAATAAATTGACAATTGAGCTCCATTTTCAGCTTGCAAGTTGTAAGTGTGCATTGTTTTCACCAAGAAAAGCATATGGGCCTTGGAGATACAGAGCAGGATGTTAAAACCGAGTCCAGTGTTTGGCAGGGAACTAAAGAGGAAAAAAAAAAACCAAAATTAAAAAAAAAAAAAAACAAACCAAAACAAAAAAAAAAACCCACAAAAACCACATAGATCATAATAATAATAAAATATGTAATGGAGCCTTTCAGACTAATGACGTCGCTGAACCAGCTGGTTCTGTTACAAGGTAACTGGAGAGCAAGAATGGGATAAAGGACTGCACTGTTCAGATGAATGAGAAAACTTTTGCACTGAAAACGCCTTCAACCTGAGAATTATAAAATGGCAGCCTTGACTTTGATGAAAAAACATCATCCAAGAATTATATTGAACATGGATTGCCTTGAGGGAAACACATTCTATTACAGACAGCCGAGTCTTCAAGACAAAACTCTTAATCTGATAAAATTTAATTAATTTGATTGTTTGCGTGTTTGTTTAATTTACAGTACTTAGTAGAATAAATCTCTATTTGCCTTTCACTGTAATAACTTTAGTTTCAAAAGCAGGTACAAAACACTGAGACAAATGTGGGGGTTGTTACAAATTTACCTGTGAGCTATAGCTAGCAGCAAGACCTTTGCAGTCATTGTAATAAAGTAGAGACAACAGAGTTTCTTGATATGATATCATATGGAAAAACAGCTATCTATAGCACACTGAAGGCATATCTTTATATGCGTCTAGGAGGACTTTTGCCTTCTTTGAAATGCACACAATATATTGCAGGTTGTTCTTAAGAGTGAGATTGGCTGAAGTAGGAGTAAGGTCATAATAATTGCATAAAAATATCTAAGAAATTCTGACTTATGTCATTCTTTTTTCAACAAAATGTGTGTATGTGCGTGAGCAGAAGCACCAAATAAATGTTGGTTGAATCACAGGTAAAAATGTAAACAGATGAAAGAGGTGCTAAATTTAGAAATGCAAATAACACCACTACTCAAGATTCCAATTTATATAATTTAATCTCTCCATTAAAAAGCAAACTGACAATCAGGATCATAATTTTAGGATTTCTGCACAGTTATAGTCATCCCCCATTTTCCCATGACAGTGCCTTTTCAATGCATGAACTTAGAGATTTATGTTTTTTGCAAAAATAAAAGGTTGAATACAGGGATTATCAATGCTTCTCAGAAGCTGGAATAGTAAAATCAACCTATTATTTCCTGCTCTGTTGGGGATGCCTTTGAACTTAACACAGACTAACACAGCCACGACTAATTTTCAGTAGACTTTTTCAGCTGTTACAGTTTGGATTCTACTTAATTTAAGCCTTCTCATTTGTGACATGAGTTGTTGGCCCTGAATTGCAGCAATTGATTTTATAGTAAGCAAAATTCATTTTTCCAAAATGAAAATAGTTCAGAATTAAAAGGACAGAGGAGACATGGATACATTTATTTATTTCTCCTAGCCAATACATCCTGCAAAGACAATTTATCACAGACAGTTATCACATTATGGCTTATCTACAGAATGAAGTGCATTCTGTAGATCATTATGTCATTCCTTCTTGTCAGAATCCATGAAAAGTAGGCTACAACACTAACAGCAACCATGTTTACTAAACAAACTCAACTAATCTATTTAGCTTATTTCCCTATGCCCAAGACTACATGAGTTACTGTCCAGAGTACAGAGACTGTCCCTCTCCTTGAAGAGAAAGGGAGTATATATTAAATATCTAATTTTTTAGAGTTAAATTGAGGTATGATGAATCACGATTCAGTACGTTTAACAAAATCCATATGGCAAAATTGTTTTAGAAACCAAAACAGAGTCCTAAATGTCCTGTTCTACAACCCTTTTCTGAAGTTGGGAATTATAATTATTTGCACAACTCTTCTGTGAAGTCTAACAATTATTTCAAGTGCACTGCTGTGAGGGATTATTTTACATTGTCTTTTTAACTTTAGAAATGTAAAGAAAATAGATACACATTTTTGTGACTAATATCCAAACCTGAATATAAATAATGCAGTTTTGCCTTGATATAGCATATTTAAATTTAGACAGACATGGACAGTAGTGTTGAAAAACCATAAATTGCTGTAGCATGTTTTTAACGTAGTCAGAACAATTGCTCCACCAGAGACAATAAGGAAAATCTATTTCTTTCATAGAGGGAACACATCTGGAATCTGAAAATGCTAACCCGGCCAGCTGCCTTGCAGTTTTACAGCTGAAATTAGAAAATAAATCAATATATCATCCTTCAACTGACAAGTGTATTGTAGACATTTTTAATGAGCAGGTACTCAAAAGAGCAATATTGTTCTACTTCATCTCTATTAAAGACATTTACTTTGGCAATAAAATAAAAATTGCAAAGTTTTGGTCAAACACAGAAATAAAATACTGTGGTATACGTTGAAAATATATTAGACAAATACATTTTGTCTATCTGGAAAGGCACCTTTGACCTTACAAATTAACATACCTGTAATTCCCAATGTCCAAAGAGTCTTGACATTTATCTTTATCAGACTACCTGCCAAGACCAAAAATCAATCCACACAAGAGATGAACATTGTTTTTTCCAGGTGATGATGTACCACTTTGAGCCATGGCAAATCATAAAGTTCTCACATCTTAGAGAAAATAGGTCAGTTCACAGGTGGGGTGAACCTGGAAGAAAACACTTTTCTTTAATAAATAAATAAATACATACATATGTAAATTCATCTAGTCACACAGTTTTACCAATTCATTTTTTTTTTCCACAAATTTGACATTTGTTTTCTTTGGGGTTTGGGGTTGTGTTTTTTAGTTTATTTTGGTTTGGTTTTAGTTTTAAGGTTTTTTTGATATACTACATGGGACAAGGAGATGGCAGGTAATTTAAAGGTGGATAACTTACCTGGGGCTGATCTATGAAATGCCATAGAAAATTTATTTACATGCAGTGCATGCAAATATAATGCAAAGGAAAGAAGAGGTTGGGTGCCTTTTTAAGAGGTGAGAGTTGATCTAGCTGCATCCATGGTGTAATTCCACATCTATATGTTAATGGCTAAACCTGGCAGGCAGCTAAAAACCACAGGGCCATTCATTCACACCCTCATGGTGGGATAGGGGAGGAAATTGGATTAAAAAAAAAAAAAAAGGTGGTTCAGATAAATACAATTGAAGAGGACAGAAAATGAAGAAAAAATAAAAATGATAAAAGAATCTGGAAAACAAGAGATGCACAATGCAATTGCCTACCACGGGCTGCCAGATGCTCAGTCCAGCCTTGAGCAGTGGCTGCCACACCCAGGCAACAGCTCTGAGCTGTTTTTGTTCAGCATGACAGCGCATAGAATGGAATGGCCAATAGCCCTTTGGCCAGGCTGGGTCAGCTGTCCCAGCTGTGTCCCCTCCCAGCTGCTTGCAGATGTCTGACAGGGCTGCTGGGAGCATGAGAAGCTGAAAACACACTAGTGTAAGTTACACATCAGTATATTATTGCTATATTCACATCCTAAATCCAAAGCACAACACCACAGCAGCTACTAGGAAGAAATTTCACTCTACCTCAGTCAAATGCAGTACAGTATATTTCAAAATTTCTGTTCACAGAAAAGAGTGAAGTGTCCTTCAAAGTCCCTCTCAAGCTCAGATTCTTCAAATCCTTAGGGAGCTGGACAGAAAGGAAGCAGGGATTGTATAAACAGTTATACAGAATACCTCTGAACAAAGAAGAAATGATTGTGGGTTTCGTTTTGGGTGGGGTTTTTTTCTCATTGAGTGCTTCTTTATTCTGATTGTCATTAAAGTCACTAGTATTCTACAAGAATCACCCAAAGGAGGATTCTACAATAATTATTTTGCTAAAGATCTACAAGCATTTCTTCTGCAAATGGTGTAACTAGAAATACAGTAAAGAAGTTCTGTTGCTCGGATCCTGATTACACCTTTGTTCTGACAGAGGATTGCTCCTTCACCATTATGTCATTGAGGCAAATTCAGTCAAGCTGGCATGCTCACCAGTATTTCTTTGCTGAAGTAACTAAATCCTTAGAAATCTCACTTCTGGATGAAGAGTTGTGTTGTCTGTCATTGTCAAGACGGTCACTGCATTCAAAGCGCTTCAATAAAACCTTCAGAAGGCTTCAAGTATCACCACCTTGTTATCTAAAAGTCTCTCATACCTTTTCTATGTAGCTATCCTATGGGCAGCTCCACACAGCTCTGGCTCTTTCTCTCCTTCTTCTGCATTTGCAGCTCACTGCTTCCTGTCCCTAGCACTGATCCTTGTACAATATTTACCCTTTCTGTCCCTTCCACGACCTCCTATCCATTTCTCCTCATAGCACAGCCAGCAGACTCCAACTGACTCTCTACCAGCTAACTCACTCTTTTATCACACCCAGCTGTGAGGGCAAGCTTGTTCCCACTCTTTGGTAATTAACACAGTCGCAATATATTGGAGGCAGGATTGCCTTTAGCACGATCTCTATCTTCCCACAGTTGTCCTCTGAAATTGGCTAGATCTCTCAGTATAAAAGGAAAAATTATGCACAATGCTCAAGAAGGTTTCCTCTCTCTTCATGTTTCAGTGTCATATTTTCATCTGTCAGTCATTCTCTGTTGCACATAGGTAAAACCTTATAAAATGAGGGCCTTGTTACCCTTGTAAAATCATGGCTCAGGCCTGCTACTTTAGCTAAGCAGGAAAGGACTATGGGAAAGTGACTCAGCTGAACTGGAAGGAGAAAAACAAGTTATTATAACCATTATGTGCTCACATCGTAGTTTATGGTGGTTGGTTGAATTACATTTGTTGTGCTTAAATAGAATGTACTGATAACGAGCATCACTACTTAAAAAGGCCTGGGTTTTGCAATAAAGCAGCTCTCCTTTGTACCTGCCTGGGGATTCTGCATCATTTTGGTTGTACAATTCTCCTGGGCCATGTGGGTCAAGCACAAATTTGAGTAGTGAAATGTTTGCTTTATGCATCACAGACAGGTGAGTGGCTGTGCTTTGAAGAAATCACCACCACTGGTAAAAAACAAAGTGCTTGCAATCCATGAGATGAATTGAAGGCATACAGCAAACAGTAGAAGAAAAAAAAAAATTGGAACAAAAAACCCTAAAAAATCCACCCCAGATATCCAAACAAAAAAAACCACAACAAAACCAAAGTACAAGCCCCCTAAAAATAAGACAGAAGAACTCAAACACCACAACACTTCCAAGATGCAAAATATTTGGTGTAAATAAATAATAATAAAAAAATCATAAATAACTCACCATGAAGGTAAAATGGTCTCCCCTGTGGTGGCCCTGAAGAACTCAGAGACACGGGAATGTCCTGGCTGCACACAGAAAACAGATGCTGAGGTAGAAAATACCCAGTAACCCTACTGATACACTACTGAGCTATTCTCCACTTTCAGAACTTTTAAAGCTGTGGATTCATACCTGTAGCAAGAGATAGATATGGGTAAACAAACAAACATGTTTAGTTTGGGTTATAGTTGTCCACATGGCAAGTGCAACTGCTATATTTGATATACTTGTATTAAGACCTCTGTGTCATTACCCCATACCATTTTTTCTTTTTGTCTTCAAGAGCATATTCTTTCCAATTTCTAAATATGAACTTTGGAAGACTTGCAGATGATTGTTTTCCACAACTTCAGAGAACAGAAATATTTTATCAGGTGACACCAGTAAGTAATCTGACAGAAAAAAAGAAACTCAGAATTTACTCAGATTTCTAGCTATTCAGGTAGAATTATATCAGAATTATTATTATTATTATTAGCATTTCCAGAGACATTGGTGAGGCATTCTGATGGGCTGCCATATTGCTGAGGGTCCAAAAATATGTTTTTACAAACCTCTATTTGGGAGTCATTTGTTTTTCTAGCATGCATAAATAGAAAATAAGCTTTGATTGCATTCAAAAGAATAGGACTAACCAGATGCTGACAAACAAAAACAAATTTAAAAAAAATGGAGGCACAGAGCTGACGAAGCATTTAAATACAGAAACACCTGAGATTAAAATAGAGTAATAAATGGAAAGAAATAGAAGGCAACCTCAAAAGATTTCATTTTGAGTGTTAACTTGTACATATTTACAGTAACTAAAGTTTGAGAGTCAAAGCTGTTGGTTTAAAATTTCACTAGTCATCACACTTTTTTTTGGCATTAAAAATAGTTCAAACTGCAGAAATTAGTGCAGGCTAAACATAAATTAGTAAATGTGATGTAACAACTCTATTTAAAATGCAGATTGTGATTTGACAATATTCCTTTTCCTCAGATAGTTGCAGTTTAAGAGATTATTATAAAGTTTTCCCAAAATTAAGTAATTTGTCATGAATTTACAAATGTGATACCTGACAGCACCACATCCTATTACAGTATCCATTACTTATAATCAAAATTCTCTTTTCTGAATGTTTGCATATTTAATTTTTTTTTCTCCACTATGTTCTTCATTTTTAACCATGCAAGTTTAATTTTAAAGAGGTGTCCTTTAAGTGTTCTGATGAATTTGTTGTATTGTTACAAAAATCTAATTTGCCAATATTTGTAAACTTCTTCAGTAGAAAGGATTTCTTTAATTTAATTCAGTACTTCTATGTCAACTTTAATTTTTTACTCTGCTTCTCAAAGCTGATAAGAAGAAAATTCTTTAATAACCCCAGGTACTTAGTTCATATTAATAAAATGTCTTCTCCTTCCCTGAAGGGACAGATTTAATATTTATTACTTCACTGACACTATACTGTGCTGTAAGTATAAGTCCACTTTTCCTGCACCACGACACAGTTCAACAGTGGTTCAGGGAATTCCCTGCATCATTTTACTATTACCAACATCACACTTCTTTTATTTGCATTACAAATAGTTTAAACTGTAGTAATTAATACAGGCTGAGCATAAATGATTAAACATGATGTAAAAATTAAATTTAAAATGTAGATTATAAATTGACAATATTCTTTCCCCTCAGATAGTAGCAGTTTAAGAGATTATTATAAAGTTTCCCCAAATTTAAGTAATTTGTCATGAATTTACAAGTGTATCACCTGACAGCACCACATCCTATTATATTATGGATTACTTCTAATCGAAATTCATTTTACTGAGTTTTCATGAAATTTTCCCTTCTGAGCCTGCATCTCAGTTTTTTTTGAAGTGTTTCAGTGTTATGTTTCTGTACACATTTGTATTTTCTGAAATCACAGGCAAACAAACAAACCCACCTGAAAACCAAAACCAGACATCTTAAAAAATCCTGCTGAATATTAATTTTTTAAGATTTTTCACTACTAAAAAGGATTTTCAATTTGGCACTGTGATGCTATTTAACAAGCTATAAAAGTACACTCATTATCATGTTGTGGTGTTCCTTAAAGGGAGATGTATGGTTTTTATTTTACTTTTTTTTTATTTTATTTTACTTTTTTTCTTTTCCCACAAAAAATTTTCACTATCTCGAGTTACACTAATTGAAATTTACCATTAAAATTAAAAATGCTGTGTTGCAGAGGTTCTGCAAACATTCATTAAAATGGATTAAGTCTCCAAATATGTTTATTTTTTCTTCTGTAAATATGCATCATGCCACCCCTGAGGCATTCTTGGGTGCTATCTGGGAGAAAGTCAGCACGAGTCAAGAGTCTGTTAACAGCCTGGATGGCTGCAGACCAGTGTTGTACCTGTGCCACAGCTCTGTGTCATCAACTGGTATAGATGTCACATATGAATGACACATTGCATACAGATGTCTTGAAATATTTTGTATGAGGATATCTTGATACGAGCACAGAATAGAGAAGAGGAAATTTAGGAAATGAAAGGAACTACAGGTTTCAAGGTGTTATGAAAAGATTGTCCCATGTTTCCTCAACACTTGGTGGAAGGAAATGGTTGCAGACAATCAGAGTCTTCTTAGAAGAGTTATCTGGGCTAATGGAATGTGCTGCACTGTCTAGAAACTCCATACCATATAGGAAGACAATTCCCAACCATATAGGAAGTTTCACTATCAGTCTTCTATGTGGCTAAAACTCAATAAAATAAATCATGCCTATCAGGGTTTGAACACAACACAGACCCACAAACAAGTACATTTTAGAATACAGTATAGAGGACATTTAAAATATTTACTTTTCCTTATTTCTACAAATCTTAGTCTTGTTTTATTACCTGAAATATTTAAATAATTAATCTGAGCTTATTTTCTGAAGTCTTGTCACTTCAATATATCTCATTTTTGGTTGTAATATTTTTACAAAAATTCATCTGGAGTCAGCTTGGAAGGGTATTTTCTTCACTTTTGTCCAAAAAGCGAAGTTCTGGCAGGAATTTTCTCCTCAAATTTGTTATCAGCATGTGTAGTTCTTCTTTAAAAGGATAACACAGGAAGCATACCTACAGAGCACTGTTCTACAAGTGAAAAACAATTAGTTGTGCATCACTTCTCCATTTTGTCTCTAGCTCACTTCAGATGGCATGTCTGTTTTAGTCATGCCGGGAGAACCCCCTTAAATCTGTTTTCAAAATTTAAGCCCAAAGCTGCAATCTGTGTTAAAACATACAGAAACTGTAGTGTCCCACAGTGCTGTTCCTTGCTGTACATTCAGATGATGGTCACACATTGGCAGTTTGAAGCCTTAGGAGACTGTTTGTAATTCCTGTATTATTTATCCCTCTATGAATGCCTGTCAGTTAATAGTAACCATGGTTCTGACCTTTCTCCATTGCTAGTCGATAATTTTTCCGATTTTTGTTTCCAAAACAGATAAAGAATCCTACACAGCATCATGGAATGTTGTCTTCAAGTGTAGATCTTCAAGAGATATTTATTTTTCAAGAAATGTTTTATTTTCTCTTTTATTGATCTCATTAAAAATTACTTAAGCAGATCATAATTTTTCTCAAGTTTTCTTGTGTTTACTGTAACAGTTTTGCTACCAAATTCCTTTATATCAAAACCTACTCAGAATACATATGAACTTGTGAATAGAAAAAAAAAGGAAAAGAAAAAAATTCTTGATCAGAGCTTGGAGCTTTTCGTAAAAAGCTAAAACATCATGCACAAGAGAAATTTCTGCAAATAGCAAGCTTTCCATGTGAGACCTCAGAACTTCAGTTTCCTTAGTGCTAAATGGTAGCACTGCAACAGCCAGTGGTCCACCCGTCACACAGTGAACTTCAAACCATGCTGGTCCTGTGAGACAAAGTTACCATCATCTCCTGTTTCCTCCACACTCACAAAGACAGTCATTCTATCTTTTAGTTTTGTCAAATATGGTTTTCCTTCAATAAGTCCATGTGAAATATTCCCAGGCACTTCTTGTGTTTCCGTATTTTCTCTTCTCCTTGTTATTTAGACCAGCTGTCATGTGTAAGTTCAGCCAATAAACAGATATTTCTAAACTGTTCCCCAAATGTCATTATTGTATTTGTTTACAATCTTATGGAATAAAGTCAATTCATCAGTTTATGTTAAATCTCTTGTACCTGCTTCCAAAATCTCCTTATGCATGTGATAAACCTCTCGCCCCCGACTTAAAACCTCAGGATCCTATCTGTTTAGTAGATAATTTGAATAATAAGAAAAATATGTGAGAGACTCAATTTCTGTGAGACCAAAAGAATCCTTTGGATTCATGATTAATTTTTTGTCCAAATTATATTTGCATTTCTTATAATAAAACTATGAATCAGATCTGATAAACGCTTTAGATGCCCAAAAATATTACTGTGAACAGCTCTAAGTGTTATGCATGTGGATTTGCTGATAAACTATGCACAAGACAGAGAATAACCCATTAAATATTAGAATTAAATTAAATTTTGCTCAGTTCATTCACAACTCTCTGTGCACAGTGAATGAATCTTGTGAAAATAAATGTATGATAACGTTAGTAAATACATCACGGCAAATATACATTAGGGACAAAAGTGTGCTCAGGCATGTATAACTGATGTTCCTTGATACTGCCACCTTGTTTACTTATGCAAGGTAAATTGCAGCACTCAAAACTTAAATAAAATCAGCATTGTTAACTTTCTACTCACTATGCTTTCTGCCTCTCATTTCTGCATTTTCTATAGGTCCCGTTCCTACAACTAGATTCATAAACAGATTTCTGCAACTTGCAGGGCCCTACTTACCAAGATTCATAAAGGCAAAGCACAATAAAGAACATCAGGAATTCTGTCTGTCCTCCTCTATATATTTCATGCCATGGAATTTGCCCTTTTATTTGTCTAAAGCAGACCTATTGGAAATAAATCCAGTTCTTGGGCATCAAAATATAGTGAGGATCTAACAACCTTCTTGGATATTTTTTTTCAATTATTTATTATTCTTGTTTCTTTAAAAAATCATCAACTTCTCTATTTCAGAATACTCAGTTTAAGTTTCTGGTACTTATTTCTTCTTTCTTGGTAGATGTTATAACCCTTGGTAATCAGTGTTCTTTTATGAGTGAGGATATTTACATTCAGTCATGATGTTATCTCTCAGTCTTTTGATGAAAGATAGGTAGAGATCACCACAATGTCCACTTTGGTAGATTTATCCCTGAAACAACTTTTTGCCACCTTTACAGTTTTTACCATCCTGAAATTTCTCTTAGAAAGTGAAATGCAGAATGTCCAAATGGCTATATCATGTAGCACAATGAATTTCAGAATTTTTGATGCACAATATCATTCAATACATTCTTTCAGTGTTTATTTTCAATTATTTAATTTATTTATTTTTTTCTCTGAATATAATTTGATTTATAAACTAATTAACAAACAGAAAAGTGTATTATTTTCATATCTGCACTGATAACTCAATATGAGTTTGCTAGTTTAGTTATACTGCATATCACTAATTACTAGAATTGTGCTAATTGAAAACAAAGTTGTAAAATGAGAAGACTTTGACACATGTTAATTTTATTTCTGAATGAGGCTTTAATATAATTTACTACTAACTTGGCAATAAATATACCTTGGACACGTCTAATAAAGCAGAGTCATAATATTTGCAGATGTATTTCTATCAGATGCAATGGGAATAGTTGTTTCAAAGCTAATGAAGAGTTACTAGAAGCAGGAGAAGAAGCAGGAGAAGAATGTCCAACAGATGGGGAAAATTGCTTTCTATTCTTCTATTTTAGGGTCTGTAGGTTAGAATTTGTTAACTCACTGGAGTATAGAATAAATCTCTGTAGATAACTATTATTAGAGTGCCTTGTCACTGGGGCATAAGAGCCAACATTGTGAAGAATTATTCTTGTGATTTTTTTTGTATATACTCCTTTGGTAACATTTCCATTTGTACTGCTGACAGGCCTTAATTGCACTTCTATGAGGACAGCATCATGCAATATAGCATTTGTGTTTCTCCCAAACAGTGGTAATAATGGAGTGAAAGCCTTCAAGGGACATATATGGGCAAGTTAAAACTGGTAAGACAAAGAATAGAAAGTTTGAAAATGAAAAATTATAATGTGACTTTACATTTGGGAAAAAAATTGGAGGGTGTTTTATGCCCCATTTATTAGGCATAGAGTGTACATTGCTAGCTGATGTTAATACCAGCAACTATGAGAAAAAGTCTGTGAGAAAGGTGATCACAACAGTGGTGAAAGATCATTAGATTCCTAAGAGAAGTGGGTCTGGAAAGATCAAATCCATCAAACACAATCCTGAGTGTTTCACAGTAAGAGGCTTGGGACCCTTAATTAGAACCCAACTCCATGAGGATTTGCCTGCCTGTGTCCCAAGACAGAGATGCAGGATGGTGCCCCAAAGCTGGGGTCAGGATGAAATGAGATGAGCTGTGTGAGCCAGGGTGGGGAGATGTCCACAAAGCCATCCTCCATCTGGGGACTGTGTTTCAGCTGTGGCACTTGCCCCTGCATCTGTCCATGCCCTTATTCAGCCATGGCCATGACCTTCCAGATGGACCTGACAATAACTTCAGTTCTGGGGCTGAGCTTCAGTTCTGGTTTTAGAAACAGTGACTGAGTCTCTGAAGATTGGCAGTGAAATGCTGGGGAAAGAAGCTCAGCAGGGGAAACAGGAAGGCAAGGGATGGGTTTTGTGTGACAGTGTCAAGTCTCTAGGTTAAGTTGTCATTTGAGTTACTCACCCAAGGATTCCTCAAAAAACAGTGGGGAAAAAAAATAAGCACAATAGAGAGATTCATCCTACCCAAAAAGAGGGTCTGAAATATAATTCACATAAGTGACTTATTTGTCTCTGAAGACAACTGGAACATGGAGAGATGAGCAGAAAGCTGAGTAAAGTAGAAACAGTCCAGGCTGTTCCAATGTGAGTGAGCACTCTCATGGGACCAAGTAAGAAGCCTAGAGCAGAAAACTAAACTCTTAGACTGGAATATTGACAGACAAAGACACAAAGCAGTACATCAAAAATAAATTTTCACTTTATTAAGATTATGATCAGGAAAAATAATTTCTGTTCTTCTAAGAAACAGCATTACATGGAACTGTCTCTTCATTGTACTACTTTACCTGCAGCTAGCATAACCTAATGGACAAAAAACTTTTGAGCAAGCAAGTCAAAATGGAAGACAAAATATACTCAAACCAATAAAAAATAAATGTTTTCTAGAATTCAAGTAATACAAAATAGAAATATTTAAAAAAATAATTAAGTACTTCACAGGAAGCTTTATTTTGTATGGGATATTTCAGAAATGTTAACTGCTCTTTGAGTGCAGTGCTAAAAGTTAGCAGCAAAATAACAATGCAGAAAGAAAATCTTAAATGAGTATACAGCTGAACCTCAGAGACGAAATTAAACAAATAACCCAAACAAAAAACAATCACAAAACCCAGCTAAGGTCTTTGGTTTCAGACTGTCTAAAAATAAATACAAATTTTATTAAGTGTGATACAGATTAGAAGCCTAAACACCAGGGCAAATGATAGTCATTATCTTGTTTTTATTCATATCTTAGACAAAAAAATTCCATTGAGATCAGTAAGGGAGTTTTATTTAAGACATGAAAATTAGATGAAAAGTTATTTTGTTGCTTGTCAGCTTGTGTAATTAAAAGCAAGCAATAAGAAGGAAAAAAAAAAGATTATTGAAATGACTGTTAGGTAGCTTTTGGTGCAAGGAGCATGTATATTTGCCTATAACAAATAATGGTGAAAGGAATCTCATCTCTTGTAAAGTGTAGTTGTCAAGTATTGTTTAGTAGGGGAGCCATTCATTTTATTCAGCCGGAGAGCTCCTCTCCTTTTCATTTGCTTAGTGTTGATTACACCCATAAAGTGATTTAGAGTACTGCAAATTCAGTCAATATTCAAGATAAACTTGAAGAGTTCAGGGTGCAGTTTTCTATATTCAGTAGGGTTCCTTTCATAGTTAGAAGTATCTCATGTAATCTATCTATCTTGGAGCTTTACTTCTTTCTGATGAGAATAATTATAGAAATGCTTCTGATGAGAATAATTATAGAAATGTTATGTATTGGAAAATCTTGATGCAAGTTTATACTGCAGTTTTCATGATAAATTGTTCTATCCTATAAGGTTGAACATTTGTAGAGCTTTGTTACATCACAGGAACTTTATAAAAGTGTCCTTCTGTACCATAATTCTGTGTATTGAATGAGAGTGGCTGCACAGTGGTTTGAAAGGAAAGGCTTTAAAACCTGATCTCCAGTCAGTTCAGTCTTGCACCTTTGAATTCATTAAAAAGATTTCAGGAATAAAAAACCAAAAAAACAAAAAGACTCCTTGATAGTTGGGGACAGCTTTTTTACTCAATGGAAATTTCTACAGAAGAAAGGATTTTAGAATTCCTAGAATCATAGAATAACCTAGGGTTGAAAAGACCTTTAAGATTATCGAGTCAAATCATAAAACACTTCTAAGGTCACCACTGAACTATATTTCTAAGTGCCACATCTACACATCTTTAAAATACATCCAGGGCCATTGACTTAGCCACTTCCCTGGCCAGCCTTTCCAAAGCCTGAAAAACCATTCAGTTTAGAAATGTTTCCTAATATCAAATTTAAATCTCCTCTGGCACAACTTGAGTCTGTTTCCTTTCTTCTTATTGCTCATTACTCTGGAAAAGAGACCTCCTGTTTTCCCATCCCCTTCAGCCACTCCACATTAGACTTGGGCTTCAGACCCCTCACCAACTCTGTTTCTGTTCTCTGGGCTTGCTCCAACTCCTCAGTGTAGTCATGGCCCCAAAACTGAACACAGGGCTTGAGGTGCAGTCTCACAAATGCTAAGTGCACAGGGACAATTTTTTCCCTAGTCCTGCTGGCCCCACTATTGCTGACACAGGCCAGGATGCCATTGGCCTTCTTGGCCACCTGGGCACACTCTGGCTCATGTTCAGCTGCTGTTGATCATCACTTCCAGGTCCTTTTCAGCTGGGAAACTTTCCAGCCACTCTTCCCCCAGCCTGTAGCACTGCAGGGGTTGTGACCCACAGGCAGGATCCAGCACTTGGCCTTGTTGAACCTCATACAATTGGCCTTAGCAAATTGATCCAGCCTGTCCAGATCCCTCTACAGAGCCTTCCTGCCCTCCAGCAGAACAGCATTCCTTCCCTACTTGGTCTAGTCTGCAAACTGACTGAGGGTGCACTCAATCCCCACTCAGTGTTCTCCAACTCCTGCTCACTGCCCATACTACATGTATTACTGTTAGATGCACTTCAGTTGGGTTATAGATCACACCACCTTTTTAGGGGAAGAAGCCCTCATTCCTATGTGACTGTTCTCAGGAATTTTCCATGGTTTCTAACATAAATAACTCTTTCATATTTTCCTCCTTCTGATACTCCCTCTTTTTATCTTTTCTGTGGTTTTGTAATTCTGTAATTACTCCTCATAGACATTTTTTGTAGAAAGATATAGTATGATCTTGGGTTGCTTCATCAAGGGTGGCCATGGGGGTCTTACTTCACCAAAGGTGAATCAAAATGTGTGAGAAGAACGTACTATAAACCTGAAGGCTGTAATGCTAGGCAGAGCAGCAATAATGTCTGAGAAAATAATTACAGAAGTTAAAATCAAATCATATCCATAGTAACACTTCATTAGAAGACCAGAGAGAACTACCAAGAGATTATTCATAATAAAAAGCTAAATTACATGCGCTACTGGATAAAAACAAATGTATCCCTCAAAAACAATTTTTTGGTATTTTCCATTCAAAAATACATAAATGTTACAGATAAAAAGAAATTTTAAAAAAGAGAAATGTAACTTCTCTTTAAAGTAGCACTAGGTTAAAAAAATAAACAGAAAACTTCAGCTCATTTTCAAGCTCTAGTAAGTTCACAAGTCTAACTTTTGACAAATGGTCTCTATCACACTAATGTTTTATCAATTAAACTGTGTCTTCTGGGAGACTAGAAATTGTTTCTAATGATGTGAGGCAGCAGTGTCTCTTCACTCACAATAAAAGTAGCTTTTATTGGCCTTTGCTAATACCAGTGAGATTTCTTTTAGTTAGAGAAGAGAAAATCATTCCATGAACATTATTGTGGTAAATGCCTGAAAAGAAGACTTCTACGGTTCCTAAACTTTTTAATTTCACTTATACAACCTTGTATAATTTTTCCAAGTCTTCTTTCACATGCTGTTTTTTTTAAAAACTAATGGGTTTATATATCTTCTTCATTTATCTACTTCTATTCATTTATTTTTTAAATTTAAATACATATAATCAGCAATACCAACTGGATTAAACAAAATAATTATTAGTCTTGTTTTTCTTTCATCCAACAAAATAGACATAAAAAAATCCTAAAATGCTACCTTAACACGTCATGAATTACCAACAGTAATGATTTTTGTAAAATCAGTAGTGGCAATGAGAAGAAATTGGTAGAAACCTCCCATTCTATCCAATCCAATTGGTTAGAGTCCAGAAAAAGTCAATAGTCTTGGAGGAGTTTCTACATTATAATTAGGTTCCACTGACCTCTCTATTCTAAAATTTTCTGGTTGTGGTCTAGTCTAGCTTCAATGCATTTTTTATATATTATAAAGGCAAAAATGAAGGTCAGTTGTTTAGATGTGACCAAATTTTTTTTTCCAACAAGTTAGCTGACATATAGTAATACATATAAGAAGGTGTTTCCACTTAGTGTTCTGGTTGGTATACTCATTATATACTCCTTCAGTACAGGTGACTGTAAAGTAATTGAGGATTAGTTTAAATAAATAATTCTGGGTGATAAAGTAATTGAGAATGATAAAGTAATTGAGAATAATTGCAAGATCACAGCTGTTTAAACCTGCACAATAAGGAAAGTTCAGCATAATCAAGAATAGTTTTCCTAAAATAAACTTCCAAAGGTGTCACTGGGACAATTTAGGCCTCTTTTGCATTTTGAGTTTCTACTATTGAACATATAGAACACAAAAATAATAAAACATGGGCAAATATTGGTTTCAGAAATATAAACTGATTCCTTCTCACTCCTTTCTAATATCATTGATCCAAGATTTTGACAGCATCACAATTCCTAGTGCTGGGGTTTTTTTGTTTGTTTGTTTTTGGTTTTTTTTTTTATTAATAGATCATTTAGTGCTTTGAAGAGATGGGAACAATGGTGAAGTCTATGCCTGAAAGCTAAAAGCCACTAGAAAATAAAAACACCCTTAAGTTTTATTCTTTTTTGTGTGTATCTTTGTATTAGCCAGAAAATGCACCCTCTGCTTAATAGCTTGCAGTTGGTAGTACATGTACTGTAATTGCAGTGCTCAATTTGGGTGTCACTGGGAGCTTTAGTTCCACTTTCCCTAAATGTAAGCCATGAAGTCTAGACTGATGGAGTCAAGAATTTTTTTTTCATGTAGATAAACTGAGATGACTAAGTTGAATCTCCTAATTTAGGAAGTTCCAAATATGTCAGCTAAAATTGTTAAGAAAAGATAATTACAGCTTTAATATTCTTAGAGCTAAAAAATAATTACTATGGACTATAATATCATGTTTGAACATCCTACTAATTAGGAATGTATTCTATTCCAAATTTAATGACAGGCTGCAGTTAAAATGTTCAAAAGTGCAATAAATATTTTATGGAATGTCACTAGCACTACATACCTGCTCAGAATAACTAGTTAATGCCAAACCACTTTTAATTTTATTTCCTAAATGAATAAGGCTTACAATATAGCTCTGTCTTTTGGTCCATCTCTTTCCCTATGCATCTGTCAGTTTCCTTTAATAAATTTTGATCTCACTGGGATTTTTCAATCAAATTTGACAGGTGGGTTAAGGTCTCAACGATACTATATTTCTATGAAATATTAAGTTCCATGAAGTGTGGTCAATGGCAGGGGCTGAAGATGCAAACTAATATCTTCACAAACAAAATAAAATGGGTGACACTGTTATCTGTCTTTTTAGTCTGCCAACAACTCTGTCATCATATTAATATCTCCCAGTCAGCTGCAAGACTTCTTACCTTCCTACCTTTGTTTTAGATAAGCAGGGGATGAAAGAAAACTAAAGGGGACAAAAGGAAAGGTAAGAAAATGTAAAGGGAGATGAAAATACTTGCAAATAACTTATTTTACGGTTTTTTCCCAAGAATGACAATGGAAGAACAGCAGGAACAGGAAAATTGTAGAAGATATGTTGCATAACTGGGGGATTTTGGCAGAAGGGAAATAAACAGTAGATTCCATGAAAGAAAAATAGTTTTCTTTCTTTCCACTATTCACATCTGCTACACCACTTGGTGTATTTTCTTATGCACTGTAGAATACATGAACTGCTATTTGACTTTGACTGTACTAAATTTTATATGGACTTATACTTTTCATACATCCACTGGATACACGAAAAGGTACATACTTTTCAGCCTTGAGGGATATGCATTGCCCAATTTTGATTATACATGAACAATGTTTTCTCTTTTTAAATGCAAGGTAGCCTTCCCAAAGTGTTGGCAGTAAAGAACACAAATAATATCTTAGCAAGCCTGTCATATTTTTGAACATAGGTGCACATAATTAGAAAAATGTTGTGGAAAGAGAACAGATTAAAAGCATTAATCAATTATTTTAATACTTTTTGATATAATTTTTACTTCAAATAGTCATAATACAGTTGTAGTACTTTATGATCTTTAAAAATATATATTTATTCAAAATTATGTATTGGTTTATTACAATGCATCAACATTATTACATATGACACTGCTTCCACTATATATATATAGGTAATTCTAGTTTAACATTTGAAAACTCATAATTTATTACAAAATTTAATTTATTACAAAATGAGCACTACTTCCTTCAGTAACAGGTTTATTTGCTGGTGGTGGAATGGCTGCTTCAGACTGGGCTTAACACTGCTAAGTTCTCTGATCTCTGGAGATCAAAACCTGAACAAGTGTGATGGCACTATTTGAACCCAACAGGAATCTTCTCACATTTAATAGCAGTTGTACGTAAATACACCACTAAGCAAGAAAATCACATATTACAGAATATTGGTTTGTGTGGTTTTCAATTCCACTGAAGTACTGCTTGAATGTAATACACAGATTTGAAGACAATGTTCACTACACACAGAACTGGATTCACTTCATTATTAAAGCTTTTCAGGTTTATACTTCTCATTAACCTTACTGTATTTTGTCTTTCTATCTAGTCTTGGACATGAGGGGGTGGAGCTTGAAGCCATGTGGTCTCACCTAAATTGTTATTCTGAAATGGGTACCTAAACTATTCTGGCCACTCTAAACTATTCTGGAGGTGGTGAAATGCCTCCATCAACTGTCACATAAGGACACAAACCATAATTTGCTTATATAACAAAAAAGGTTTGCAAACATTCAATTGAAAATATCTTGATGCAGACACTTAAAATTTGAAAAGTTTTGCCAGTTTAGGAGGTGGCACATTTTGAACAACCTGAGATGTATAAGGACATAATCCCAAAAAGGAATAAAGGAATATACAGAAACCACTGATGAATGAAAAAAGGAAATGTGGTGAAGAAGCTATGTGTGGACCAAACATTATCCAAAGTAATTTCAGAGCTTTATAAAGAGAAAACCATTCAGACACTCCTTCTCTTAGGATTTTTTTTTTTTTTTTTTTTTTACTTACTGGAGCTGTGATAAAGATTGTTTTCTTTTTTTAATTGTTGATATTATTATGCAGCCACTTTTCTTTGTACACTCCAATCCCAAGAGAGTCAATGCTGGGCAAGTCACATATTTTGCAAGCACAACAAAACTCTAGACCAAAAGAGGCTTCAAGTCAGACTCTCAACTTGCTCTAACTTCCTAGAGATATTTAAAATATTCATGTCAGTTTGAATGGATTAATTAGCAGTTATTGATTAGCAAGGGTAATTACTATGTCAAATGTATCTAATTTACTGACAGCTGCATTACAATGTTTATAAAAGAATTTTTCATAGAGTTTAAAAATCATTTGATGCAATTATTTTCAAATATAATTTTAATTTTCTGGTTACCATCATAATAAAAATATGTTCTCCACAAGCTGAAAGACAGAAAAACATAGTCAAAAATATACTTATGTGAACTAAACAACCATTTAATTTACCCATATATGCACAGGAACAAACAGGATCCTGCAGGAGATACTTTTGGCTTTGCACTATAGGGCCAAGAACATATTTTCTATCATATCCAGTGATTTTAATGTTAGTACTGTAAAAAATTCTGCTAAAGAAAAAGCCACAGTAGTCAGTTATTGATGTGGTTTCTCCTACTGTTAGTAGTTTACTTCTATAATAAATATTATAAATAAACATAATTTTCTGAGGATTGAGAATTGAATACTTTTATAAACTGTCAAAAATTGTCCTATTAGTTTCCTTTAAAACTGGGCTTTAAAAGGTCCAAATGACCTCAAGGATGCACCACAATCAGATTTTATGGGTGACTTTAGCTAACTGCTGAAGTTCAGGCAGTGCAGAGCTAAGGAGTGTTCAGGGCCTTTTTCATTCCTCTCGTTTAGGGACATACATACAAGGAAGAAGCCAACAGACACCACACAGCTTACCTTTGCTGGCTCTTCTGATAAATGTTAGTAGTCAGAAGAATGACTATTGATAAACAAGACTATTGCTATATTAAAACAGAGCTACAAAGAACCAAACTAAAGGACAGAAAAGAGAAATAACTTCTGCATTTATAAAATAACACTACAGTGCAGCTTAAAGTCAGGTCAAATGTACAGACGCATGAGCTCAGGCTGTCTGATTTGAAGGGTGTTTGCCCTTAACAGCACGGGCATGATCATTCTGCATCACTTGGGCAGTTACCCTTAATGGTACAATACAGATGATGCAATTGTATTTTTCCTAATATTTTTCCATATTTTTATATACAATGCATGACAGTCTTAAGACCAGAAGAAATAATGATTGGGCTTTTCTAGGATTTTTCAGGCCCAAGGCTTGAAATCATGTGTGAACTTTCAATCTACCAGAATGACATTTTTATACCACAGTAAAAGTGATACAAGTTAGATGTGTTAGGAAATATCATGAGGGTATGTGAGTGGGAGAACTGCAAAACACCTGCTGGAATTGTGTGATAAAATACATGGATGAATGACATCGCTCTGGGTGTGAGAACTTGCATATTATCCTTACAGGCAGTGTCAGGAGTGAACTATCACCAATATGGCACGTTTCATCAAAAATTGATTGTTCACTTCAAAATAATGCCTGTGTGGTTATATCTGCATCCAGGAAATTCAAGAAAGAAAGACCCTGGAGGAAATTAAGGAGACAATTTATTTGACATTGCAGTTTACATATTGACACTTCATGATGGCAAATTTTGGAACACAAGGAAAAAAACCCAAAACTATGTATGAAAGAACCAATCCAATAAATGGATTTTTTTTTTCTAAGTAGCTTAATTTTAAGAGTAGTCATCATGGTCTAATTGAAACCCATTTAAAACCAGTTTACACCAAAAACATAATGGTACTGCCTCCAAAATTCTGAAGCTAACTCATATTTGAACCCAGAATTGTAGAATCAGGGAATGGTTTGGGTTGAAAGGTGCTTTAATGATCATCTAGTCCAACCACCCTGCCATGGGCAGGGACAGTTTCTACTAGCCCAGTTTGCTCAAAGCGTCATCCAGCCCAGCCTTGAACACTGCCACAGGTGGGACATCCACAGATTCTCTGAGAAAGCTGTTCCAGTCCCTCAAAGTCCTCACAGTGAAGAATGTGTTTTTAATATCTAATCTAAACCTGATCTTCTTTAGTTTGAAGCCATTCCCCCTTGTACTGTCACTATAGCTCCCGATGAAGAGTGCCTCTCGATCTTCCCCATGGGCCCCCTTCAGGTACTGGAAGGCTGCTCTCAGGTCTCCACAAATCCTTCGCTTCTCTGGGCTGAACAACTCCCAACTTTCTCAGCCTTTGTATGGGAGGTGCTTTACTCCCCTTATTAACTTTGTGGCCCATCTCTGTGCTTTCTCCAACAGTTCCATATCCTTCAGCCTGGAAATGAAGAACACAATAGTCCATGATTCTGAACAACATAACTTGGAAGTAAGAGGAAATTTGAAGACAATCAGATAGAGAAATAATCAGGCTTGTAATCACTTAGCAGCAGACAGAAATTTTTTACAGGAGTGAAAAGTCATTAGTCTATCCTTTTTAAAGGACTGAGAAAGGAAGAGATGGATAAAGCAAATTAAACTACTAAAGTCCTATAATTATATAATTTGGTTATTGTAAATTATTCATTTGTGTGATAGTGTTTAATATATCTGATCATTTTGAGTGGTTGTATTTTTAAACACATATTTTTAAATTTTAATTTTAAACAATTTTAAACAATTTAAACAAAGCTCTTCTGGGAATCTGTACTACTGAGACAATTAAGGGTGTTTCTAATTTACTTATTTTTCCTTTCGAAACATTTATACTATGCTTCAAACATGTCCATGGTCCAACGTGAACAAATAGATCTTGCCAGACTATCTAATGAAAGATTACTGCACTGTTACCGAGGTAAAAATCCCAGCAGAAAAACTAATGTTGCCTCTGGTGTCTGAGCCAAATTCAGATTAGCATAATTGAATTTCACCTACCTAAATTTGTCCTGCAGGGTATAAAGCAGCCAGTTCAATCTTCAGTCACATAGGTTACAACCTCTTTGAGAAAAGCAGTAAAGGTGCCAACAAAGCTAGTTATGAGGGAATCTGAAAAAAAACCCCACACATGACTGTTTAAATAAGAGTGGCTTTACATGACAATATAATCAATTTATCAAAATAATGACTCTGATGCTATTAAAAATGAATTTCCTTTGAAAGTCAAACAGAAAGATGTCTGGAGTTTGATAATGGTTACACAGTAATTGCGCTGACCTTAAATTACATCTCTGTGCTTTGCAATTTTGCTGTTATTTACATGACTTTTCCATTTCATTTCTAAAACCTAGACATTTTGATCAGCTTTCCTGGCAGGAGGAATCAAAATAGTGTGCAGGAGAGCACATTTCCTCAGGGAAGCCTGAGGCTCTACTGAGGTGGGAATCTGGGTTATGATCCTCTCTAGAAGGATGTGAGCCTTAAAGCTAAGTATCTGCTTGTAAACCAGCAAAAGGTTTTGTTCTCTGCTCCTGAGGTCAACTACATGGTCAGTTCAAATCTATAGCTGAGAACACTCCCTAATCCTCCAGTTCAGGGAAACTGTAACTACACTGCTTATGGGGCATGACACCTGGTCAGTGCTGTGCATGGGAATTTTGCAAATCAGTTTTGTATGTCTCAAGCCAAAACTGAACCAGGCACCATTTTAATAATGGCACAGAACAAGGAGTATAATTCATAGCCTCAGTCATTGACTTGGTGTAATTTGCTACATCTAGCATAGACTACGAGATTAGAACAAACAAAGGCATGGAAAAATTACTCAAGTATTCAGCTTCCCTTTCAAAAGTGAGAGAATTCTGTAACTGGAATATTCTTATTCAGTTACTATTCTGATATTTCTAGGTGAGTTTTTATGTCTCTAGAGAGAGAGTCCACACCCTCCCTGGGCAGCCTGTTCCAGTGCTATGCCACCCGCAATGTAAAAAAGTTATTCCTCATGGTGAGGTGGAATTTCCTGTGATTTAGTTGGTGGCTCCATGTCCTGTCACTGGGCATTGCTGGAAAGAGTCTAGCACCATCCTCTTGGTACCCTGCCTTTGAGATATTTATATGCATAAATGAGATCCCCTCTCATTTTTCTCTTTCCTACCCTAGACAGGCTCAGGTCCCACATTCTTTCCTCATAAGAGAGATTCTCCAGACTTTTAATCAGCTCTGGTCTCTGCTGGATCCTCTTCAGTATCTTCTTGTCTTTCTCATCCTAAGGAACCCCCAGCCTGTGCTGGTCCTTTGGGTTACTTCTCCTCAAGTGCAGTACCCTAAACTTGCCCTTGAACCTCATTAGATTTCTCTCTGCCCAGCTCTCCAGCCTATCAAGGTGCTAAACATGCATCAGCAGCTCCTCCAGTTTTGTATCATAAGCCAACTTCTTGAGGGTACGCTGTATCCCTACATTCAAGCCCTTGAACTGTATAAAATCCAACTCAGAAATGATCCCTGGGGATCACCACTGATCGCAGGATTCCTACTGGACTTTACTCTGCTGATCATGACTTTCTGAGATCTGCCATTCATCTAATTCTGGATCCATCTCACTGTCCATTCATCCAACCCACATTTTCTGAGCCTACCTTTGAGGATGTTATGGGAGGGGACATTGCCAAATTCTTTGCTGAAGTCAAGGCAGAAAATATCTCCTGCTCTTCCCTTATCAACCCTCCCTGCCATGACATTATAGAAAGCTATCAGATTGGCTAAGCATGATTTCCTCTTGATCAATCCAATAATAAATTAAAAGTGATCTCTGTTCTCTGGTGACTAGCAATAGCACCTGAGGGAATATCATGAAGATGAGCCAGGGAAGATTAAGTCTGGATCTTTGGAAAATGTTCTTCACCCAAAATGTGGTTGGGCACAGGAACAAGTTGCACAGTTAAGTGGTCATGACACCAAACTCGACAGAGTTCAAGAAACATTTGACAAACACTCAGGCACATGCTGTGACTCTTGGGGATAGTGCTGTGCAGGGCCAGGAGCTGGATTTGATGGTCCTTGTATGTTCCTTTGAAGTCACGATATTTTATAAATCTATGATTCTGTCATTGTCTATTTCCAATTATAAGTTACATGGTCTGTAGCAGCTCTACTCAAAACAAACATAAAACTGATTTGTACTTGGGAATCCTGCAAGATCAAGAGAGAATCAGTGGCAGAAGAAAGCCTATCTTAAGAGTCACTAGAATGATTCAGAAAGCATTGATATATATCACAGGAAATATCAAAAATATTAATCATTTATTGACTATATTTAATCAAGACCTTGAGATAATCAGAACATCAAAATTATCACACTTTTTCATAATTAAAGTTTTATCCTTGATACTTATGACTCTAACACTCATGAAAAAGAAGTCAGTCTCACTCACATATACATCCAAACACTGTAAAAGGAACAGTCAGTACATATAAATCCCAGCTGTTGGGACTGCTTATTTGAAGTTCTCCACCTCCTTTTTCTTTCTCTTATGTACAATCTTAAAGGAATAACTTTAAAACACTACATAGAGATATAGTATAAACATCTTAGACAGAAATGTCTTGCATTTTAAATATCTAAATTTTTCTAAATTATATTTTTTAGATTAGGAAAAAACCCTACAATTTTATTTTAAATAATTTATTATAGTATAATATCGAAGCCTTGAAAAAAAAAATGCTTAAATAACTCTTATTTTGAAAAATGCTAAAATATTTGAATAGAATTTAAGTGCAAAAGTAATATAACAATGTTACTTGCTAGTGTGAAATTCCCATAAGATGGAGAACTTATCAGAAAAAAATTATTTGAAACACATTATTGGCAAAAAAATATTTTGTCTGATTGCAAAAAGAATAATTATTATTCTTTATCCATCTTGTTTTCTCTCATTTGTACTGGTGCAAACTTGGGGAAATGCCAGTAAAGTCAATGGACTTGAACTTGTATAAAACCCTGATATAAAACTGGGATGAGTAAGAGCAATGTCTCTTGTGAAATATATAAACTTTATAATCCATGCAAAAGTTATACTTCAGTGATTAAGGTTAAGATGCATTCTTGTAACAATGTGACAATTTGCAAAGATCATGAACTGGATATTTTATGTTCATATTTATTTCAAGCTTCATTTGTGGAAAAGGATCATTAGGATTGGAGATGATTAAAAAGATATAAGAGGAAAAAGAGGAAAAAGTGGACTACACAGCTTTTACTCGTAAAATTATCAGTTAACTTTTACCAACAGACTCTGTGAAAGTGGATTGCATTTAGTGATATTTCATCAAGAGTGTTCCTTACATCCAAAATAGCATTTCTCTCTAAGGGAAACAAAACCAAATGACAGGACAGGTAGGATTCATATTTAAGCTCCTTAATGTCTTTCAACACCTGAGTAGTCATTTAGGGCAAGCAAAGAGTTTTATCTTTTCAGATCTATGTTCCACAAAGGACAATCTGCTTGGAATTGTCTCACTCTTATCATATCACATAAGTAGGGATGAGAGGAGAAGACAACCATCAAAGTTGTCAGAAAATGATGTTCCTGCTTTCCATCTTGCCTCATTGAGGATGAATGTGCAAGCGAAAAGGCTTTGCTGATAACAAAGCACTGACTCTAAGCTAACTAGCTGCTCATTAAAACGATACAGTCAATGTTCTCCTGGGCCTTGACACTAGTATGTCTGTTTGTTCAGCTTCATCTCACTAATTCTTTTATCTCATGTTTAGATTTACTTTAAAGGAACAACTTTGTTCACAGTAGCACACATTTACATTGCCAAGAATACTTCAAACATTGCAAATTAGTACCCCTCAGAAAGCAAGGCAGAATACTGTCTGAAGAATTAATTCCTTAAATGTGAAAAGAATGTGAAAAGACCATATTAATGTTTCTTGTAATTTGATCTCTATTGTATAATTTCTAAAATTGCTCAATCACACATTTCAATAGGAGATTTCACAGTCCCACTTATTGAAAATGTGTATATAAAATCTTTGCCTCTTTAGAATCACTGGAAGGATTTCTGTGTCTGAAGAGCAACTGGAGTTTTGGCAAAGGCTCATTTCTGTCATAAAACAAGACTTGTAGCATCTTTTAATTCTATTGTAGATAGTAGAAGTTTTAATTACACCTCCAAACCTCTAGGTTTTTTTTAAAACATGGTAAAAGTCTTGGCCCAAACAATAATTGTGGCATTCCTTACCACAGGATGGCTGGGAATTTACATAATATATTGTCTTTTAACATTATGTTTGTTGTGTGTCAATTGTACTGCACAAGTCCTTGTTCTTGTAGTATGAAAAGTAACACAAGAGAGCCAGTGTATAGATTCTAGAGCATATATTGCTTCATGAGCCTCTGTCATGTCCCTTTTTACTCAAATCCATCTATCACGGACAAGATCACACTTTTTAAAGGTACATCTTCGATAGTTTTTCACTACCCATCTCTGAAAGCATCAATTTAAAACCTTCTGCTAACAATTTGTCTAGAAAATAATCACAGTAAGCTGTGTTAAGCCATGCTTTTTCAACCAGTAATTCAATAACTCTGAATCCAAATCTAACCACCAATCAGGTCTAGATAGCTGCATTAGAGCAACTATATGAAAGAATGATATTTTCCTGTTTACAGTTCAGAAGTCCATTTTTCCAAATTTTATATCTTTCTGTAAAACTTCAAGATAACCCATGGCTATATGGCAAGACAATGGTGCACTGATTTCCTGAAATGTATTCAATTGTTTGACAAGATCACTGCTCTGAGGTTGTCTGTAGTAACTATTAATCCTTTTAATTATAAACTTGTTTCTCCTGATTATGCAGTAAAAGTTATGACCTGGAAGACCAGTCTCATCCATGTGTACTTACATTTTTATGGATTCCATACTAGAACGCTAGGACATTTTTAGAGATATCCTACCACCTTAGTTCTGAAATCTTGTTTCTCTTAAATCAGTTGAATTAGCTGAACAACTCAATGGCAATATAGGGAGATATATCCAAAGTTAGTGATTTGTGTGTAACAAGTCTGAACTAGTTTCTTTTAATGTTCTTCTGGTCTCCATCCTGTCCATTCAACAGTGATATGAATCAAATTGCTTTATTGATTAGATCTCTAATTGAATCAATTCAAGCTGGCCCAGGCATGCAAATAGGGACGAGAGTAGAATATGTATTGTTAGGCACCATATATGTGCTTAGGACACTTTCTAATGGAAAAAAGTTGTTGGTTAAGTATAAACAGAGTACAAGAGGGAATATTATCCTAAAAGTTCACAAAAGCAGAGGATTTGCACAGCAAATCAATTAGAAATTCAGGTATTTTCTTGATAATCTGGAAACTGTATAGTTCTGATATTCCAGTTTACAGGATGGGAGTTTCATCAAAACTAATTTATTGATTTCAGTTGAACAGAAACTTAAATTCTATGGCAGCATCTTCACATCCATAAAATATATTTAATACTATGAGTTCTTTTCAAAAATTATTCATGTGGTGAATCTGAAGTATATTCAGATATCATTTATAAAAAGCATATAGGTTTTAGCATTTCAACCACATATTTACAGAGCTGATATTTATATTGTAATACAGAATTTTCAATATACCTTGAAGATGGAAAAAGCAAACCAACCCAAAGTGCTTTAGTAGGAAACAGAATATAGTTTCTTATTTATGATTTATTTAGCTCAGCATAAGGTACTAACATTTCAATTATTATTATCATTATTATTATTATAGGAAAAGAAGGGACTGAGGTATGTGTTTCCTAGATCATGCTGAAAATCTGCCTGTACATAGCATATAGTTTCCAATTGAAAAGATAAAGGAAAAATTGCTCCCTGTATTTCCCAAAAGGCAGACATAATCTACATGCATTTCCACCTATTGACAGACACATGATCTTGCCTGGAAACCAAATTAAACCTAGGGAGTATTGTATGAAGTCCTATCTTTCCTATGCTTTGAACTTCTCTTACTTATTCCAGTCCAAAAACTATTTTACCAGGTTTGAATTTAATGTGTGAAACTGTATCCAACAGAATACAAGTACTCCTTATACTGGGATTGTAGATCCCCAGACTAATTTAATGACAAGTTCTTTCTACAGAAAATTTACTTAAAGTATACACAGACTTTATAAATCAGAAGACTATTCTCTTCACTTTTCTTCCAAATTAGAGAATCCAGTTTTGAGGCAGAGAAAGATTAATAATATACATTTAAAATGTATCCAAGCAAGCCAAATGGGAAGATGTATCAGTTTCTTTTTGAACACTTGGAATCAGTCTTGCTCCACAGTGATGTCTCTTTGCAGCAGAGTAATATCAGTACAGAGATAATAGACAAGACTGCAGAGTGGAACAAAGTACTGGAGCAAAATTGTCATTTCAGATTTTTCAGGTTTTCCATCTCCCTTGTCCATTTCACTATGTTCACCTACCGATGAACTTTTCAGCTTTCTCAAATAGCTTAGACTGTCACCATGGAAGACAGCTTGAAGTAAACCTCACATTTAATGAGAGTTTAGGCAAGGATAATTTAATAAAAAGTGTTTGAGGGCTGACTATGTTCCAGTGAGAAATGTGTCAAAGTAAGAACTTCATTTTGCTTACTGGAAAACAATAGCATCAAGAGTTTGCTCCTCCTAAAACTTTCTTCAGTTTAGTGTTCATCTAATATCTTGAAATACCTATATATCTCAAGTATTCAAATGGACTTCAATGGAATCTGGGAATAATTTTTGAATGAGAAGAGGCCACAGAACTCTGAGCTTCATCTACTTGTGACTGGAGGACACTTCCTGGCTACTGAGAGATATAGGAAAGTATGTGCTGAAATACAGCAAGAAATGAGACCAGGATACCCATGAATAAAAGGAAGCATTTAGGTAAAAAGCATATGTCAAGTGATAATTTCCCTTCATATTTCAAATATATGGCATCTATCTCTTTTGTAAAATCTGCATCTTAAAAGGAATTTTTAAGATGCAGATTTTACAAAATCCGCCCCTCAACCAGAGTTTGATCTGAAATTTGAAGGCTTTTATGGGTTTTCTCTTTCCTTATTATTTTTTAAATATAAGTTCTTAAAACTTGTGGAATCCACAACACCCTGCAGCACTGATTTCTACAATTTGATGATATATAGGATAATAAAAGTTCTCAGATATTTTGATAAAACCACTTAAGTTTTTTCTTCAGATGCCTATTGTAGCGTTTTAGGTAAAGTAGCAGAAAAGCAGTAGACACTTAATTTTTACAGGTAACTAATTTTTTATGTCCCTTTGCCACATGCCCTCCTTATAAACCTCTTCTTTTACAGAAGTTGTTTTTATCATTTGTCTCACTGTATGTTTATGGTATGTTTTTTTGAGAACAACTAATTTGGTTAGGGGCAAAAATCAATTTCCTAGAAAGCTGGGGAGTTATCAAATCTTTGTTTTTGTTTATGTTTATGTTTTTGGGGTTTTTTTCTTGTGAATGCTATGATAAAGGGTATAACAGAACTGAACAGCACTCTGAAAATAAAGATAACCATTCAGAAACTTCCAATTTAGAAGAGGGAAATAAAATAAGATCAGTAAAGGAGAGTCATTATCACACTGTCTGTTTCATGGACGTGATGACTGGTGACCCTGCCTAAGTGTGTCTCTTAAAAATCCATTTTCTATTGATTAGGTCAGTGCCTGCCTGGTAGTTGCAAGATTTCCTGAGGTATCTTAATAAGACTGTGAGTGAGAAAGACATCACAAATTCCTTGTGTTTGGTCTTATCCCTACTACAAGCAGGGACAAAACTTAGTGTGCTGTCAATACTGTCCCCTCCCCTTTTCTCTTTCTCATCCAAATTTCTCCATGAATACAAACAGTGAGGTTAGCAGCAAACTGATGTTGTAAGTCAGTGGTATAGGCTGCTGGGCCAGGACACAATTGTACAGATGCACCCACAATGGTCAAATTCAAAATGAATGAAACTAAAGAGATCAGAGGGATAAGTTGGCTCATGAGTAGTGCTTGCCACAGAGTGCATCTATTTCTCCAGTTTACAGAGGACTTTGCTCTATAACACATGCCAGGGATGACCTTTTACATCATGTAACTATAAACTTGCAGTTATAATATATCACTTGATCCACAGAACACTTATTTTCACATGGGAAATGCCATTCCATCATGGAAGTCAGGCTACGTATGTGCTTGAGGAGTATGTGAAGTTAATTTTCAAAACCCTGGGACCCCAGCCAAGGTGTATAAGACAGCTCATGTCCCTGAGTGCCACATCTATACATGTTTAAGATAGCTCCAGGGCTGGTGGATCATCCAGTTCCCTGGGCAGCCTGTTCCAATGCCTGACAACCCCTTCCATGCAGAAGTTGTTCCAAACATCCAAACTAAACTTCCCCTGGCTCAGCTTGAGGCCATTTCCTCTCATCCCATCACTTCTTACTTGGGAGAAGAGACTGATTCCCACCTGGCTACAACCTTCTTTCAGTCAGTTGTAGAGGGTGAGAAGACCACTGCAGAGCCTCCTTTTTTCAAGGCTAAAGATCTCCACCACCTCGGCCGCTCCTCATCAGGTTTATATTCCTAATTCTTCTTCATATATATATTTCTATGAGTACTTAGCAAATTGCAATAATATGCCATTCCTATAAGTTGACTTTTCTTCCATAACCTGATCAGTTTCCATTAACACTTTTATAAGACTAGAAAACCTCTTTTTCCAATATTTGATAATAATACTCCTTCAAACTGATTCTTGTACTTGGAGAATATAGCCCACCTTCTGTCATTTCCAAACTTTTCCGGCTTCCAAAGAGTTTTCAGGTGAACACCATTTTATTTGGATTTGTTATATCTATGGAAATACAAGAACTATCTGTTTGTTAGAAACCTCTGAATCCACTTTAAAATTGAGAAAGGCATAAAATGAAAATAAGCTTTATCTGAGTGAAGCCAACATGCCAATTCATAAGTTTTTCATTTCCAGAGTATCGTTTTTAAAAAAGTCCCCAAATAAACCTACAGGTTATAAAGTAATTTTTGACTAAAAATGAAATATCTGAACACTTTACTTTACTTTTTATTTAACTCTTTCTTCTTCTTTAAGTTTGAAGTGAAGGGATATATTCGAGCTTTGACCAACACTGGTTGTTTATGAGAATACAAGTAGAATGCTCTTTAAATATGTCAGTTTTAAAGAGCTGTCATCATAGCCTTGTGCTCTCTCAGTAACTAAAATTACATAAAATTTTATGTAACTCCTTCCTTCCTGGACAACTGATCTGCCATTATAAAATGTTTTGGCCTTAGCTAAGCATTTTAGGGAAACTTTAATTTAAAAATTTTATCCTGGAAAATGAATTCACTGTATAAAAGTCATCATCTTAAAATTCTCATTAAGCTACTGTTTTTTATAGACATCATACGTAGTATGTTTATGTCCAGATCTTCTGTCGTTTTGAAGCTTGTGTCAAAAAGATTTGTCACAGAGAAAACTTTAATAAGACATACTTAGTTCTCAGTGTCCTCTAAGAGAAATGAAAACATCCATTAGTTCAGACTTTGTAAACCTTAATCAGGAACCCTTGATTTTGAGGCACACAGCTGAAGTTAGAGAAACCAAAGAATGGATGAGCCACTTCAAGGGAAAGAAACGTATTGTTCTCTTCCATAATTTTTCTGTCACGGAATCATTTAGGCTTCAAAAGACCTCCAAGATCATCAGGATCAAGGCTGATCCCCACCTGGCTATAGCTTCTTTTGGCTAGTGGCAGAGAGTGATAAAGTCACCCCAGAACCTCCTTTTCTCCAGGCTAAACACCCCCAGCTTCCCTCAGCTACTTCGCAAAGGACTTACTCACTAGAACACTCTTCAGCTCTGTCATCCTTCTCTAAACATGCTCCAGCACATCAATGTCTTTCTGGACGTCTGTGCAGTGCAGTGTTAAAAGCTTACGTGTGATACTCGAATAGCACATTATACTACATAAATCAGTATAAATGTCTCCTGTCAAAGCAAGGCAAACAGCTTTTGAAAGGTTTTCCCAATTAATGCTGCAGAAAATTTCAGGAACATTATAATAATTAATATGGGAACTCTAAGAAACAGAACAAGGAAAATATCTCAAAATAAGATTCTTTAACATTTTTATTTATTTTATAAATAAGTTTTATTATTTAAACTTTATTTTTTTAAATTTATTTTAAAGTTTGATTTTCTTTTTTAATCTTTTTTTTCTCAACATTCATGTTTATATTCAACAAGAAAAAATTTGTTTACTACAGGCTATAAAACCAGAGTTACAAAGTGTTTTGTCTGTCCATCACAGCAATGAAATAAATACAGCACAATAATTGCTCTGAGTCACCTCTAGCTGAATTTCTATGATGAGTTTAATGGCCCATACTATAAACATTGTGTCATCATCCATCTCCAGGGTTTCAAATTGACATTTTCACATTCTGTGATACACCACATTTAACCAGTGCTACTCAGAAGTGATTTATTCTTCATTTCACCCCCCGAAACTTAGTTACCTCAAGATGATGTAACTAGGCTTAGATATGTGGAGAGGATTGACTAATCTTGCCCACATCTGTCTGACTGCACCACTGCGGGAAGAACCCCATTGCTCACCTGGCAGCACCCAAATTTCTGCAATTCCAAACCCAGGGTAAGTACAAAATTGGCACCAATTTCCCTTAATAAATTGTACCAGGCTTGTAGTGTGTGGCTGTTTGACTGCTATTAATGGCACAACAGAACTGTCCTTGCAGTAGAGGTACAGATAGCTGTATCTGGGTTGAAAGAGTCTGCATATATCTGAGTGAGCATATGCATCAGAACTGTACAATTTATAAACCCAGGATTAATGGGAGGAAAAAAAAATTTTAAAAAAAATTAAGAGTTTGTTTCAAGTGCCCAGGTGTCCAAGACCTGAGAATCTGAGAGGCTTAGATTAGGAAAATAGACACAAGAAAAAAAAAAAAAAACTGACACAACACCCCCACGCACATCCCTGAGCTATGAGTAAGCCTGTCTGGTCATTTGGAGGAGCAGAAAAATATGGTTGGGGAAGGCATAATTGTGATCATTTTATACTGAATCAAATATTGTATGATAGCATCTCTGAATCCCATATTCTAGGTTATATTTTTCATATACACACATAATTTCTCCTGTCAACCTGAAACAGTCACCACAAGAGATTAGGATGTTGGATTTTGAAAAGGAATTTCTCTGACTGATACAAAGCATTGTTTCTCTTGTGGAAGCTCACATATTAGGAGACTGCAGAGTGCCAGTGCAGGTGTTCAAGCACTGGAACTGCATCAGCTGAGCAATTAAATAGTGAGAGTGATCCCTGGGAGGCACTTGGACAGTTCAAGTAGCTCTCCTCGATTCAATGGTTTTACCTTAGTCTGGAAGTAGCCATGCCCTTTAAAAACACAAGGCTTGACACTTTTCAGGTTGTTGGTCTTTATTGGACTACACAAAGTCTTGCTAATGCAGAGAAAACCTTTATTTCTCCTGTTTTGTTATTTGAAAATCAAGTTTAAGCTTTTTTTTTTCCCCAATATTTTCTTTATCTATAGCTTCTGATGCATTCTGATGTACTAATGTACATTTGTAATGATGAGATTGCTCAGATCAAGGAATAAATGAAGAATTAATTAATAAATTTATAACATTGCATATATTGCAGAAGATAGTCTGTCAAAACTATCATTCATGCAGTCGCAAATTTATCTTTAAAAAATTCTTATATAGAGTTTTCAAAGGAAAATTTTTATCCTTCTATCACTTTTGTGTTTTTAAGGGTGGTAAGTAGAGAAACAACATTCTTTTATCAATTAAGACTCCCTTTGATTTTTTATATAGTAATAAAACATATTAATTAATGAGAGAATTTTTTAGGAGGAAATATATTAGCTCATGTTTAAATGTACAGGGTTCCTTTCTTCGATACAATAACAAGAGATAAATATTTTGTAGTGTTTCATCAGCAGAATTAATGAGTTTTCTTAAACAACCTAGTGAAAAAATAAATGTTTTGGTTGTATATGGATAAAATCTTTGAGAATTTCAATTTCAGTATGACTATGCATCACTCTTGGAGGTGATTTACTAATAAAATTCTACAAAGAAAAGCCACTTATAAAAAGAAATGATAAATCAAATTATTTCAAATCTGTGTACTTCTTTGACAATCAGAATGTCTTGAAAAAGGTATCACTGAACAGATAAAGCTTCAAAGCTCAAATGAAACCTCAGAGACACAACTGAGAACAAACCAAGAGATTTCTAATAAGGTTTCAGGGTGATTTGTGATGGTTACACTTTTGTTTTAAAGATGCAATCCATGCCAGATAAAATACAAGGTTTATAAAAAAATTATGCTGCACTACTCTTATAAAAAGCATTTTTTCTGTCCTTGGCTTTTCCTGTATTAAAAAAAAAAGAAGTATGTATGAGAAATTATAGTGTTGCACAGAGACAAAAAAATCATTATGAGCTGTTTGAAGCTTTCTGTGCTATGTCTTACAACAGGGAATCATGGGCATCCATTTCTTAATGGAACACTTATTAAATTACTTGAAGGATGAAGGGCTCAGAGAAACAGCAATGGGAGGCAGAAGCTGCCTTTTCCTTGCTGCTGGTCTCTGCAGTAACTCCTGCTGATGTACAAGTTAATGCACTACCAGCATTTCAAAAATACACAGAATGTGTGTGTAAAGGGAATGTGGAATACATACAATATACACATAGAATATGCACATGGAACACAATTTCTTCATCAACAACAATAAAAAAGGGAAAAAACTGGAATATATGAGATCTATAAGACGGAGCATACATTAATACAACTGGCAGCCTAAAGACCAATACAATAGTCATGAAAGAGCTGCATAGCTCTTCTTGCTTAGTAAAATAAATGGACATATATTATTCTTTTTAAATTGGCTGTTTTAGCACAAACATAGTAAAACATTAGGAATGGTAATTTACTGTGCAAATATGTAATTTCTTATAACCAACTGCAGCATAATGGGCAAATGAGTTAAATTATCTGTCTGATAAGACAGGTGTTTGTAATTCTTAAATATATTATTCAGTGTGACTGTGGAATACTTCTTAAAGGACTTTTTTATTGAATTGTAATTCAGAGCAAAAAAAGTGTGAACCTTTGAATACTAAAGGGAAATGAGTGAGTAAAAAAATAAATTGCACTAGACAGCTAAACTGCGGTTGGGATGGCTGGAAGTAGACATATGCCTGTGAGCTAATCACACTAACTTTTCTTATGGTTAATTGAGAGAAATTGGCACTTCGAAAGGAAGATTGATATCTTTCTGAACTAAGGATTTGAACAAGGTCAAAGGAAAAATCTTTTGAGCTGATTTTATTCCCTCATTGATTTTAAAGGGAGCCTAAGGTGATTATGTGTAGGGTGGGACGACTAAAATTTAAACACACAATAACTAGAGAGACAAAGCTCAAATTTTCACAATTATTTCAGAGAATGTACATGTGCTGTACTAAACTTTTAGAAAATATGCACAGTATCTTTAATATCTGTTGTGAAAACTACACTGGAGAAATGAAGTAAATTTAATTCTGAATAGATCACAAAGACAACATAAATATTAATAAACAGTGGACAAAAATTGTCATAGCGGCAGGAGAGAATGCTAAAAGGAGAGAATTTGTTTTACAGTGTACAAGGCAATCAGAATCTGAATCATATTTACAGATTCTTTTGAGAGTGAACATAGGAAGACTGTTATACTGACATACAGACATATATATACATAAACATTATATATATAATTAGATTGGTGAGTAGAAGGGGAACTATACTTCTACAGTAGATGGGATATCCACTATTTTTAGGTAAAAAATTATGACATCAAATATGCTTCGAATGAATCATGAAACTATTCTTAAGTAGAACATGAACTCTAACAACAATAAATACATGCATCATATTTGAGACACCATATTTTTCATACACAATTTACAACACATGGATCTTTAAACTGCCTTTCTTCATTAAAATGAATGCAGCAGTGAGCATCTGATGCCTTCCCACAGTAATACAGGAGCATGAGCAGAGCAAGGATGCAATTCACCCATGCTCTGCATGTTCTCCCACCCTGAATTCTTGGAACAATTTAGAATTCATATTTATTCAATAGTTTCCAGTTGAGGCTTCAGATCTATTCCAATCACTTACTTCTCTGAACTTGCACCTGCAGTTTAGACCAAGACCTTAAGCCTGAAATTATTCATACCAAACCAATAAAATTAGTCATCTGCATACATTTCTTTTTTTTTCAGTGAAAAGGCTCACACAAAAGAATATAAACTTGGAAGCAGGAAGACATTAGGAGATTATTTTTCTTCATTCAGTAGAAATTACACTTTAAATTTGCATTACATTTAAAAGAACACAATATGCATAAATGCTATTTAAATATAGCAAAGTTTAAAGACATGATTCAAATTAGACATATTTTCAAAATTTCTGGAGATGAATTTGAATTAATCTGCCTTCAGATGGACCCTAAATTTACATTTAAATCAAATGAAGGCCTAAAATGTACCCCCAAATATTTAAGATTTATCTTTACAATATCTTAAAGGTCATGTCTAATTCTAAAAAAATTGTAAGCATAAATCAATTTCATATGCCATAAAGCATAGTGAGTCTTGACAATTTTTTCTAAGAAAAAATAAATAATCAGATTTATCTTGACAAAACCATTCAGAAGTGGAGTTAGATGAAAGGCAAATGATAGATTGCTGAAATTAAGCCTACTTAAACAAAGTTGAAAAGCTTCCTTTTATTCATCGTCCTTGTGTACTCTCATTAGAAAGCATGACTTTGATCCCTGTAGACTTTAGAGTTAATTACATTCTGATAGCTCAGATGTTTCATCTGGATTTGTCCAGACAATTTGATACTTCATGACTGAGGAGAACAAAGAAGGAAGGACAAATACAGGAGAGTGCAGATTTCTCAACACACTGTGTCTGTGGTATTATTTGATTCAATATAAAGGCAAGTAAACAGAAATGTTTATATGTTTATGCAATCATCTATGTCTGTACAAAGCACATGTGAGTCTACACTGGACTGGCAGATACAACTCAACACCCATGGAAGCAGGTGTCTCGTTGGAGGACATTTCTAATGGAAGTTTATGCTTTTGAATTGACAACTGAATTGCACTTTGAATGGAAAGTCAGTCATGTCCTAGAATGGAAATTCAGCTGTTCTCCATCAGAGATATAATTCAGTTTCTTAAAATAAACATTTAGTTGTGCTGGGTTTGGCTTGGGTAGAGTTGATTTTCTTCAAGTGCCTGCTATGGTGCTGTGTTTTGTATTTGTGCTGAACACAGGATTGATACCAGAGAGAGATTTTTGTTATTGCTAAGCAGGGCTCACAAAGAGCCAAGGCCTTTTCTGCTTTTCTTACTGCCATACTGGTGAGAAAGTAGGGAATGCAGGGGAGTTCGTGAAGAGATACAGCCAGGACAGGTGACCCAAAATGACAGAAAGGAAATTCCAGATCATATGATGTCGTGCTCAGAACAGAAAACCAGGATAAAAAGGAAGAAGTGAGGATGTTTAGACTGATGGCATTTGTCTTCTCAAGTCACTGCTATGCATGATGGGTCTTGCTCTCTTGGAGGTGGCTGAACAGTTGCTTGCCCATGGGAAGCAGTGAATTAATTGCTTGTTTTCCTTTGCTTCTGCGTGTAGCTTTTGCTTTCCCTATTAAATTGTCCTCATCTCAATCCAAAAGTTTTCTTGTTTTACCCTCCTACTTCTCTCCCTGATCTTGCTGGTAGGGAAGTGAGACAGTGGTTTTGTGGTACTTGGTTGCCGGCTTGGGTGAAACCATAACATTGCTGTAATTTTAGTTGGTCTTGGACAACCAGTGTAATTCCTACTTGATATTACCAGAGGCTTTTTTTCTCCTATGATTTCTGTTACATGTGTGGATGCTATGTGAATGTCCTGGAAAACTCACAGCATCACAGGAAACACTAAATAATTCCTTTAGCACACACTAATTACTCTGTAATTGTCTGCTTTACAATAAGATGAAATATTTTCCAAGCCCCATTCACTGTACCAATGACACCTCCATTGCTGAGAGTGGGAGACTGATAGCAACCCATGTGCAGGCATAAAAAGATGAGCTTCCAACCTGAAGCTGAATCCCACATGAGACAGTTCCAATAAAATATGCATTTCTAACCTTTATAGATGGGTTCTTAAAAGCATGTGTGAAGGAACAGTCTCAGAAGAAATTAAATCTTATGAGATAAAGAGAAATGTTTGAAACACATTATGGCACCGTTGATAGGACTCCAGCAAAGAGTTTGTACTTAAGTTGTTTTCTATCAAAAACTTCCCATATAGCCCTAGAAAGTAACTTTTTCTTTCATCCGAGAACAAAAGTGAATTTTTATTTCAATACTTTATTGTGAATTTCTGAGGATAACTGTCAAAAACTTCAGTATAAACATGTGGAAAAAGATATGGTAACATATGGACCTGAAATAAAAGGCTAGACATATTATCACATTTTTTCCCCCTTCTTTTTAATGAAGAAAGTATTCAAGGGAAATAAGTGCATGTTAACTGTACAAAATTGCAAAATATAAGAATATTTTAGAGAGCAGTTCGGAAAAAAACACCCATCCATACCAAGATATCCTCAAACCTCAAACCTGTCAAAAATGTTATCAGAGATTTCTACTGAGGAAGTTAAATAACCCAGAAAACTCTTTTTTCTTTCTTTTTTTTCTTTTTTTTTTTTTTTCACCATGGAAAGATTGTTTTTTGCATTGTAAGAAGTTTAGAAGTTTCATTGAAATAACCTGAGCAATAGAAAATATATTCCTAGTAATTACTTGCTGAAGAGATAAAGGTATTGAGTCTGCATTTCATTTTCTTTCTATAAATCATATAAACTTTTTTTTGTGTGTGACTACTTGAGGTTCTTTACATTAAGCAGAACAATTTTAAGGTTAATATTATATTGCCTATGAATTATTTTGCTTTAATAGATTTGTGAAGACATTTACCATGTTTTTATAAATTTCTCTCTCCCAGTTTGACTCGGTGGCAACTGGTTATACTCAGAAAAAGGGAAAGCATGTTATTGGTTTGTTGTTTTTCTTACTAAAACAAGATTAGCTATCAATTAAATTGTGAGAAATACACAAAGATGGTGTAAACCTTTCTTCTGAATAAATATTTATACAGGCAATCCCCAAACCAATTTGTGTGTACAAGGCCAGCTAAGTGAATGCCAAGGATAGCAGAAAATTTACTTTACAATTAAATGGTATATACATTTATGTGAAATATACCTTTTTAATGTGTGCAATGGAAAATTTTACTTTGCATATTTATTAGTATTATAAATGGTTTATAATTATATTTTCCATTATTCTAAATTCATTAATACCATCAAGTTAAAAAAGACTGCATTAGAATCACAAGAGCTGTAAAGATTTAGGAGAAACAAGCATCCAAAAGATAAACACTGCCACTTTGGAAAGGAAATTAATTCCATTTTAACCAGCTGTTTAAGATAAGCAGGATGAGTAGTTCCCCACCTTTATGTCTTTATTAGATATATAGAGATCACTAGCATAGATCAATCTTCTGACTTGCAGTTTGTTAAAGTTACTGTAATAAATCTCAGCCTCCAGGTAGAAAATATAAGATTTTTTTTTCAGAAGTTTGAGAAATAAAGTTAAAAAAAACATTCCAAAGTGTTAGTCCTTGCACTCTGTAGCAGACATTTCTTTTGCTCTTTTTTATAAAAATCACTGCCTCATTTGTCCTGAATTAAAAATAAATTTGAGTTCTGGACCTGAAGGACAATAGAAAACTTCAAAGAAAGATGAGTCTCTTTAGAAATGAGATTGAGGAGTATATTACTTGACTGTGGTAAATTCCTCACTGAAGCCTTTTCCTCAGTTTGCATGAAGCCTTTCTAAAGTATTGTCATTCCTAACATTTAATATGTTTCAATTGACAGCTTAGAAAGGGATTGTTGCTTAGCTAGTACTTAAACAATGCATTAAAGATGTCTTTTCCACGATACTCAAAATTGTTTGAACTTTGCCTGATTGACCTTTTTCAAAATGTGTTTTCTTCACAGTTTGGAAATGCTCAAAGTATACAGTCCTTTCTCTTTAATGTGTGCAAGTCTCACAGCTGCAATAAAATAGACTCTGGTTTAGTGGTTTAGCCAGAGAGTTCAGCTATTTCTAGACTTGTATAACAACATCATTTCCTCTAACCGAAATCTATTTTTCTAAATTTATTTTGAATTCAGTCACTAACTTTCAATCTGTTTGTGTACAGGATGTAAGTTATCTCAGGTGATAGGAGGTCCTTTTTTCATGTTTTCATGTCAGCTTGAGAGGCCTGGTTACAAAGGCACAAAATAGGACTGTCTATTCTTCTCATTTGATTAAAGTAGTCTGACAGGTAAACTATGAGAATAAAAAAGATAAACACTGACACACTCATTCTTTTAAGAATAGAAAAAAAAATACAATATCAAGTATTTCAGGATTGCAAGAGCTGTGTCTGATTAGCCAGGTTCAAAAATTTACCATGTGTATCGTACAGGGACAACACAGCCAGAGAAAGTCTGTGGCTCACCAAGATGAGCATTCTTTGCACATGAGGCCCACTGTCAGCATATCCATAACTGATTTTGGCAATGTTGATCCTAAATCCTCAAAGCATTGATATTTTCTAGGCCTCAGACTGCCTTGCCTTCCTCTACTTTTTCTTATTTTGGTCCTGAATTGCAACGTCCCTGCATAGAAGTGAGAAGATTGTGTCTACACTGTTCTGTGTCCTTCTTGCATCAGAAATTTGTTGGCCCTTCAATTTTTCCAAAAGACAATTACAGCAAGCCTAGGTCACCCTAGGAGAGAAAAACTGCTCCTGGGGCCAGAAAACACGGCAAATTTTTGTGTTTTCCCAAGAAAGATTTGTCCTCTCTTCCAAACTAATTAGATATGTGTTAACTTACCTTGTACTTGGCCTGATTGTCGTACATGTCCATGCCATGTGTGAATTCAGTTTTCCCAGGAAGGCACAGGGAACCTAAATATTCTTAGGACTAGGATACTGATATGTGCATCAGGTGATTGAAGTGTAGAAGCACAGAGCAGACATTTTAGTAAGGTGGTTGGGACACTTTTCTGTTACAAAAATATTTCAGTCCCGTTGCTTAACCTTATTTTTAAAAAATAGACCAAGAGCCACTGAGTAAAAAAAAAAAAATCTCTATTCCTTAAATACTTTTCATGTACTACAGCTATGTCTTCATTCCCATCTTTTCCTGGATGCATCTTTTTAAATAAGTATACATTGCAAAAGTTCAATATAAAATTACCAGATTTAGTAACCTGAACTTTCACTGAAAATCTGTGCTTAGCTGAAGTTTCATAACTAGCTGAGCCATTTTAAGAATCCATGATTGCCAAAGAAGGTACGTTGCACTCTTTTCTCATTCCCATCTGACTTCTGTCTTCCTGTGAGCACTTTGCTGGGTATTCTTAGGGTCATTACAGATTATTAAACCCATAAGTTCCTCAAATCACATAGAGGAAATATACATTAGTAAACTGAAGCAAGCTAGGGTTTATGCAGCCAAGCTGGCATGATCTGTCAGCTTTCACATTACTGAACACTTTTACTAGCCAAAACAAAGTGGTGCATCCAAATCACTTTTCTGAAATGGTTCCTGCCAAATCGTGCTTGCTAATACCTAAATTAGACCTGGGAAATGTTTGTATAGTTATAATTCACATTGCCCAAACCCATGCCAGGAATCTCTCTAACAAATTAACAGTATAGGCAAGCGAATTTATCTTTTTGTGCAATTTACTGTTGGAGGTATATTTCTAGTTTGTCTGATTGTAGAGTTCAGCAGCTTGGCCAATACATATCAGAGAATCAAGTAAACACCAATGTGCTGAATGAAGTTTAGTTTGGACAAACAGCAAAATATTAAGTGATTCAGAAAACATCTGAATGATGTTCCTTTCAGACATGTATTTTGCAACTGTTTTCCATTAATCTGTTACTCTAAGCTTTCACTATTACTATGCAAAATCTTGTTTGGAGATAGATGTTGTGTTATGAAGCTGTATGACATAGCCTGTAATGGATATTTGCTGGGTCTTTATTCCATAGATTTATATTGCCTAAAAAGCTTTCCCAAATCCTTTTAATTCTGCAAACACAATTAGATTTGATTATTTTCATGGATATTTCTCAAAACCACGTGGTTTCAAACACATCATTCAAAACTGTGTGTCTTATTCTCCACTTCTGTCCAAAAGTAACCCAGAATTTTTTGTCTGTTCAGTCAAAATGATGAGATGTTTATTTGACCAGTTTTTGGATAAGACTAAAAGCTTGCCTTTAAAATCTATGAAGGAGCTGAAAGAATAATTTTTTTGTTGGAATAATTATTTTAATGTTGCTGGAATACCTCTGTATCATATAGCAAATATGTATAAGCACGGTTATTACAGACCTGGAGAGAAATCTGTAATTTTAAATTATACAAATGACCAGAATATAATATTTTTCTTTGAGAAAAATATTTCAACATAAAGATCATAATTTGCATAAAGTACAGGATTTATTGATTTATTGTAAGATGGCCAATTACACCTAAAATAGTAGTTTAATAACTTTTTTTCTCTTCTGAAGTAAAACATTATTACTAAATCAGCCAATTTCTAGACTTAGAATATAAAACTATGGATACATTAAACAAAAAAACCAAAGAAACAAAAAATCTAACAACAAAAACCACTAACAAAAAACCCCACAACAAACAGAAAACAACTATGCCCTAAGCTCAGCATAATTACATTTATAATGAGGAAACATTTTCTAGAGGTTAAACTCAGCTCTTCAATTAAGTTCTACTGCATTTTGAATACTTTATTCTAATTGGACTTTTTTGTCTGATTCTTTGATACTTTTTAAATGTGGAAAATAATATAAATTCAAATATGCAGGAGTGAATAGTTTATATTCTGTAGTTGCCACAACTTACAGTTGAAAAGCTCAGTAAAATTAATTTTATCTTTGGAAATAGTGGAACCTGTTGCATTCATTATTCATCAAATGTAGGAAAATGACACAAGAAATCCTGAAACATTTTATAGAAACAACACTTGAAAGCAGCATGTTTGGACACAAAATGACAACAAGGCAGAAAAGCCAAAAACAAACTTTGTGTATTAAGTCTTTTTATGAGAGTTTGTATGAAGTCTTGAAGCATTGTTAAAGAATCATGTAAATGGTTTTCAAATAGACAGTGATTAAGAAAAATGGAAAAGTAATCATTACAGTTTGAATGGATAAGATTCATCTTCCTTTACAGCCACCTGAAATTGAAATGGTGTGTTCAGATCATTGTCTAGATTCCCTCAAAACAGTGGCAGTAAATGGTGGCTTTCAAATAACAGTTTAATAATTTATCCTGCTCTAAAAAAACGGTCAATGAGCTTTGAGATGAAGCACCTTAAGGGAATGCTGACTTCACTCTAGTGACTGCAGAGGAAACCTCATCTGTTAGGTGACATTAGAACTGACATATTTTTACCAGTAGGGTAGGATTCTTCTACTAAATTTCACAGTATTAATTCCCATATCTCAGCTAGTCATCTTAGAGTTTTATTACTCATGAAGATAGAGAAACACTTCTGGAGTTCTTTCAACTAATCTATTTTAGTAATTTACCTTGGATTTTAAATCATCAGGTGTTTATGTAATAAATAGGTACTCTCAAAAATGCTTCGTCTTCATTGTCCATTAAAAAAATAAATGGCAAGTTAAATATAGGCATTCAGACTTTGAAATTCTAAATTTTTCCTGCTGAGTACCTCTAAAGGTTCTCCAGGAGAAGTAATTTCATTTTGATGGGGTATGTTGGAAATTTGATATGCATCAAACGAAAAAAAAACAAAAACAAACAAAATTAGTCACCCACAGAAGACATAGCTATGTTTTTCCAATCCAAGTTCTTTCTGATACAAAAGGAAAATTCTCTGGGATTTGGATCTGGCAAGAGAAAAAACAGAGAAAAATTGGATCATGCCAAGATAAAGACTTTAAGAAACCATTTTTCATTACAGCTGAAATTATAACAATATCTGTGTAGCATCTCTGTACATTTTCATGGGATCTTATGTAGGAAATTAGCAAATACATTTCTTAAATATATGTAGTCAGGGTTAGGTAGTCAGAATTGGGAACATGGAATTCCTCAGAACCAGAAGACATCTAACACCAGAACATGTACAAGAAAACAGATACTTTTCTGAGCGGGCCTCTACAAGAAGAGTGCTTCATCAGTTTTGTGTTTCATTCAGAGGTCTGAAACTATATGACAGCAGGTGGAAATCAGATGGCTAAATTTGTTATTGCCCCAACCATCTTCATCATTCACTCACAGATGTTATTGCTCAAAAACACAGATACCTGAGTTATTGTGCAACAGGTCCTGCGTCACTTAAGTTCTCCATTTCCAGTATATAAAATAGAGTTATTCCAACTCAATATGTTAAGTTAGACTCATTTCTTCTTGCCATGCTAGTTTAGCAACTTTCTTCCAAAACATCAGGCATTCTGCTCAGTGGCAGAATCTATCTGAAGGACAATGTGGGAGACTGTCTGGTGGCTGTAGTTGTTTCAGCTGCCTGATTTTAATCCTCCATCATATGTCTGCTGGAGTCTTTAGTGAGATAAAGCACTGCCAAGGATCAGACAGATTATTAGTGAAATAGATCTTAATTAAAAGTATTGACTTATCATGAATTTAGGCCTATAGCTTTTTCTCCTATTCTGCCTTGAAAATCCAAGGACAAAATATTTCTCAGGGGGAATGTTAGCTGACTTTGGTAAAGCAAAAAACAAGTACTATTTTTGTTTAACTTCCACATAAAGTTAGTACAGGTTTCTATCCAGCACCTCATCTTAAATTGCACTAAGTTACTAGACTAATTACAAGATCTTTCCTGAATAACTTTTCTAAATTAAGCAATCATTCCTATAAGCTAAACTTATTTAATATTTGTATTAAAATTAGTGAAATTGAAGCTCTACAGAATGTCAGGTTCACTTTTCTATACACTGTCCTACAAAAAGCTTCTAATCTATGTTAGTCAGGATGAGAAAAAACTAAAAGTAATGAGAACTGGCAAGAAAAATGTGGGAAACTCACTTCTTTCCAAGTTCATACTACAAAGACAGTCTTACAGGTTACAGAGTTAAATAAACTTCATATTATATAATTAAATATCCATTGACCATCTAATAACTTTATGATAGCTGAGGAAAATAGTTTCAGAAACATTATTTCCAATAACCATAATTGAGTGTGCATGGTTTCTCATTCTAATGAATTTGCAGTTCACTGAGGAAATGTGAGCAAATGTAGATAAGAAAATTTTCCAATTTTATTTTAATAGTATTTCTCCAAGGCTCTTTAAAACTTGATAAATAGTTGAGACAGGTCAGTGTAAATGTTTTTATATTACTTTTAAACATTAAAAGATAACATTATGATGTTTCTCCATAACACAGCTAACCTTGTCTGTTGTGTAAAACTACTTTAGCAAAAATTCATATTTGCTATTGCACAGTTTTGTAAGCACATTTTGACAGCCATGTTACACTCACAGATGAATACAGTTTGCTTGCTTTTGAGCAATATAGAATTTATCTTTATGTGTCCTGTCCTGAAGAGTTATCAGTTCTTTTATGCATACCGCAACAGTTCTGCTTTGTTAACTTGTTCTTTATCAGATTTATCCTCTAATGCAATTGTCTCTAATCAGCCATATGAACCCACACATGAAGGTAGCTGTATGGCGGACTAAGAACACAAAGCATACCCATCACATAACTAGAGCCAAAGGCAAGAGATTCTGAGAGCATTTCACAATGGGAAAATTTTAACAGCTTCTCCTTCTCCCACTGCACTATGGGATTAGGCTGCTTTGTACCAGAGAGGGGACAAAGTCACCCACCTATTAGTCTTTGCTCAACTCCATTAGTGGCACAATGCAGCTCTGAAAAATTTTGACCCTTGTTTAGTGAGCAACATGGGGCTCAAAATCCATGGACTGGTGTCTTCTACAAACAAGCATTCACAAACGAGCAAAATAGTCAATTTTGTCCATTTCGTTTCCTACAAAGGTATAATACAACTGGAAGGTGTGCTGGTTTTGCATTGATTGAAGAAAAGCTGTGGCAAGACCAATTAGTGACTTATTGGTCATAAGCTTTGAATATTGACCACCTATGGAACCAATTAAAAAGCTGGATAGGCTTCTGGGACTACATAGGTTAAAAATGGGGAAAAATCTGAGTTCTCTTTCCTTTAGGCCTGGGATGCGGTAATGAGCAGGCCCAGCTCCCTCCTTGCCATGGGGGCCATGCCAGGCGGGGCCTCCCAAGGGACCAGGCCCTTCCCAGGAAGATTGCCGGGTCCCAGATTGGCGCTAGCCCCCAGTGGCTGCTGGGCAGGGGGAGGGGAGGAGAGAATGTCCCATCCCAACCAGATCAGACCTGAGGGGGCTGCTGACATCTTGCTGCTAAAGCCGACCCCACATCGCAGCCCCAGGAGGCACAGTAGGGCTGGGCCGGGCCCAGTGGCTGTGAACATTCTGCCTCTAAAGCCCTTCCCCGCCACAGCCAGTGGCTGCCAGGCAGAGGAAAGGAGAGGAGGAACCCCAGCCATGGACATGTAGCTGTGGTGATCCTATCCACTTCTCCCCACCAGGGGCAGTTCTGCAGCCGTGCAGAGTGGCCCCACCGCAGCCAGAACCCCAAGATCTTAGCCCAGCCTCAGCACAGCCTGAATTTACCACCTTTGGTGACTGCCCAGAAACCATCATGCCCTCTGCAGGTTTAGGTGAGATGTTTACTCTTTTCTTGCACAAATGAAACTTGCAAAGCACCAATCCTCTCTTAAGTGAGAGAAAAGGACAGAGTGAATACATGTAGCGAGACAATATGAAGACATCAAGGTTAGTGAAGGAAGAGTCAAGGTGTAGATGGAGGAGAAAGAGAAGATGCCTAGTCTTAGGCTGAAATTCTTTCATAATGCCATGATAATGGACTGTAATATACTGGAATATCCCTTTAAGTCATGGAAAACATATTGGGGAGGTGAGAGTGTTTAGATTACAGATATGAGCAAAGGGATTTGTGGTGAACTAAGTAAATATTGAAGTAGCTGTGATCTTATGAGAATCTTGAACAGCAAAAGAAATGAGACGAAGATCTGCCCCCAGGAAGAGAAGATCTCTGTTCCTACAAATGAGGATGATTTTAAAAATAGATGTAGAGAACCTTTGCTTTTGAACCACTCATCCTTAAAATGGTACCCCATGAGTTTATATGGACCATAATGCAGCCGTGGAAAGGCTGTGTGATATGGGAGGGACTTCACAAAATGCAGATTCCCAGGTGGCTGTTATTTATGAGAATTGAAGCCATAAGAGAACTGTTCTTCTTGTGGAGAAGTTCCCATGGCACAGAAAAAGAGACTTTTGTCTCTAAAAGAACTGATGAAAGATTCTTTTTAGAGGTGGTAAACTGACCTTAAGTTTTAAATTTTGTCTCTGCACATTGCCAGTGAGAAAGGAAATAAATGTTGTGGGTGAGGAAGAAGTGTTTTGAAGGTTTTATACTGATTCTTAATAATTTTTTCCTCTCTTGTAGTTTTGTTAATAAACCTTTCTTTGTATCCTTTAAAGTCTGGGCCTGCTTTGCTTCTCTCCCAACCCTATCTCACAGCAGAAAAAGAGTAAATAATTCTAGTGGGCACTCAAACCACTACACATAATTCAGAAAACAGAAATAGGTGAATTTGAACTGAAAACACTACAGAAGGAAGCTTAGCAAGAGAGGAAATTGACTCAGAACAAGAGACATATGATTTGTCCAGGCCTGAATATTTGTCAGATATGTTCCACATATATATAGAGCTGAATTCCTTCTCATGGACTCAGGTAGCACAGAAGAAATGGTATAAATGGGAGATGAGTGAATTTCTTCCTAAGACTTACCTTCAAGCCATGTTCAATTACACTTGCACACATAGTTACACAATGCAGGAAACATGTTGTTACATTACATTACATTACATTACATTACATTACATTACATTACATTACATTACATTACATTACATTACATCATCTATCATATCTATAGTTTATAGTGTTGGTTTCCAGAGATCCAGACTCTCACTTTAAGTTCTGTGGAGTAAGCCGAAAGCATCCAGACTTGTTTTTTGGAAAGAGCCCTAACAGTAGGAAAATTATCCTTCTCAATGAGCCAGAACAAACCCAACTCATCAAACATAATTTTGATAATGAACATCACCATTTTACATTCAAATACTCCCAAAATGGTGGCAATTTATTAATGTCACATTAAAGGGCTCAATTCATTATTCCGTTTCAGTAAAGAGGCAGTTAATGAGTGATGCATACACGTGGACAAGCTTCTAATTAGAGCTTCTCTGTGTGTTGAAAGCTTGGTGCTGGGATACTGAGTGACTGCCAGCAGACTATTGACTTCTTTCCCTCTTTGCTGAACATGCCTATTTATACAGCTTATTGCTAATGAGATGCTAATTGAGTCTGCCATATCTAAATAAAAAAACCCCTTGAGTTTATTGCTGAATCCACTAAATGGAGTTCCATTTCAGAATATTCTCCCCTGATTCATTTTCCTCTGCACTCTGTGCTTGATTGAAAAATAATTTTGAACAGTAGGAACAGGATGTCAATTAAAAAAAACCCAAAACAAACAACACCACATTATTTCTAATATTAGTTTAGAAGAGAGCCTAATAAATTTATGCCTGGGAGTTTACATTTAGTTTTACTTAAAACAATGCCAAAATGTACTCAAGTATGTGGTGAACACTGTGCAAAAATGTATAAATGCAAGTTTCAATGCCCTGGAGATGTTCCAATATAATCATTTTGCATGGAATGCAAGCAGCCTAAATGATCATCACAAAAACAAGAAAGCACATTAAGAAAAGTAGAATGAAGGCAAGGATTAGAGCAGTTAAATCATTTGGTTAGCTAGTTAAGGTTTGCACAGGAATGAAAGCAAATCTAATGTGAAGATAAAGCCTGCTTTTATGACCTTTAGCTTATTATTCATCTGGCACTAAATTCAGTTGAGTGCATTCCACACTCTTTTTCCATATAAATTTTATATTTTTAGGATAAATTTTGGAAACATTTTAAGCACTGATTTTGGGAAAAAAAATCTCTAAAAAATGTTTGATGCTTTTCAGGTATCAGTGGTGGCTGAAAAATTATTGAACAATGCCTTTGGGATAAAATACTTTCTAGGCATGCCATCTAAAACAAGACTGTAAAACCCTTCATTGCATGATTCATCATATTTTTTTGTAGTGGCAGCAGTTCACTGTGATTTGTCTTGTGATTTTGTTCGAATGCTTTTCTATGGATTGTGAATTCTTCTAGGCTATGTGAGTAAAGGCTGATCACAAAGACTTGGCAAGGAGCAGAGGACATTGACAGCTGAAAGGACTATAGTGACCTAATAAGGAGCACAGTGGATAAGCTCCTCTAAAAACAAACATTGGAAGAGAATAATCAGATCACTGCCCCTCCTGTGAAAGACACAAAGAGGCATCAAAAAGAGACTATCTCTGGAAAGCTATCAAATCTAGAGAGACGTTGCCTAAAGAGTAGTAGGACTTATCTTGGAGTCCAGTGGGAAGAGAACATGCAGATTGTGTAAAACTTACAAGCTGCCTTAAGGGAAATGTAGAACATGTGAAGTGTTTGGGGAAAGGACCAAAAAGGGGAAAGAGATTGACCAGTATGCTCATATGGAAGACTCTGCAACTGTTCACTGCAGTCTATTTTATACTTTTATTGAATCCTTTTTCTATGTTGGGGCTGACTGCATTTCCTATCTGAGGCTTGTGAAAATGCTAGAGAAGTCACAGCCAAATAAGCTGAGTCCTAGGAGAATAGTTCTATTTGACAAGCTCCTGGAGTGGAAAGTTGATGCTTGAGGGGCCCAGCTCTGAACAACAGCAACTAGGAGAGACCGGGGTCTGGGAGCCAGCAACTGGCTTGACCGTATAAACCTCACTACAGGAAAAGGTGCATGTGTGCATGTATATGTGTATATATGTGTGTGTATGTGTACATGCTAGTATATCATTAGCAAGCTTCAACCCTGCTCTGCAGGAGGGAAGGAAGAGGATCAAGCCATTGATGTTGTTCACTGTGTTTCTATGTGTGTGGCAGCACAGGCGTGGCTCTGTGTGTTATTTCTAGTGTGTGTGCTTGTGGAGGGGATGTGCTCATCCTCACTGATGGCTGGAGCTGAGAGCATGAAAATTCAGTGGCCCTGAAATTATGGGGCTGTGACAGGAGAAAAGAGCCTGGGCCCAAATTTATCTGTCTCAAAATATTTTACTAGAAATCTCAGTCTCTGAGCCAGATAAGTTAGAGAGCCTCATCATTGGATATGTTTAGATTAAAGAAATATCTGTCAAGAATGGCACAGATGCAATTGATCTTACTTGGGGCAGAACGGACAAGCTAAATGAGGTCACTTCCAGCCTTATGATCTCATTAATCTCCATCATTTGGACCATTATTCACACTCTTGGAAATAAAAACAGCCATTGACAGAGCTGGACTTGTTTTTTCTGAAAACAAGGAGGCTAAAGGGTGAGCTTGTGTCCTCGAGCAGACTCAAAGGTGAGCTGCAGCTACCTGAAAAGCAGTTACAGACCAGAGCATCACTCTTGTCAGTAAATAAATGATGAGAAGAATAAAGGGAATGAGAGCGAACTGTGGATCAGATGGTTCAGATTAGACGTTTAGGAAAATATTCAACATTAGAAAAGAAATGTAGCACTGCAGCAGGATTGCCAGAGCAATTGAAGAAAACTTTCATCCTTTGCATGGTATTTAAAGCTCAGCAAGATAAATCTGCAGATGCCCTGATCTATTACTGTCAAAGGTCCTGCTTCAAGTGGGAGCTGAACTGTATGACCTGCAGCAACCCCTTACAACCAGCAGTTCTGTGATTCTGTGACCTCTTTGACAGCTGCCTTTGAATGACACTGGGCAGGTCATGTTCCAGCAGTTAGTAGGGTGGACACAGGCTGTCATGACTTAGCTGGGTAACTGATATGAGCATGACTGGAGTTTCAACACTTCTGTGTGATCAGTGCTGAACTTTTCTCTTTTATCTTGAAGATAACCCCTTTCACAGCATTAAAAAATGGCATGATACTACTTCACAGCTGTTATATCTGAATCAGTAATGTTGAGCTTTTCTTAGGATACTATTATCAAAGGGAACAACCTATACTGTGGACTACCCATGCCTTGTAACAAATTATCAGCTTAATATTTCGTACTGAAATTAAGCTGTTTGTATTGAAATTAATTTAATAGGACTTCTAAAAATTGTGTTTGTGCAAAGGAAGTCCACGGCAGTTCAAAGCATTTTAATGCAAGAACAAAACGCCAGTTAAGAGTCTTCAGGCATTAAAATTAAATAAAAAGTATTTTTTTTAATAAATCATCTTCCTCCACTGCTTATGGGCTTCATCAGATAACATGCAGATGTGTAGAATGAAATAAGGTCTCTTTACAGACAATAGAGAGACATAAGCACTGTGAAGGTCTCATTTACACACCCTGAAGTTAATATTTAAAAGATAGAAAGGAATTGTATCCATTATTTTCATTTTCCATAAAAGATCACTAAAGAAAGTAGCTTAAATGCATCTGTTCATATTGTAGACGTCTCTGTATGCATAGATGCAAGATGAAGTAGAAGCCTTTGGAGCATTACAAAGCAGACAAAACCAGCATAGTGTGTAGAATAAAAAGAAACTCATGATGGGCTTCAGAATCCTGCACTCTTAGGAACTAAGCAAGAAAAAAAAAACCTTCCTGGCAATTTTTCCTACTCCTTTGTAGCTAAGCGGTACTAGACAAGTTCCACAGAGGATTTTTGTTACTCATTCGTGCTCTTGGGTTTCCTTATCCATGATGCATGAAGCTTTCTTTAGCTGATGATGAGAGTTAAAAAATGGTAGGGATTTCCCCAGACCTTTTTTTTTTTTTGGTCTGGGGACATTTTTGGACAGCAAAACAGTGCAATTCTACTATTTCTTATCCATTTTACCAGGCCATATAATTACTTGAAACAGAAAAAAAGCTTAGAATGATTTCCAAAGAGCTGCCTATTGAAATGAGATGACTATTTGGGGAGGATACCAAGTAAATAAGTATTCCAGAGCTTCAATAGCAGTTATGTATAGCATCCCAAATGAGCCTTTCAGCGCCTTTCACATAACATTTTCCACCCTCTCCACTGCCATCACAAGCCTATCAGTCGAAATAAGGAAAGGGTTGCTAGCTTGAAGATTTGGATAATGTTAGATGCAGTGAAACTGAATCTCCTCTCAACATGTCTAGAAGCTGAAGCCCAGACGTATGGAGAATTTTGATACCAAAAGCTTAAACTTGTCCTGAAACTGTTTTAATGTGTCTTTGTTTATGTAACAGTCTGGCACATACTTTGAACTAGTCATCTGCTCTGAATAGAAAGAGACAGATGGCAATTCATCACACCTATCTTAGACATATACATTTGGACAGGATGAAAAACCTTCTGGAAATGCTTAACTCTTCCCTGGATCTAACTCCTATTTATGTTCTTAATTCTGACTTTGGAATTTGTCATTGAAATTATGCCTGATATAATGGCATGTCTACACCATAAAATGCAACATGGTTTAACGAGGTATGCCTTCCTGAGGTGGATAGATCACATTATGTAGTGTTCTTCCATGGAAACAAAATACTTCAGGACACAAAATACACAACCTGTGGAAATTATTTGTTCAAAGATAATAATATTACTTCTTGATGTATGATACCACATTTGCATAATTCATCATTGCTCTGTGATGTAAATACTTGTCAGCTGGACCATATGTTAGGAAACTTTGCTTCATGCCTCCCAGTGCTTCTGAGCCTTACAGAAGTCAATAAAATATTTTCTTTAAAGCTGTAGGGTTGGCTTGCCACAAGTGTCACTGAAAATAATAAGGACTAATGCATTTCAATTTCTTTTGAAAAAGTGGTTTTATGGTGGAGTCATGTGACTACATATAATATCTGCTGTACCTAATATCATGAAATATTACCTCTGCAAGCAATGAGATGCACCTTTGGAAATAAGGCAGGCAGGATCAATAACAGGTGAGATAAATTGCCCCACAAGTTACATTCAGACATCTAAATTTAGCCAAAATAAAACGCACGCTCATAGCTTTAACAGAAGTAGCCAAACACATTTTAAATTTAAAATGGCAGAAAACACATCAAAAGACAGTAAGAAAACCTATGCTGAATTATTTTTTTATATGCCTCCCTATTTTTATTTGAACAGGAGAAAGACCTCTAATTGACTATAAGGCATAGTATGATGTCATTTCCAGAATGATAGCACAGTAAGAAAGGCAAGATGAATCATGTCACATGACCTATGCATTATAAAAGATACCTCCAGTTTGAAAGTAGTAATGCACCTATGGAAGGTGCTGATGAGAACTCATCTGAATTGCTGTACATTCTTCATAATTTACTATCAAAACCAATGTATCTGCACTGAAAGAGGAAGAAAAAGGGATTATCAGGATGATCAGGAAGAACAAACAGTTGTGTGTGAGAGGACAAAGAAAACACAAGAAGGGGGTGATGGCTTGAGAGGCTACCTAGAATGGAGGCTAGACCATGTTAAAGGAATAAAGTAGGTATTTATTAAAAGGCCTTCAGAGGATACACCTTGGGCAGTACAAGAGCCTGGACAAGGCTACACCCAATATGAACGATGGGTCACAAATTTTCACACTTTTATAAGTTTTGGTCCATTTACATATTGGGGTCAATTGTCCAATTACAGCTTCAGGTTATGAAGTCCCATCCTCCCAGATTGCTCTCCTCAGTCTGCTGTTGTTTATACCTTTTGGGTCTGATGCTGCAATGGTGTCTTTGGTTCTCAGGCTAGAAAAGGATTGTTTTGTCTAACTACGCTGTGAAGAGAGCTTTATATGAAGTTCAGAGTCACACACTAAGGCAGTACAGAATCTGGATAATATGAAAGCTAAAACTTATGGCATCAGTGGAAGCAAATGTTAATGCCCACACCAGGAAGATTTCTCTCAGCAGCACACAGCATCTCTGCATGAGACCACATGTTGAAAGGACCAAAGTGCTGCTAAATCCCTCAGCTTTCACCACTTCTGTCTTAGAGATTGCCACAGCACACATGAACATCTCACATTCCAGTTGGCCTGCAGAGCACATGTTGAATCAAAATGCACTTCAGGGATTGTTACAACCTCTGTTAACTCCTTCTCTGCGATTCCTCTCAGTTTGACCATGTAAATAGACACCACTTTTAGATCAGGTTGAATAAACTATTCTTTTTCATTGCTTGGATACCTGGAGAGGGGAAAAATAGTGAATCATTGTAAAGATCCTGATGTCTTAGTCTGAGAGCAGCTACTCATCTATGTGTCCTTGGCTACAAATGAAATACATTTCAGCTCATTTACACCAAATTTGATGCTTCAAATAAAAAACAAGCAAACAAACAAACACCAAAAACCCACACCACAAGAAACCAACAAAGCAAGCTTTTCTATAGACTATGACAAAGTCAATATCTTTTAAGGGTGATACTGCAATCTTAAATGTTGCAAATACAATAAATATGATAGTAAAAAAATGGCTTTGGAAAGGAACTGAATATATTTAGCAGTCAGACTTAAAAGAGACTTCTAATAGATAAGTTTATCAGCTTGTGTTGTTATCTAAGCTTTCCTCTTCTTTCTACTGGGAATACGTGCAAACACTGAGATAATGCGCTCAGACTCTAGCTAATTTTTATCTGCTGAAAACACACTACTTCTTAGGGGTCAGCACTTCATATAACAGGTTATGCATATATAGGATATGTGTGCATGTTAATATATAAATATATATTTAAAATATTTTTTCATACCTCTTTGTGTGTTTTTAGACACAGCAAGAATACATAATAGCTAATCAAGTATAATTTCATATTATTTGATGTATTTATATTCACCTTGTATTTATGTTCACCTTGTTTTTCATAGCTAGTGGCTCCACATCTGTTTGCCAGTATGATGTCTTATGGTAAAAGAAATTTTTCCAAATAGATTTTCTGCACAAAACTACTCTCTCAATAGCTTATAATTTAAATGTGAATTATCTTGAAATGCAGTGCAATTATTTGCAGTATACAATCACATTTAGAAGAACTAAATATCATCATTATTACAGCCAATGTTATGCTGCATTTACTTAATTCTTTTTAGGATAGTTTCTTACATATTTGATGTGAGTTCCAAGGAATAGAATAGTCCTCTGTTGGTGTGCGTGTCTCTTTGGTCAGCCCGGTGTTCAGCTGACCTCCCAGCAGCTCCGACACGCCACAACAGGACCGATTTGTGAGTCTTGGCTCAGCAGCACCTTGACTTTCGCTGTCACGGCCGTGGTGTAAATGAAAGAGGGGACTCAGAAGTTCGGGGGGGACAGAGGTTTATTGGAGTCACAGGGGAACCCCTTACCTCCTGCCCGATGCCCCAGGAGAGACCTCGGACAAAGGCTACAGGGGGGTTTTGTCCAGGATAAGTTCAAGGGGTGGGTACAAACTACAAACCAATAAAACAAAGCAAAGCAACAAATGCCAACTGAATTACCTAACTACTAACAAATCAAGGTAATTTGGGGAGGGGTCTTGGGGGAATCTGCCAACTGCTGTCCAAATCTCCTCGAAAGTTCTGGACCTTGGAGATAGTGACTCAGTCATGGACAGGGGAAGAAGGAGAGGATGGGCAGGGAGCATCATGGGGAAAGGACCAATAGGAAACAGTCTCTGGGCAAAGACCAGAGAGGCACAGAAACCCTTATCAACTTATGATAAGAGAAAAGTCCAAGACAAGAGGCCCTTATGGGGTAACTAGAGCTATACTAACTTATAACAAAACCTTTTTTAAAACATGGAAATCTTGCAAACCCACAGTCCTCCCTTTTTCTTTTTAAAAGTTATTAATTATTTAAAAGCTTAATTATGTGGGTACTCATTTTGATAATCCTGTAGAGGAACTTTATTTGCAGAGGCTGACTATGTCACATTATTTGAAAATAAGGCCCATTCCAAGATCAGTTCTGTTCTTACATGATGATATTCCAAAAACACACATTATTGTCATAAAGTCTTTGAAAATTTAGTGTGATATTTACCATGTTTATTGAAACTTAGTATCCATATTGGTATTTGACTGCAAAGCTAAAAGATTTTTACAACACAGTGAACGGGATACTCACATCACCCATTTTATGCAGCTGCAGGCTTCTACCTCACAGGTGGTTCCGAATAGCAGGTTTTATGCCTCAAGTACTTACAGCACAATAAAGGAATTCTCCACACTTATATGTTCACAGAACAATATAACTTTTGACAATGTTTTCAGATTAAAATTTCTGCTGGAATCAATGAAATATGAGCTATGAAAAACAAAATAGTGCTTTACCTAGCAGTTGACCTAATAAATATTTACATCAGCTACACTTTCAGTTATTTATGTTGTAGGGATTGCACTAATACGTGGATTGTTTCAGAATATCTTTTATCTTCACCCCAGACCAACCACATTTTTTAGTTTGCTTTTTATTGGCTACATAATTGCACAAAGTGCTTCTATTTTCAGTGCATGTCTGTACTTCATTAAGTTCTGTATGGCCTTTTAGAAACTCTTAGAAAACATGAATAACTTTAAATATACTGAAATGTTCTTGACTACAGAAATTTACCTGAAAGGAGTTTAGTTCACTGCAAAACCATGGTCTTCAGTCATTGATTGGTGCATAAAGAAAGAGAAAGCTAATTAAATACCCAAGTTGTAAAATGAAGTTTAACACTTATTTAGTAAAGCATGTAAAAGAAATCAGAATACTATGAAATGTGACAAGTAACAGTCTCTTCAAAATCACTTAAATTTGTAATTTGATTGGCAAGTTCTAAACACACATAAAAATACCAGTGGTCCAGGGTACATTTTTATGTCCAATACTAATTTGTAGAAAATTAAAGTCATCAGCATTTAAAACATCTCTGATAGAAAATTAAAAAAAAAAATCAAAGGAAAACCAAATATTACATTTGGTTTCATATAATGAAGTTGATATAGTCTTTATTTGCACATCATAACACCCACTCTTTCACTGTTCTCAGTCTGACTGATGTTTTGTTTTTTCAAACCACAGTTGTATGTGACCAACAAACGTACAACTACCTGTAAACCTGGAGAGCTCAAACATATTCGGTACTACAGACAATTCATGTGGATGTCAAATAAAGGGTATTTAAAGTAATATAGAATATTCATCTGCTAATTGCATTTGCATATCTATAGGCTTTAAGGGTGAATTTTTCTCATTTTAACAATTTATTCAAGAGAGTCTGTATTTCTGAAAAATTGACAACTTTCTAACAGATGAGCTAGTTAAAAGTTGTAAGCTCTCTCCACAGCCCTTGTAGGTATATCCAGCTCTTTTTTATACAACTCCAGCTGATATAAATTGGACTATCCTGCATTAAAAACAAGGAGAAGTTATCTTATTTATAATCTAGGTATTCCTGCCTCCTGGGTGAGCTGTTGTACTGAAGAAAGTTACCTTATTAGGTAAATAATTACAATTCTGCCTTTAAGGTTAATTTGTCAGGAAACAAAATGTCTTAATAGCTCTTGAGGATGGTGGTCATATTTTTTGTACTTTTATTAAAGCAACAGTAAGAAATTTAAAAATAGAAATTATAATATTTTTTATTTATTTTGTATGGTCATAACACTGAGAAGTCACAGTGATGAAGCAGGGCTCATTTTCACTAGCTTTGTGCAAACATAATGTGCATATATATAAATTAAAGTTGGACTTTAGTAAGCTTTTAAAATGTTTTCAGTTCTGGAATTTATAGAGTATTTGAACAATATTTTTCATACTGACGCTTTCTAATTTTTGCCATATTAGGATCATGAGTTTAAAAAGTTTTTTCTTTCTTGTAGAGAAGTAAGCTACCTTAATGGATGGTTCACCTACTTTTTGCTTTATAACCCTAGTAATAATAGTTGTTGTCTTTTCTAGGTCATTTGGCTTAAAAAACACTGTCTAGGTCCAAAAGAGATGGATCATCATTGTAAATCTTAATCACAACTCACTCTTTGTATGATGCATAAGGAAAATTCAGTATCTCACAAAGTGAGAAGACACCAAAACTGGAAAGTGGAAGCTGCCATAGAAAGAGCAAATGTAAATCACATTTCCTGGGGGGAAATTAGGTATTTTCTTTCACTTGAGGATTCTAATCTTTAAATTTCTCTGGTTTAGAATACTTGAACTGGGTTAGTCAAAACATGGGGGGACTTACAGGGTCTTCCACCCTTCCACCCATTATTAGTTACACCTCTCCCTGTTAGAGCTGGATGTCCTCCATTCTGTTCCCTGCTCCCCCTCACATCAACAGTCATCATTCATCCTCTACTTCACCCCTGACCAGTGAGATATAATTTATTAAGGGCTATAGCTTTTCCAGGCCTTTTTGTTTCGATGTATTCTAACAGCACAGAGTAATCCAGTCTTTGCCAAACTAAAAAAAAAAGTGGCCATTAGGAACTGGAATGCACAAGAATCCTAACAATGCAGAATATATTATACTTAAAACATATTTATATTGAAAAAAGAGATGCTTACAGTTCCCAAGCCTAAAGTAATACACAGATAAAGCCATGCTGGTAGGAAATATAAACTCTAATCTCAGCCTAGATGAATTAAAATAAGAGTTGGAAGCACTATTTCCCCAAATTTAGGTTAAATCCCTCACCAATGAGCTATTTCTGTGTTTTAATGAGGTTTAAATGATATCTCTGCTCTGAGAACTGCTGTTCCACAGATAGTATCAACTTTCTGATGCTGAGCACATTGGTGCTATTAGGATTCTACCTAGAAGCATAAATTTAAGCTACATCTATTCTAGTAAATTACAAAGTGTCAGAGACCATTCCCAGCACTGTGATCCAATCATCTGAAGTGTTCAGTTTTTAGAGTCATCCCTAAAAAAGCTGTGTCTTGGGCCAATTCCTACTTCTACCAATCTTTTTTCTTTTTTTTTTTTTTTTTAAGTTTTTCTCTTTCGTAGTCTAAGAGACTTTAATAGCATGGATTTAGGCCATTAACCACCTAAGTCCAATTATGGGCACCAGTAGCGGACTTGTATATACTGTACACTGCAATTTAATGGATAATGCTGCAGCTCAGGTGACTGGGGAGCTTTAAAAAACAAAATTATAATAATTATGGAATTAAGCAGCTTCACAAATAGGTTAGAGTTTGAGAAATTAACACATCCAATGTTATCATGTTATCTAAGTCTCATTTTCTTCAGAGAAACTCCTAAAATTAGAATAAAAGTAATGTCAAGTATTTTTTTTTCCTCCACTACAATAAGAAACTACAGTTTTGAGGTTAAATATAGAAGTCTCCCTTTAGTAAATGGAATGGATTTTTGGTATTCTATTTCACAACAGTAGGCTCCCTATTAACCTTCCTCTTATGTGGATTGCAAGTCTGAAAATATTAATCTTATCTCATATACCATTTCCATTAATGACTTCTCGTTGAGCAGTATGAGTAGATTTTTTTTTTTTGCATTTGTCTGCAGGGTATTATGTCATCATTTAATCCAGAGCTTTAAGGCTCTTTTCAGATGTTTTTGGTTTTTTTAGCCATATATTTTGTATGCTTCTAGCACATTTCTTCTACCACCTCAGGAAGTCAGGTTGTTATTTCACTATCTTTATGTTCTATCAAGAAGCTAAATATGTTGTTATAAAGAAAATGAACCCATATATATAACAAAATTAGTGCATCACACTGACATTCTGTTTAGACAGAAAGCTCATAATCCAGCATTTCCTGCAGAGGCAAAAATCACTTGCAAGCAAATATTAGCACAAGACGCAAAGGGTCCCCAGGACCTGGAAGTTCTGCTGTGCTTATAGCTGCTGTTTCAGTGTCCTTTGAACTCATCTGTCATAAGAGCTACACAGTTTCAGACTTCATTATTATTATTTTCTCATTTGTTGATTTCCATGTCATTTGGCACAGGATATAATTTAAAAATACTGAAAACATTTGCAGTTTTGTTCATTTGTTCATTTTGTGAGGATTTCTTATTTAAGTAATTTCATATTTCACTTTATAAACAAAAAAAAGTTGGTATAAATTTGTTCTTAAATTTTGTGCTAAGCGTGGGCTGTTTTACTTTAGAAAGAATAAGTTTTGAAGAAAAATTTAAACCCCATGATCATTCCATGCTTGGAATATTTTCTAATTATTGAAAAAAAAAATTGGGGTGAGGGTTTTCAATTTTTTATACATATATTTTAAGCAGCAAAATTTTACTTGGAAAAGTTCTGTCTATAACTTTATTCCTATTATGATTTTCTTCATGAGACTAAAAATTGTAGCAGAGTTTTTGAAGATAGTGAATATTTGGACTATGAGTGAATCACCTAGCCTAGGCCTCAGATGAAGGCCTGTAAGGCCTCAGTGGCGCAGGTGGAAATTCAGCTGCCAAGTCTCTGGCACAGTGAGGATTACACCTTAAGGTGTTAACAAGGCACAGAGAGGTTTCTAATAGATAACATGTATAGTAAGTAGTCTGAACACCAGTAGCTGCCTTAGAGTTTGGTCAACAATAAGTGTTTGCATTCTTCTCTCTGCTGTGTGCCAATGAAAAGCCACTGTGAGATGTAAACTATATAGAGGTGTATATAAGTAGCCATCTTAGCTGAAATAAAGCAGAACGTAGCTGTTAAACATATTGGCTTGATCTGCGTTCTCCCTATACTCCGACTTCCTTTTTATCTCAGGCTAACCCTGGTAATAAAAAATTTTGTCTTTTTTAAAATAAATTTGTTTAATTCCTTTTAAAATTTACCCTGTGCTGCTGAGATTGTTTATGTGCTGATCAGCCCTCGTTATTAAAAGGGTGAAGGCTGTACAAAAAAGTTAGGGTCCTACCACGAAAACTTAAGTTACAGATTCCTTAGCCATGAAAATGTAAGAAACTTTTAGAAAACAAGAAAGGACATAAATATATTTCCATCCAGAAATTTTAAGAAACAAAAACCTCATAGGAATTATAGTTTATTTCTGTACTGTTGAACTTCCATGTAAAATTAAAGCCCAAATCTCTTCCATACATGACCTCCACTTACAGAAAGGTATGAGAAGAACAAGAAAACTAAGGTGTGTTAGTGGAAGGCAAATCAGCCATGGTTTATAAAACATACATCTGGAAACTTCTCTTATTTGCAAATTCCAAGGTAAGTATATCAATGATCATTTTTCCTGAATTAATTTTCCTGAATTCTTATTTGTTGTTGAGCTAGTACTGGCTTTCAACTTAAAAAAAAATCTCAAACCTGCTTTTCCCTTTCTATCACATCTCACTTCAGATGTATATGCATGTATAAAGAATAGACCTAGAATAATGAAAACACAAACAGCATGATACAGATGTCACAAGGCCTTCTGGCAGCAGTAAGGCATTCTTACAATCAATGATTTTATATTTATCTTTTGCAAAAAATGTAAAAACTTTTATTTTAAAAATTCCTCCCAAAGCATATCTAACCACCTTGTATAGAAGAAAACCCCTCGAATACTGGTTTTGATGACAATTTTGCACAGATATTTTAAGTTTTCATAGAGGTCACTATCAAACACATGACAAGTAAAGGACTTCTGATTAATGTGCCCTTAAAACGGTGGGGGGATGTGTGCGTGTGTACACATATATATATGTGTATATATATATAAAATTGATTATCAGGGGGTTTTATATTAATAACAATAATTTCATCTGGTTGTTATATCCAGTAGGAGTTCTGTAAAAAGTTTACTCTCTTCTATCCTATTCTATTAAATATTAATGTAAGTTATGATATGTTAGTTTCTCTTAAAAAATTGCTTTCCTAGGTTTCACTACACTTTAGGAGATGGACATCACAACTAATTTTAATTTCTATTAAATAAGAGAGACCTGTAGAGATTAGGCAGCCACTCTGAGGCTTGAAAACAGACTGACAGTGTTTTCTGAGAAAATCTTGGCCTGTGATTAATGATCCCTTGCACACAAATGCTTGTTTTGTTCAGATACATGATATATCTAAAGTTTAATACTGAATTACAAAAAATAGTGTTTACTTCCAGGAGACCTTTGGGAACAATAGCAACCTCCAAAATCATCCCTGAAAGATTCTGTTGTCATCTATAATAACTGTTATTACTGTTTTATTTGTCAAGTTAATGCAAGTTGTTGTAAATATTATTTCAGTCTTATGTGCCTAAACTCATTTCTCACATAAGAACTTTTTAAAAGTAGCACTTTATATTTGGCTTTTTATCTCATTATCAGTGGTAAGATAGGACTAAATTATTCAAAACTTCTGAGGTCATCTTCTGTCTTCAACCTAAACCTGAAACAGAAAGATATACCTGAGAAAATAAATCTCGCTGCACATTCTTTGTTTTTCCTTGGTAAACATAACTTTGTGTAGAGTATCTACCTCAGATAAGTGGCAGTAGGCAAGGACAAGGCACCTTCATAAATTGGATACACAAACCTTTTATCTGCAGATGGAAGGTGTCTTGGTTTAGGGCAAATTTGGGAGAAAACTTAGAAATGGGGTTCCTCTGGAAAAGCAAACCCAAACGGCCCTGTCCCCAATTGGTCCGGGAAAGAATTTCCTTGGAGAAAAGTGGGAAAACCTATTTATTTAAGAAAGTGCCCATAAGCATAAAAAATTAATATTATGAAACAATAAAACCTCTCTCCACTCTGAAGAGAGGTGGCAAAATTGAGAAAAGTCCTTGCTATGGGTGTAGCTCAGCTCGCTCAGTCTCTTATCAGGCTCTCTGGTGCTGGAAAATGCCGTCCTGCACCCCGATGGGACACAGGTGCTCTTCTGGGTTATCAGTCCAGAGCAGGTTTAAACAGTCACAAGAAAAAGAAAAAAAAAACAGTCCAGTCTCTCTGAGTCTCTGCCTCAGCTAGTTAAAACTAACTAAAAGCAAAGATCTCTGTGCCACTTTCTGTCCATTCTACAGACAAACACAGTCCAGGAGAAGGAATGTGGAGAAGTGAACATCGTTTCTGAAAACAAACTGCACACTGCCTCTTTCCCCCTTCACTCTCAGAACCAGTCTTAAAGGTACTGAACACAATATCCAACATAACAGAACAGATGACTGGGGATACAAGCAGCATAAACTCACCCCAGGACAGAAGGTATGTTATACCCCTGTACCATGAACAGCTACAGTGTAGTGCAGACACAGAAAAGGAGTTCTTTAAAAGATATTGTTTCTTGTAATCTTTAAACTTTTTATATAGAAATCAGCATTTCCTGAATTTTTTTTTATGGTTCAGTTAGAACACAGATGGTTGTATAACTTGGAAAAAAACCATAAAAGTTCACCTTTCATGCAGCTGGAGTTCTTGGCCTTGACAATGAATAAAACTACCAGTTTCCATCTAGAATTTGTATTACTCAATGTATGTACTTAAATGTATTGCTATTACAAGAACAATCCTGATGTCCTTCTGCATGAGTAGAGTAAATTGAAACTGAACTTTGGGCACTAGAAATGAATAGGGAATGACTTTCCTAGATTATGTTAATAAAATGCTTTTATTCTGTTACTCCTTAATGTATTTTAAGAAATATACGCTTAATTTTCTATATGAAAAAAAAACCCTGTCTGTGAGAACAGTTCAACTTAGAGCAGAGAAAAATAAACCCTTTCATATGGCATACTTGAAGGAAGAGCCTGCTTACTGTTTTAGTGAGGCTAAAAGTGCTTTATGTTTTCTGGTTGTTGTTTCATCTCGATACCCAGGGTGGCTTTTAACATAAAGAGCAGTCATTGAATTAATCTATGAAATCTATGTCATCTTTAGTGAGATGATTATGAATGACTTTTAGCTGATTCAGACTTATGTTTGGGGATACACAGTCTGAATGCTACAGCTTGAAATGGGTTGAAATAGGTGAGAATACCATTTTTAAATACCTGGTCATGTGTTGAAAATTATCTTTGTAAACGTAAAACTATACCTTTAGAAATAATGAAGTATGCCTCAAACAAATCGATGAGTGCTCAGAATGGCCCAGAACATTCCCTGGAGCATTCATCTGAGGCACAGAAAAATCAGAATCAAGGATCAGTTTTGCACGGTGTTTTGACTCTGGCCTTGAAAAGCTCCTATCAGTGTTCTGTACACAGCAAGTTACAGTATTTCTGTTTCATTTCTGCTACTTCCTAATAGTGACATTCTTTTGGCTGTTCTGGAGCTTCATTATTCATTATCCTGGGTTTAAAACTATGACATGTGAAGACTTTGTTTTAACCTTTACCTGAACCAGACATGAAAAAATATCACGAAAATAATGTTTTTGAGTGAGTTAAGCACTCAATTAATAAAAGTTCGGAT
>JANPWX010000362.1:685618-866921 GCA_024734555.1 Trochalopteron elliotii
GGAGAGGAGAGGAGAGGAGAGGAGAGGAGAGGAGAGGAGAGGAGAGAGGCGCCAAAAAAACACACCTCCCTCCAAGAAAATCCCACCAACCAAACACCGAAGCATTATGTTCCCATTTGTAAGAATTAATCACTTTAAAAATATTTTTATTACATCCCTACCAACAAATTTACATCTCACTTATTTGTCACTGAAATATTTTTCATCTCTTCCAACCTACAAAAGTGTTTCCAAGACAGCCTCAAGTTCTAATTGAAATATGCCCATTATTACTTTTGTTTTAACAATTTCTATTATTTTTGTGATGTAGATGTACATAATTTCATACCAATTAAATTTAATATCAATTGATCCATCAACCCTTACTTCCTTTCATGCTATTTTTAATTGTCTCATTTCTTTAAAAAAAAAATCATTAATGATCATAAGTATCCCTCAAGAAAACATTGGAGTTTAGGATATTTTTAGGATATTTTTTAAGGACATACATCATCAGCAGGTTCTGTGATTTTCTTCTTTCATTTCCCACTCTGAAATGTGTGCTTTAAGGCTTCTTTAAATTCAGCTGTCTGTGTCTCATTTTATTTCTGCCTGGATTACTCATGGACAAATGCTGTAAGGACAGGACCCTACTGTTGTCCAGTGTTCATTGACTTCTTGTGAGCACATTCTCCCTACTTTGCCACTGGTATTACCTCTATGCAACATTCAACTTTGTGTAGCTTTGATAATGTCTTAAAAATGTGAGAATGTTTTATTTCTTTATAACATCATCAGAGATGTTCAAGGATAGTAAATGGCCCTTTATAAACAGTGTTAATCCATTATAAAAACTAACAAAAATCTCATTATACAGTAATTAAATCCAAGGTAGTATGTCTTTGTTACTCTTCACCAAGGACTCCTTTTCTGACAGCAGTTACAATGAAAACCCAGCCAAAAATCTTTGAGCTTTAATTAATAATTGGGTTGTAAATCTGAAAGACAGTGAAAATCTAAAAGGCAGTCTCCTATCCTGTAAATCAACAACTTGACTTTTGAAATATTTTTGGAACTTAACGTATACCAGAAAAAAAATCTATTAGCACACTCAAAAAAAAGAACAATTATTAAGCTATTAGCAATGCAGCTCTGATTGAACAATTCATTGTTCTGTGATTAAGTGTCTTCTACACCCGTGGAGCTACCTTCAAACCCTATATTGGAAAAACAGAAAAAAGAAAATTCATTATAAAAAGGCAGAACTAATATATTTTAAAAGGCCAGAAAAAACCCCAACATTCAAGAAACACTCTAGTAAGACAAAAAGTAATATTCACTATTACTGAAAAACTTTTTAGCATTTATAAGTACAGAGTGGAAAAAAAATTATTTATGCAAAATTGTTGCTCTTAAGATCACTGAAAAGAGACATGAAACTTAGTATTAGCACTACCATTCCAGAAAACTTGATACACTGCATATTTAAACAAGAATACAGCCTATAAATCTAAAGTCATAAATGCTGACTTATTCGGAATTAATAAGGCATCAACTGCCTGCATCTGAATGGTTTAAAACTTCTGAAAGACATGACTCTCATAAAATTCTGAACCTAGGATCAAGGTAGGTTGTATCATGCAGACAATATCAACAATAATCATGGAAGTGAAAACTTGTTTGAATTTTTCCTATTCTAAACCTAAATAAAAATTAAACTATAGCAGAATCAATAGAATTTATTCAGGTTCATTATTTAAGTTATTTGGCATTTGCTGAACAACAGCTCTGCAAAACATTCACAACTTTTTTCAATATTAAATTTAATGGATTTCATTATCTGATGTACTTCCTCCCTGTTATTTGTGTTCTGTCATGTTGACTGTGATCATGCTGCCAAAACAAGTTTTTATCTGCTTTTTCCTTGGAAGGGACAGTTTGTAAACATATAAATATATGATATTTTATCAATATATAATATATATATAGATATATTTAAGTTGCAGTTTCTATCTTCATTTAGCTGTAATGATACACTAAAAGGTAACAAGCTGTGAAGGCATCAGTGGGGAGGAAATCAATGATTTGGTGCTCAGTAGTCCCCTACCAATTGCTGAACTATTGACTGACTACCAGTCAATTGTTACACTGCTCCTACTGATTCCCATAATGTAAATAAAGCACATGGCTCAGGGGAAGAGGAAGCAGGATTCATTAAAAATTTGAATGGAATGTCAAAGAATATAAAGGAAAGGGAGGGTAGGTTGGAATGATAGAACAGAACAAAGCAGACAGAGTGTAAAACAAGTCCAGAAAGTTTCATTCCAATGTATTGACGTAATTATGTGAAAGTCAAAATTGGTCCTTAAAGACAAGTAACTGCACAAATATAGAAGAACGCTGAATTAATTTTTGTACTGCCATTCTCCCTTCTGCTTTTCAATTAAACACCCAAATTTTCAGGAAATCTTTTGCACTGTATTTCCAGTGACACACAGTAACAAGCAAAGTATGAGAACACAGAAAAAGCAAAAGCATAGGAAACATGAAATGGATCTAAAATAGTTATAATGTACTACACCCACTGTAATTGCTGTCAATAACAACAACAAAACAAGAAAGAGTGAGAAAGAATAAAGCTGTAAGTGCAAAGATTTATGCTCCTTGAGAGTTTTGGTTCTTTTTTATTTAGTAAGACACTGTTAGTCCACAATCCAGATTAACAGACAATTGTAGACTCCAAATTTATGTCTTAAATCTTAATTTTGCCAATCTCTGCCTATCTTTGAACAGAGAAATATCAATGGATTAAGTTTAAAACACATGCAAGTTTATCAAATGAGAGAGGTATATGAACCAAGAAAGCAAAACAACTACGATGAACTAACTAACAACAACAACAAAAAATTATCAAAACGTAAAACAAGCTTACTATAATAGAAGACCCAAGACCCATAGTGAAAATTCAGTAGCTGAGATCTGTCCTGAAAATTTGAAGGTTTATGGCAGTGTCTTGAGCTGCTTTACCAGCTAGCTTGCTCTCTGACCAGCATATAAGGAAGGTTTGGTGGGTCTGAACCTCAGGATGAAGCATGATCGATGCTGTGGAAGAAAAGAGTGGACTCTTCACGTGGTTCTCACTAGGCTTCATTATGTCCTCTGAGCTGTCCACGTGCAGAAGTGAGCTCTGGCCCTCTGTCCTCACCTTAAGTACCCTGGGGGCGTACACCGAGCAGGGGGAACCTAGAACCAATCCAGGAGGGGGGGTGTGACCCAGAACAGGGATACTTAACAGAACAATGAAGAAAGGTGGGAACCTGAGGACCCTGCCAAATCGCTGGGCATCTTCACCAGAATCTTGCAAGTTTTTACAAGGTGATTGACAAGGTCCATTACCAGGGAAGGACCACAGGGGTTTGGGGATGGGGGTGTAGGAATGAACCATTATAAACAAATAACAAAAACATACAGAATTATTGGAAATCCCAAAATGTACATTGCCACAAAGGTTAAGTAATATTGTTGTGATATTCTGACGTGTTTTCATTTCTAAACACATGTGCAGTTTCAAATAATCAGAAGAAATAAAGGAAATAACTGATCACTTGGGGAGGTAACACTGCAGAAAATAGCAGTCTCAAGCCTGTGTAGCATAGACTCAGTTCCTTGCTTCACAGCAATTTTACTGTAATGGTGAAATTCAATCTGTGTATACCTCAGTTCACTCTCTTTAATGGAGGGATAATAGTAAATTCATACTTCTCAGTAGTGCTATAAGAATTAATAAATGCAATTAATGACTGTGAAGTCCATAGACAGTATGATATTAAGATCATGTTAATCTTCTATATAGATGTTAAGAAGTAGGTGAACTAAACTTCTTAGAGGTTTTCCAATCTTTTAAATACATACTGTCTGATTCTGAAGGGTGGAAAGTGTAGGTAGTTTTCATTGGCTCAGACAGAGTTGCTGAATGTCTGTGTGTCTGAAAATCAAGCTATCCTATTAAGTGCTGTCTAACTCCTGGTTAGATGTGCTTTTAACACAAATCCCTGTCAGCCCTCACTTACTTTTGCCATGCTTTCACTTTAAAATTTGTCTATACTATTTACTTTCATTGTTAAAAGACAGCAGTATATGATCAATAAAAAAAGGCTCTCCATGTTAATCACCATCACTTTTCCTATAAATATGCAAATTTTCAGACTCAGAATCTCACTGATTACCATCTATTGACAATTTGAAAAACTGGAATGAAATAGACTTAACCTACTTTTAAATACAATGAAACAGGTAAATAGAATACGTTATTAAAATGAGGACATGTTATACCTTGGTGCTTGCTTCAAAGATAAACATTGGTACATGTATATCTTTGTTCTGCTGGTACAGTGTGTGTCAGATGAAGCACTTTGACTTATTTCTAATTGTTAGTAGTTTTTTTAAAGTTATCTCATGACTAAGCATAACAGAAGTGACTTCTGTCTTTCTCACCTGTTTCAAATTTCACTAGGGCATCAGCTCATCACTAAATTTCTCTCCAGTGCTACATCCCTTCCCCTGTAACCCTTCATCTATTTAGACATCTGTGAAGGTTTGCCTGAGAGGAGCAGATCGGTTACAAAAGATCTCTGTGTTTGGGGCAAAAAAACAGCTGAGTGAAAAGAATTTCTGAGCTATATTGGAAGGCTAACAGGTTGGGAAGAACCCTCTTGGGAATTGAGCAAAATCTTGACACTGAGGTCAAAATTGAGCTTTTTTTTGACAGACATTTAAAATGAGTGACAGCCAAAGACTGAATTCTATCTATTCCTCAGAGGCATGAATGTTTACTACTGGGAGTGATAGCAGAGTCCAGTTTTCACTCATATTTACTCTTTTCTTTCTAGTATCTTTTGCGTCTTACTGAACAGCTTAGAGAGGTATTCACCAAGGAGAGATTACGAAAATTTCTTTCCTGTGAAAAAGATAATTATAGGTTCATAGGATCATCCAGGTTGATAGGGATTTCAACAGGTCTTAACTCCAACTTCCTGCTCAAAGCCTAGTCAATCTAAAGTCAGAAGAAGTTTCTGAGGGTTTTTGAGTTGGTCATGAAAATCTCCAAGGAGAAGGCCTGCATAACCTTTCTACTCAACATCTTCCATTGCTTAAGTGTCCTTACAGAGGAAAATTTACCTTATATTCAGTCTGGCATTAGGCAGTGTCCATCTTCACTATATCACCTGTCCCATTCAGCACCGGGCTTATATTTTACATTTGTCTATTAATGTAGTAATAAAAGATCATGCCCTTGATGCAACTCGAGCTGCAAATGACAACTCTGTATGAACTCTGGCTTTCCCAGAAACACTTTCTCACACTCGGAGTGTCTAAATTCTTCCTTTGTAGCCTGTTCTTGTTTCCATGGATTTTTCTTTGTATTGGAACTCCACTGTTTACCCATTTAGCTAAGACAGATTTTGCATAGTTCACTTGTTTTCCTGAGTTTCAGGATGGACCATTCTGATGCAGCTTGCATTTCATCTGAGGAATCCCACAACAAAACTCCCTTGCTGGAATATGTCTTCCTGCCTTTCCCACCATAAAAATTAAACATGTAATTCATATTTTCTCATCTGTAGAAAGAGAAGAATGTTTACAGGAGGATTTTTTCCCTCTTCTATATAGCTTTCTAAAATTAATAAGACCATGGACAGAGCTTAGTTAAGTATCTAAGAACAGACTTTTTACTTTCAGGTAGCTAAGGTTATTAGACAACATCAGCTCCTAATCTTTTTTTTTTTTTTTTTTTTTTTTTTTTTTGGTAAGATATTGAACTGCTTTTTTTTCCTCTGATGACTTAGATGAATGAGTAGGGAATGTGACAGAGGTAGAAGGTATACCCCTTCTTTGCCTATTTAGAAGGAAATAGTGCAGGTGTGGAGGATGAAGATTAGGTTCCTTTTAGGTTTGGCTCTTCTGTATGTAACAGCTAATGTCTGTGACAAATTTAATATGGTAACACTGTGACCAGGCAATTTTTCAAGTGTCCCAACTATTTTACAATCCAAAACCTCTCCATCACTTACTGGGCGACATTTCACAGCCTGTTGGCTTGTCAGGGTCACTAGGCTACATACAGTTCTCTAAAGAAAAAACACTGAGCACCCTCAGAAATGGGAGTGTCCCCTGACTGAAAAAGACAGTGACAAAGTTTCTAATTTCTTTGGTAGAGTACTTCTCATCAAGTGTGGATATTCACACAGCAGATGATTACATCTTTATCAGTTTGCTCTATAAACAGTGAATCTTTAGTAAATGTTGACAGAGGAACTCAGGATGTGCAATGAATCTCATCTTACCAAAGATGCTGGAAATATGTCACAGCATTCCATAAAAGGCCCTGACCCTATTCATCAACTAAAAGGGAATCTAGGATGACAGCATTTGATTACATGGAAACACACTGCAGAAAGCTCATATTACACAAGATGAAGCCAAACTTTGCTGATGATTATTGCATTCCACAGCATCAATAAACATAAATAATCTGAAACTTTTGTGCAAATGAAACCTCTTTGTAGACAATTGCTCTAAGATAAACATGGAAATTTACTGTTAGAAAATTGAGTGACTATTACAAATGTTTCTTAATAAATAATCCATTTCCATATTTTCTCAATAAACACTGATAAAAGTCTGATAACATTGTTCTTATCAAGAAAATTCAAATTAAATTGTCTTTATTGATATTGACTAAGTTGTCCATTACATAACAGAAGAAAAACTAACTGAACAGATTGCACTATTAGGAAATCTAGTGAAGAGTGCTGTGTCTTCAGACTGACTAATAAATATATGAGCATCAGCTAACTAATTTGATGAATTAACATTTATTTGACAGATGACAACTGTATTTGAAAATTTTATTTCCTCTTCAAATACATTCTTATAACCTTCTCATTTATTTTTTAAAGCTCTTTTTATTCCCTCAAGACTAATTTGTTTATTAATAATTAATGATTTGATTATCAGTAGTAATCCTTATTATAATTTTTCTCATTGAGGTGTTGGTCCTACTGTATTTAGTGCAGTTCCAATGTGTTGGAAATTTCCCTCAGCAGGAAAAACAAAAGTATTTTTTATGAATTATCTTCACTTGTTTTAAAACCTTTTCAAAATCAGTTGCATGATAACTTTTGCTATGATGTATGACCTGCTATTCTAACTCTCCACAGTTTCGAGGTCACAGGACAACATATAGTTCCTTACAGTCTTCATAAGGTGAAACAGAATTTCCTTTTTCAATGTATTCTTGGTGTAATCATACATTTATTCAAGGGGGTAAAAAGAGCACACATAACATAGAAACATTGCTTCAGAATGGACTATGAAATAGGTCATTGTTGAGATAACTCACCATTTACTGAACATGAAATCTTTGATCAGATCCAGCTAAACTTACAATGGTTCTAACATAAAATACAAATACTTTCTTCAAACTCAAAATTTATTCTACCAAATCAAATCCATTTGAACCTAGAATGCAGATGTGAATGAGATATAGTAGAAATTATCTGCTTTTGGATTACCTTGCACAAAAAATCAGAGAATACAGAGAAATGACAGGCTATCTGCTAGAAGCAAACATTCAATTTGCACTACTTTGTGAGTCCATTTCAGCTAAAAAACTGTTATTTAGTAAGCTCTCCTTCTGAATGCTCCAAGAAATACAGATGGAATTGAGCAAAAAGCCTTTTCTCTAATGCTGAAGATCTACTCTCTAAAGCTTTCAAGTGGGGAAGTGACATTTGATCAATTTGGTACCAAATATCAGTACAAGCAGTGTAAAATGAGATTGTGATATATTATGAAAAAAGCCACTCGATGGTATAAGCATAAGAGTTTGCTTGTCAGAGCTGTGCTACAGTCTGACAATCAGGTAGAACTTGACCCAAAGTCTCTACAAAAGAAATGGAAAATAGAACATTCTTGTTCTTACCCTTTATGCAATAAAATTACATGTTATTTACAGAATATAATAATAAAGAATTCTTTAAATTACATAAAATTATATTGAGTACATCCATAAAGAAAGAAAGCATTTTAAACTGTCATTAGGTCACAGGTACAGAGGAAAGAAAATGTTGGAAAATATTTCTTCTGTCTCATATTAGAGAGAAAAATATATGTGGCTGCATAAAGTTTTGGTTGCCAATATCACTAGAGACGCTTTCACAGTGTGAATTTATTCAGTCAATTAGAAGTTGGAAAGAACTAGGATTCACTGAAATTATCTGCTGTTTGGCTGGAAAGAGAGCACAGCTGCTTTGATCACAGATGATGCTGCCATGACTCTACTTGGCAGAAATTCTTATTTTGCCCCATCCAAAGTTGCTGGAAGCAAAACTCCCAATGGATCAGGATAAAAGTTAGATGCTGTTGTACACACACAGATATTACACTTCAAACACACAGGTATTTTATGAAAGGTTGTGTTACAAGGCGGTATTTACACCTCTGTCTATATCCCCCAGACCAACCAACAAATACTTAGCAAGCTTACTTAGATGAATAAAATAAAATTCAGAATGCCTTTGACATATTGATAAACTGCTGACAAAGAAAGTTTACAAGAATAATAAAATATTATACCATTAATTAATGATCAATACTTATTCAGTAAATGGAATTCAATGAAAAATTATTTTTTACAGAACAAGAATGAGAAAGATTATTCCAAATAGAGTGGTGCAAAAATCTATTTTACATCAGGTTCTCTAAAGAAAAGCAGTCCAGGCTGAAATGCATTTTTTCATTTGCACAATTTCAGGAAAATTCATCACAAAAAAAAGTTCTAAAGAATTTGCCATTTAAATGATTAATTTATAGTCACAATAGAAATTAATTCCCTCTTAAAATGAAAGCCTGTGACTAAAAAGAAAAATGAAAGAGAAGATAGAAGTAGTAAGTGATATAACTAACTGAATTCATTGTGATAAACTTAAACTGATCTTTATATAATACATACCCATTAAAATTTAAAACTAAAAAAATGCAGAAATGTGAAGAAATAATTGTTTTGTTTTAATTATTCCTCCAAAGCTGGTCATCCATCCTGCTTTGGGCAAGCCACTATTTTTCTCCCAGTAAAAGTGAGAAAAAATGACCATTATGTTTCATTTTTGTCCACCCCATAAAGATATTTTGGAATCAAGTCTAATATAGAGACTTCTGCTCAACCTTATAATTAAAATATCTTTTAAAACCTCTTGAGTGTATTGCAGTAAAAGTTTAAAGGCTCAGTCTTGCAGACCTTGCTGAATAATGCAGAGGCCGCTGTACCCCTTTGAAGTCAGCATGACCATCTGAATGAGTAATAGCACTGGAACAACTCCTAAAGGCTAATTCTGTTGGCTGTTCTTAGTTATATGAATCAAATAACAGTTTCACCTGCAAGGTACTGAGAGCGACTCAGTCATTAGTGAAAAGAATTTCAACCATTTTGTTCAAAGAAATGGATAGCCTGCAGAATTGTGAACCATTGTTAACAATTATTGTTCTCTCTCAGAAAGTACTCCCATCCTATTGCTATGAAACAAAATGAGGTTGGTAGGAAAGCTAACAGACATCTGATAATATCTCATATCTTCTCTCACTTTAAGGAAAGCCATTTCATCTTCTTTGCTGGTGAACAGCATAAGATCTATTTTCAGTACAAAGATATAAAGTGTGAAGAAAGGGCAACTATTAACTCCTATTGAATCACTGAGATTAATTTTTTTCAGCCTTGTTAGATAGCAGTGACTTTGTTTTTCACTAACATCAGTGAACCAATTCATTCTATAAAAAATGAAGTATTTTAAACAAACATTTCACTGACCTCCTCAGATCAGAGAAATGCCCAGTGTTCAAAGCAGGATATTTCTAAAAACATGTATGTCCTTCTTAGGGTAGAAAATTCACACATCACCCAAATTGCACAAAACAAGGATCTAAATATCAGTAAATGTTTGGGCACAAAGGGAAATACTTTGGGGCAGGGAACTTGTCAAATATCAAAAATACACAGCGGTAGATAGATTTCTTTCCTCAGATACAGAAAATAACAAGGTTTTGAAAAATTGTTAACAAGGGTAAGTATGGGAAATCACAAGGAGATTTAGAATTTTATTAGCCTGTTAGGATTTCCAAGAGGAAAATTCAACAGCTTTTGCCAGTTCAACAGAAAAATTTTCTGTTCTCTGTGAGGAAGGACAGCAGTGTTACTGGGATAGAAAGTAGCACAAGTATTTTGGGCCTCTGCATAGTTATGTCTGCTATCAGAAAATACTTAAGGGCCAAAAAATTAGTCTTCCAAATTCAATCAATGATGTAAAGTTAATTTTGAATCAAGTAAAAGAGAATTCTCTGAGGAACACCTAGTGGAGTTTTGTTGCTTGTACGAATTTTCCAGCTGATGGATATTTGTGCCTGCAGCTGAGACTTAAATTTGCACTGCCAGACAAAAGCAATTCCATCCAGTCTGATAAAGTGATCATGACAGTGCTAAGGAATTGTTAAAAACCAAACTCATGAAAGAAGTGGAGTGTAAAAACATTTAACTGAAATATAATGGGGAAGTAAAAATCAATACAGACAAATGTTGAATAATATATTGTCCTGTAGAAAGCATTGTTGAGGAGAAGAGGAAATAGGGTAATAACTTTATAGCTTAGAGAAGTTAAATCAGTAAGAAAAGAACCCTTAAAGAAATCACAAATGAAGGGTCCCTTATGATTATTCTTAACTGTACCTGTATATATCTAAGCTATAGAATCTGTCTTGCTAGGAATTAGCTGTAGGGCAAAAGAACCCAAAGAATAAGCATGACTGTATAATAAAATATATTTTACAGAAAAAAAAGAAAATATAATTTAATCTGCTAGTCGTAATGCAAGAGACAATGAAATACATGAGTCATATGCTGTTACTTGTAGTAACAAAATGAGATACAATTTCTTCAACATATGAGAGAGAAAGTAGCTAAGGATTATTCCAAATCTGAGAGTATAGATGTAGAAGCAAAAACCCACTGAAACAACCTGGATGTTCTTAAAATGCAGATGAGAAATATGGTCCAGATGAATAAGAATATTGTCTGCACTAAATATTGCAATAGAAGTCTCAGACATCAAGAAGCAAGGTGTCAAGTCCTTAATAATATATAAACTAAAGGAAATCAAATGTGACAAAAATCATAGAATTCTAACGAACATGTCATAATAGAGAAGACAGTGTTGTAGAATCCTGCTTAAAACAGAAAGCCAAGAAGAATGGATTGAGGGAGAAAGTTCAAGACATGAGCATAAATTTTCAGTCACACTAAGAAACACTAAAATATTCTTTTTTTACCTATTTCATTAAGAAAAGGGAGGGGACCACAGACCAGAAATACATCTGGGTTCTAGTAAGTTATCTTTCTCATGGCAAAAATATGAAATGCAAGAACAAAAGATGTATGAGAGTTATCCACCACTGGCTTACTTTAGCCAAAGGTAAGTCAAAGGGTGTCAGCAAAGAACTATCAATAGGATGCTAAGTAACTTTAGCAAACAATGCAGAAAATCAATGTAAACAAGGGTTTCACAGCCAGTCAGTTTAGAAGGGAGGACAAATATATGCTTCAGCAAATGAACACACCATGAACCCAACCCTGCTTCCCAAGCATTGTGCAAACACACTGCCCTAAGGTGCCATATGTTACAGAACAGAATAAACTCAGCTACAGCCAGTAGGAATCATAAACCAGCTGGTTTAATCAGTTTCCCAGCGTCAATAGGGACACAACTGCACAGCTGTATAATGTGATGAATGAAAAACACCAATTAGGAAGGAGTAAAATGATACATCTCCCAGGCACCTGCCAGATTTGCCAGCAGAATAAACTAATAAAAGAAATTTGCAGGTCTCTGCCCACTTTGGCATCTATTACATATGTCTCACAATAAATATTGCAAATGATCACTTTACTATTGACTAAACATTTACTGAAAACCAAATCCGTCTCAGCACTCTTGCAATCTATCGTTAGTGTAATAAAGGCTTTTTTTCCTCTTTTTTAAGGTGAAATGCAAGACATTCATTGTATTCCCTTTAAATTTAAGAAGACAGTGGGCATATATGTATAGTTGCCAAAATCAACTATTCACAGATAATGTGATAGTATTGTATCTTGAATTATCCAGACATATGACTCTAGTTCCTAGGTCTCAGTCATTTCACTCTGTAACTATCTTTCACTGTATGTTTCTATGCTCAGTTTCATTGGACTAAATGACAAGTTGTGGTTTATTCAATTTATTCCTTTACCAAGAGGAAATAGCCAATCCCTTTGATATTTCCAATGTATATTAATCTAGGGCTTTTAAATTTAAAGATTTTTAGTTTATTTTTAATTTGGTTCATCAGTTTTCAGCTATAGAACTCTCTAAGCATTTGTTTCCTGACATTAAGACAATTTCTAATGATCAGCTGGAGTTTGACAGAGTTAATCAGTCAAGCCAAACCACATTCCCAGACATAAAAAATATTATCATAACACTTAGCCTTCCCGCAATGAGAAAATTTTTTGGCAAGGTATTTTATAACAGCATTGTAATGTAAGTTTTTGAACACTTGTAGCCTGGAATACTGCATCAATCCCACTGAAGTCAAAATTGAATGCATATATTACATATGAAATGTACAAAAATATATCAAATAAAAAAATCCTTAAACAAAATATAGCATTCCATTATCAAAGCAAAAATATCCAATAGTCATTAAAGGAAAAAAAAATTCATCTCCAACTTGTAGAAGTAAAGGAGTTTCAGTTTTATTGCATCTTGTCCAGAGAAACATATTCATTCAGTGCATCAATAGTACCATCATACTTGAGGTATTTGAAGTTGGAGAAAATGCAGATATTCGCATATATTATATTTAACTTCTTTGAAGTGGTTTCACAGAGGATACATCTGTAGACATCAATAACAGCTCATCTGAGAGCCTGAAATAAGGTAGCTAATAATCAATACTCTAAGGTTTCCTCTTTTTTTTAATCACTGTCATTTGAATTAACTTTGAAAGCACCTTGAGAATCAGCTGGTACATTCTGATACCACAAAATGCAGATGGGCATCAGGGATACTGTCAGTGGATACAAAACTGCAACTGACCTGAAAGCTTAGGTCATAAGGAATTATTTGAATGAGTTAGCTTTCTAACTAGGAAATTTTGCTAAACTGGTTATATCAATAAGGTGAAATACCTAAGTTATCGCATTCAAACATAATATCTTAACCTAAGACTGTGCTATACCTCTGAAGATAAAATTAAAAAAAAAAAAAAAGGATGTTTTGATAATTCAGGGTCTGTTTTGAAGCTCAGTAAGAAAAAGGGAAAATAAAGTGTTGAACAATGTCACACTCATGGTCCATGCAAAATAAGATAATGGAGACCAAAGTATTTCTCTGGGAAAAGATAGTAAATTTTGAGTAACCTCTTCTGTGATTTGGAACACAAGGTCCTGTTAAATGTCTTAGGAACCTAACTGTCTTTAAAAACATTATTTTGATTTTTCATGGCTTCTTTGTTGACAAGTCTGACTCCTTGGGGTTGATTTAGTGTTAAAAGCTTCTTGCCTCCTAAAATCTTCACATCAAAATATAAAATTTTAATTTAGAGATGTGATTATCCTCTGTGGTACCATGCAGCTGCAGTTCTCTTAAACAATCAAGCAACACACAAAGGAAAAACTGTGGTGAGATCCAGCCCTCAGCACCCCTTAAATGGCCATGTAAGTTTGAGAAGGTTCTCCTTTCTGCCTGTCTTAAGAACAATCAGATCTACTGAAATTTTTTAACATGTTGGCAAGAAAAAAAAAAGAACATTGTATGGAGAGCTAACAAATCTTGCTGGAATATAACTTTAACATGAAACCACTATGGTATATTTTTTAAGCTGCAGTAGTGGGTTTCCACAGGCATCAGCCCAGGACACTGGGTATTTGAAAACCCCACACTGCACTAACACAGTGCACACACAAAGCAAGTCTCTTGGCAATGCAAAGGAGAGCTGATCTGCACTGATAAATAAGTCTGTCAGGAACAGGAAGTGTCTGGCTTGTTATATCATTTTGGGATTTGCCAATGTTGGCAGGATTGATGATGTAATTTGTAAAGCCATCAGATCCAAATTTGGAAGCAATTAAAAAAAAAATAAACAGAATACCCAAAAAGACTGAAGCCAAAATAGAGGAGAAAAGCACATACCTGAAGAAATCATTTCAGACAATGGCACTGTATAAACAAAACTTCTGAGACCTTGCCTGGAATACTGTACATAAATCTGGACACTTTGTTAAAGAAATAAGACCAAATATCTGGAAATCGTACATGAGAAATGGCTGATGAATTATTTTGGATGTTATAGCTACTACTTAAAAGACGCTGGGAAATTCAGATTTATTGTCACTACAAAGAACTAAGATAAAATTATTAAGCTGTATAATATTTTGAAGGACACAGTGACAGTTTGTATCATCAGCTACTGGAAGGGAAAAATTCCCTCAAAATAAAAATGGAAACTGAGAAGCTGAAAAGACCATGAACACTGAGAGAAATCAAGAGACAAGTGCACTTCGAAAGCAAAAGTGGTGTTCAGAATGGATTAGAAACTGCACTAGTAGAAGAAAGGCGAGTATAAGTTTCTGTAGCAACTGGAGTGTGGGGAGGAAAGAAGGAAAGAAAATTATACTCCTGTCCCCAGTGGCTGAGTGAGCTTGGAATCTCAATTATACTCTTAGCCCTTGAGATGCTCCCTCAGATCAGTATTGAAGAGATAAACCATTCTGCTTCAGAGAAATGGGCAAAAGTTGTCTCTTTGTCACCTAACAGTCAAGAGAAAAGTCACTGCCTTTGTGGTTTACTATAAATAAAAATTCTGTTCAAAAGAAGTATGAGGCTTCACCATAAAATTTTAGTTCAAAATCTCACTCCTTTCTAAATTTTTATTTAGAGTTTCACATTCTTGCTGAAAATATACAAGCAGACAGCAGTAGTGATGATTAAGGATGCCCACTGGGAAGAGGCCTGAGCACTAACTCATTCTGCACAGGCCCTTGAAGAACTCACAAACAGCAATAACTTTTGGTCACTGCTTTGGTCACTCCCTTGGGAGTATCCAAGTGATATCAAGAAGTGAAAAGTTTCACAGACATTTCCTTTCCTTAAGTTTTCCAATTTATTGATTTGACTCTTTTCAAAACAGCAAATTTATTCCTTAAACTTGGATTTAAGTTGTATGAAGGGGTGGGAAAAATCTGTGGTATAAGTCCTCAGTTGTCAAGTGCCATAGACTTCACCTCACCCATTCAGAACGTTATCAGGGCTGCACCCTGGCACAAAATTCCCTCTGTGCATGCAGTTGGGTGTTGTGGGTGGAGCTGAGGATGCAGTGTAGTGCACTGGTACTTTAGCACGTGCTGTGTTGGTTTAGTACAGATGGTAAAAATCAATTAGTGACTGACTTTTAAGATTCACGGCCGTATTGGCCAATTAAATATACGTATACACCTCTGGGTCACACAGGCTTAAAATCAGCCCGGGAAGCCCAGGGAGCTCCCTTTTTTTTTCTTCCAGCTTTCCAGCAGGTAACACCGAGTCAGGCTGCTCTGTTGGAGCAGCCCAGGCCGGCCAGGCCCTGCCACTCCCCGTTCCTGGGGGGAGCCGGCCTGACCTGGCCGGGCTCCATCGGCTCCCGGCGAGGAAGGCGGAGGTTACAGCTTAACATCAGCCAATTTTAAAGCCTACCCCGGGGCAGGCCGAGCTGGGAGAGACGTCTGCCAGGCCCATGGTAACGCCTCTAGGCCCCATTGGGCCGGGCCCACCCCGATTGTCACCAAGGGGTGGGCAAGGAAGCCTTTTATAGCATTTATCATCCCTGACTGCCCGGCTGCTGCGATCTTCGATCTTTCCCTGCCAGTTTCCCCTCCATCAGCGCGGCCCTGAAATCCGAGGCCATGAACCAGTAGCCAGAGGGAGAGAGGACCTGGGCCAGATTTAACTCTTTCCTGACACAGAGGAGACTTTTTAAAACTCTATTCCCTCTTTTAACTAAAAGAAAAAAGACAGAGTAAAACATAGAGAAGACACAGCATGAGACGGAAGTCAGGTGGAGAGAGAGTGAAAGACTAATTGGAGAAAGGATGGAGGAGTTGCCTTGCTGGCTGGACTTCTCTGGTGAAACCATGGAGAATGGACTATTTCCTGTAACATATGAATGCTGTTTGGAGGGATGCGTGGTTCTAGCTTGTGGACTGACATAATTGAGATTTAATGGAGAATTTTGAACAGAGGAAGGAAAGTGATATGAAGCCATTCGCTCCTAGGGAAAAAGAACTCTAGTTTTAGAGATGAAGATGATTTTGGAGATGGAAGAAGGGAATCTTTGTTTTATGCTAGAGGAGGCATCCTTAAACAGTGCCCTAAATAAGCAGACATGACACATATGCAGTGTTGGGAAAGCTGCTAGTTGTTATAAATAAGCAGGGCAGAAGATAATTTTAACTCCTTTAAAGCCTTTATTGAAATTAGTTCATTATGGGGAACTCGACGGCGGCGGGGGGTGGGGGGCGTAGCACATGCCGCTGCTGCTTCCTCTGATCACCCCTGAGGAGGAGGTGCAATTGAATCTGCTGCTCATGCTGCAGAGTCGGGATTCCTGCCTCACGGGGGTTTCCAGGAACTTGCTTGACTTGTATAGTCCAGGGGGGTGTCACTTCTCTTGAGTACTCTTGAAGTTATGGTTGAGAGGGTGATGGTAAGATAGAAACTTTTCGAGGCGGCTGGAGGCAATGTTCACACAGTAGTGCTCTCTGTGAGTGTTGTTTTTATGCTGGCTTGTTGTCTTAGGGAGTAATTAATACCAATTGGAGTCCTTTTGGGGGCGTGGCGTTATGGGAGTTCCTTGATTTTCCTATTAGGTGGCGCCGAGGTTTCGACAGACAGGTGAGGAGCGGCGAGGGCAGGGAGCAGGCGAGGAACAGCAGAGGCGGGGAGCAGCAGAGGCCTAACCCGACGGAGGAGCGACGGAAGAAGGTAAGTGGGATTCGGGAAGAAGGGAGGTTTGGGGGTACAAACAGTATAAACTGGTAAGTAACAGCAAACAATACACATCAACAAAAAACATATGCTGTTCACAACTTAGGATCTTTATATTGGACAGCCTGCAACGTTTATAACTTGGAGTTGTTCAGATCTTACTCACTTCACTAATGGGAAGGACTTCACAGAGGCGGCTGTCTTTGTGGGATTTGAGACCCACACGAGAACTGTTCTAGGTTGTCAGCGGGGGAAATCCCATGGAAGTTATAAGAGAGACTCCTCTCCTAAAGAACTGATGAAAGATTATTTTTAGATGGTGAACTGACTGAAAATCACAGGTTTTGTCTCTTTATGTTGTTTGCGGGAAAGTAAACTTTATGTTGTGGTGGTAGGAAGAGTGTTTTGAAGGTTTCATTTTTTTGATTCTTAATTTTCTTCTTTTAGTGTGTGTGTTAATAAATCTATTTGTTTATTTTTAAGTTGGGCCTGTTTTTGCCTTTTTCTCCTACTCCCATCTCACAGCAGAAAAGCCACTTAAACCACTACCCTAAATTTGGCAAACAGACAGGTGAATGTGAAACCAGTACACGTGCCCGACCTCCAAACCCAAAGCTCAAAATGTGGAAGGGAAGATTTACATATGAAACAGAATTAATGAAATATGAGAAGTCAGAGATATGTGACTTCCTCAGAGTAGTCAGAACTGCAGATGTTTACTTCAAAAATTATAAGGTTAAGCAATGGCCAGTCCTCCTATTCTGCCCCATTCATCTGTTTCCCCACCTTCCCTATTTAATTCCTGTGTAATACATGCACAGGTTTTTGGTTTGGTTTTTTTTTTTTTTTGAGCTGCGCCGAAGAATGAAGTGAGCAAACTAACCCCAAGAAATAACTAATTTAATTATTTTGAGCTGTATTTCAACAACCTTTCACAGAGAAACAAATATTTGTGCAAGCACAATGAAGAGAGAAAAGACAGAAAACATCTGGGGAGAAAACAAAGACAAATTACTCTTAATTTTTGGGCTGTGAGTTTTTGATTGCCTTTTAAAATTTTTGCAAAACACTTTCAAGTTTACACATCATTAGACTCGTCTTACCTTAACAAAGAAAAAAAAAATTGCTTTCACATTATGTCAGTCACTGTGTTAGTCCTCAGCTCGGAGTTCTAAAAGCACTTCACATAAATGTGAGAAGAAAGACATATTTTAGGAATTTATACAAATTTATCCAAATCTCTATAATCTATATCTATAGACTATCTATAGATACATCTTTCTATTGTGGTCAAGAATAGGGGTTAGTTCTCAGCCACTCCAATAAGCAGGATAGTTTGAAACAATTAAAAATTTGAGTTAGATTTTATACATTATGTACAAAGTAAATCCGAAGTAAAAGGGAGTCTGGTTTTGTGGTGTACAAATTAAATAATTCCTGTAATTACTCGGTAATAGTGTAATTGTTATAAGGTAGAATACGAGCCATAAAATCCAGCAATTGTGGCGTTGATAATGTCCTATAAATACCATTCTAATTATACTGCAAGTTAAAGTACCTTGTAATGCCTGTTTTAATTGCCTATTGGTCTGTATGACTATCTCAAAAATGAAGACCCTCTTCTTTATACATAGATATAAGCTCATTATAACAATGTGAATAATGTTTAATAGTTTAGCACATACATCTAAACAACTAGAGAAAATCAAATTATTAATTACAATCAGATTATACACAAATTTAGCCTCTTTACCGTATCTGGAAGTTTTTATCTTATTCCAGTCGACTAACAAATACTTTTCACAAACAAATTTAGAATAATTTCTTCCTCATAAATTGTTGCCATCAGTAGTTCAGCTATTCAGTAGAGAAAATGCCAATCAAGGTCTGATTGGTGGACTTATTTATACAGTGCAATATATATAATACCTGTTTCCTGACTTGTTCTCTTATAGAGAGGCAACAGAAATGTTTTATGACTGCAATGGATAGGAATCTGAGGGTGTTCAGTGACAATATGCAAAGTTTCCACTCAGGCACATAAGATATGATAGCCTCATCTTTTAGGCCTAAACTGTGTAACAAAGTGGGGAGACATACTTTTATTTCTGGTCATATTAGTCCTTGACCAGCTGTTGCAAACCTTGTATCTCAAATTCTTTCACCAGGCTTACTTCAGCCAAACAGCATCTGCTTGCAAAAGAATGTTCTACCTATTGTTTTCCTCTCAAGGTATTGTGCCCCAATTTTGCTACTGCTATTTTCTGCAGGGGAAGCCAAATGTCACCACTTTTCTCTTTTACATCTATCCAACAACAGGACAATAAATGTATAATTCAGCCATTCCTGAGCTGATTCCTGGGGCTGGATTTTCCTCCACCCAAACACACACAGCACTCACTAACAAAGAATTTGCAAAGGCTTTTCAGATGATGGGTAACTGGTAACCTGAACTCTGTTTCAAACATCACATCCAACAACTGTTTCTTAGTGCTGCTACTTAATGGGTGCAATTAATTCTGAAGTTTTCTGTTCCTTGTAATTCATGTTTATTGTTTAGAAAGCAGTCATAAAACACAGGATATAGACTTAGCCAAATATCAGTATTTGAAGAAATAAAAATTTCCTCTCAGAAAGAAGCAATCATAAGCAAATTCATAAGTAACAGTTTAAATGTAGCCAAAGGGCGTAAAGATTTATATTAATATGCAATTCTAGAAACATCCTCATATGATTCTATTTCAAATTATATTTATAGCCATTTTTCAATCAGGGTGTTTCATCAGTAGGTTTTTTTTTTGTTATTATTAAAAACTATTTGAAACAATTTTATTAGTTTGGGTTTTTTTCTTTTTAAGCTATGGCTGTTGAAGGTCTATGCGAAAAATTTTTACTCCAATGTAATTTGTTTTTGAGAATGACTGATACAGGAATAGATTTTGGGATCTGCCTCTTGAAACATGATTTTGAAATGCCAAATAGAACTACACACAATAAGAGAAGAAGGAAGGATTTTGGAACAGTAGTTTGGCATTCAGATGGCTTGCATAAACTAAAAACAGAATGTGGAATAATGTTAAATTTGTATATATGTGCTAGTCATTGCATCTCGATTTAATTACAATATTTTGAACTGCTATATGAGCACTGTCCAGGAGGGTTGAAAATCTGGCTGCCTAGCAGCTATATTACAGATTTAATTAACACACATTGAGAACTGCTGCAAATCAGCTGTGCAACCATTCCCTTGCTATTGATGATGACAACCTTATGGAGGCCAAGCTGCAAATCCTCCTTACAGTGCAGTTACCATTTTTCTATTGATCAGCTTAGTCTCAGATGTTATGTGGCAAAAATGTGGTAATCAGGATGACAGGCTTAAAAGATGTAAGCTATTCACAGAGCTAGTGAAGAAAATGAAGCTAAAGGCATTTAGTGTCACAAAGTACATTTTTTGAAAGAAAATAGAGGCTTTTGTATAAAGCAGAATGCCGGAGACAAAATGTGGCCAATCATAAAATCTCAGTGAAAGAGCTGAGTTTAAAGGCAAGTGCAGTAGCAAATAAATACTGAAAACAAGCATCCAGGAAAATTCAGCACTTGTAGAGACAGAAAGAACAGATGTGTACTCCTTCTGGTCTCTGTATGGCAGTGGCAGCCTTTTACTATTTTATTGCACACTTGTCAGTGATATCACAAAAATGGAGGCACAGAAAAAAGTACAAAACAAAAAGGAATTGTTACTAAACAATGTTGAGGGAATGAAAAAATACTAAGAAATAGTGCTTAGGGAAAAGCATCACAGTGAATTGCCATTGAAGAGAGATGCAAAAATATTTTGAGCTTAGAAAGTTTCAGTTCATCTCTGCTCATATTCATAAATATTCCCGTGGATGAACAGTTCAGAGGCAGAACTGCTCCCCTGGGCTAATATGCTGTCCTTGAGGTAGAGTTACATCAGCATGGAAGAATTGAGTTAATAATAATGCCACGCTGGGGAAAACACATACTTTGATGCATGTATTTTTAACAATTGTTAGATATTTGGGAAAGAGCTAGCAGTTGCTGAAACAAAACATGTAACCATTGGCACAGGGACAATTAGCAATTAATTTAGAAATTGCAGGAAGGGGTAACTAATTAACAGCTCTGGAGGAGGTGAGAGGAATTATTTGTGGAGCATTTGCAGAAATCAGCAATTAAATACAAACAAATGAGTCTAAGAAGACATGTAGTATAGCAAAAAATGATGAAACAGGAGCTTAAATAGGGTGTAACTGGTTTGCAGAATACTGACTAGAAAGAGCTTTGATAGTTACTACAGATAATTCCCCAAGGCCCTTAGCAAATTGTATAGCTGAGAAAAAGAATGAATATGGAAGCTACTAATGCTTGTCTGCTATACAAAAAAAAAAAAAAAAAAGAGTTTAAATGAGAGTGCTGTAATATCCTAACTCTTATGCTGTAAAATATTGTGATATGCCCAGCATTCAAAGCAAGCCAATTTCATGAATCCAGTGGGCTTAGTTAAAATGGTGTGTTGTGATAAAATCACACCAGGCACAGAATTCAAAATTAAAGGTTGAAAAGCCTAGCATTCCAGACCAAAGGTACTGTAACGTATATGTAAAGTCCTATTAACAGTTTGGGAATATAAAGTCTTATTTGTGAGAGTGTTATCTTCTTCATTCACATCACTATTACCTTCCTATTATTAACTTCCACTATTATCTCCAACATCTTTAGTCATAGGCTTGCCAAGCTTGTCAAGGGAGCTTTAAAATAAAGTTGCCAGGCGAAAGGAAACTAAATCCATCCTGTTGCTACCAGTCGAATGCCAACCTCAAAGCCTGGAGTGGTATAGCAGGTGCAGGAGAGCATGTGAAGAGCATCACAAAGGAATTCCAGCCATTCTAGCCAGTAAGTCAGCTTTGCTGGGGGCCAAACCTAAATGCTTCTATGCAAATGAACAGAGCATGGGAAATAAACAGGAGGAGTTAGAGATCTGTGCTCACCTGCAGGGCTGTGATATTATTGGACTACCAGATGTGATAAGATGACTGCTATAACTGGAATGTTAGAATGGAAGGACACTGGCTCCTTGGGAAGGACAGGCAGGAGAGATGAAGGAGCCGTGCTGCCCTGTATGTCAACAGGCATCTGGAGAGAATGGAGCTCCTCCTGGGCATGGATGAGAACCTGACCGAGAGCTTGTGGGTCAGGATTAAAGGGAGGGCAGGGAATAGTGATATTATAGTGGGGTCTTTTACAAGCTGCCCAGCCAGGAAGATCAACAAGAGGAGGCCTCTACAGATGGAGCAGCCTCATGATCACAAGATCTTGGGGTCTTCAACCACCCTCGTATCTGTTGGAAGGACAGCACAGCAGGGCACAGGCAATCCAAGAGGACCCTGGAACACATTTATGGCATCTTCCTTCTGATACAGTAGCAATGAGAAGAGGTACTGTGCTGGACCATGCTTTCACCACCAAAGAGGAGATGGTGGCCACAGTGAAACTTGAGGGCAGCTGGGAGTGCAGTGATCATGCAGTGGTGGAGATTGAGATCCTTACAGCAGTGAGGATTGTGCACAGCAAGATTGCTACTTTGCTTCAGGAAGAGTAGACTTTGACCTCTTTGGGGATCTTCTTGGTAAACTAGTATCTAGAAGAAAAAAATACTGCTTATTGAAGATACAAATACCAACAATTTCTTTGAGAAAGAAAATCTATCTATCAGAGCATATAACTGTTTGCAAAACTGAAAGCCTGGAGATTTCACTCAGTCTGAGCTGTATTAAACTTAAGCTCATAAAGCTTACGTGCTGCTAGATCTGTCTATAAAAATTAATGTTAATGGTGACTAAAGCTTAACATAATTTTTTAATTAAATACTTGTCTTCTCAATATTCTCTTCTTCTCTACTTTCATTTTATTGTCACTGCTTAAGGAAAGCAGAAAAACCTCCAAATTAAAACATTTCTTTTCATTTAAGAGTTTGCACTGCTTTTAAAAACCTCCTTATTTTGCTGGTGATTTTGGTGCTACTGTTCCTGCTCAGGTTTTTTGACAACTCAGTGTTGTTGCTCAGACAGGCAAGAGACATCAAAGCTGTTTAAATTGTAGTAGTTCACCTTCTTTTGAACCATAAGGAATCAGTCACAGTTAGAAATGGGATACCTGACTTAAGACACCAAAAAACACACCTGAAAATCAATGCCACCGTGATAAGTTACAGCTTCAGAAAATTGGTAAAGCCATTGCAAAATGATTACCTAATCAGTAGTAGTGCCTGCCAAGCTTGAAAGAAACCCATTACTCTGTTCTTTCTCTGCTCTGCTATAATTTACACAGCTCTGGTATCTTCCTCCTTTCTGAACAACCACATGGCTACAGGAATCACTATGAATATTACAACAAGATTAACTCATTTAAAATGCCTGCAGCAATTGTGACATTTGCACTTAGAAGACTCATAAGACTTCTGAGCACTCTTGAATGCATAATGGAAGCAGCAAGGTCAGCAGCACAAATATCATTCCCATTTTCTACCACTGTCTGTGTGAGGTTTTATATTTACATGATTTTAGATGAGAGTACTTGTGTAAAATATGATTGAAAAGATACATTACAAAATACTTAATTGGTTCTAAATCAGCCATAACTGAGCATGATGTAAGGCAGCTACATTGATGTAAATCAAATGAAGATAGACATTAGAAGAGTCAATGTGAGCATGGATTGGACTTACTTGAGACACATGCTTGTTTTTGCAGGTTTATGCTTCTTTTTAGATTTTTTTCAACTATTCTTCAGCTGAAGGAAGTTCTACACCTTTGGGTACATATACATGTTCTCTGGTTCTTTCATATCTAGCCTTAGTTCACCCAACTTAAACTTGAAGGCTATAAAGCCTGAATTTGGTCCCTATTCAAGCCAGTGGCTGCCCTCAGGGGATTAAAAAAAAAAAAAAAAAAGAAAGGCACCCCATTACAACTAGAATAAAATGGAGCAGAGTATTTCAGCTGAAAGGGACTCAAGGAGCATCCAACCCAACTGCCTGACCACTTGTGGGGCTGACCCAAAGTTAAAGCATGTTATTTATTTCATTATATAATTGCCTTTTTAAACATTGACAGGTTTAGGGCACCCACCACCTCTACAGGAAGCTTGTTCCAGTGTTTGACCAACCTCTTTCTAGAGAAATGCTTCCTCTGAACCATTCCCACATGTCCTATCACTGGATACAGGGAGAAATGCTCAGCACCTCCCTCTCCAATTCCCCTCCTCAGGAAAATGCAGAGAGCAATCAAGTCACCTCTCAGCCTCCTTTTCTCAAGACTAGGCAGACTCCTCAGCCACTTCTCATAACACATCCTTTCTAATCCTTTCACCAGCTTTCTTACCCTGCTCTGGACACATCTGAGTACCTTAACACCCTTCTTAAAATGTGGGGTCCAGAACGTCACACAGGATTCAAGGTGAAGCTTCGTTATCACTGAATATAAGAGAAAAATCACATCTGTTAATAAGCTGGTGATGTTGTTTGGTGCATCCCGGGATGTGATTTGCCCTCTCAGCTGCAAGGGACACACTTTTCATTCATACTGAGTCTGCTGTTGACCAGCACCTCCAGATCCCTTTCTGCAAGGCTGCTCTCCAGTCACTCCTCTTCCAGCCTCTACTTGTTCCCAGCATTACTGTTCTCCAGATGCAGAATTTGGCATGATTTTTGTTGCATATCTTGTATATCTTCCTACAAAATTTAAATGTTAAATGTTTAAATGACCTTTCTGGTTGGAAAAACTTTATTTAATTTCAAATATTTTCATAGCAGAATATAGGGGAGTTTAGTTACTCTATTAAGCCATCTATACTACCCATAAACACCAAAGTGTGTGAGGAAGATGTTCCTGACACCTCTAAGTGTAGGATACACTGTAGCCGTCCCTGACACTAATACATCTTAATGACATACAAGTCACAGACAAGAATATATTCACAATTTGGTTAGATTTGTCCCATTGCAAGGAATAAAGGAGCAAAGCAGGAATTTTTTTTAAATAGCGATAATATTGCAAATTACTACTCATTTTTTCTACATAGCTAACACAACAAATCAAGCAAAAGCTTGAAATCCAAAAGCCTCATATGGCAATACTCACAGGAGGAACGCAAAGTGATTAAGAAGATTTCTTCAAAACTCAAACCAAGTTTTAAAATGTGCCCTTGGGTACAGAAGAAGCAGAGTCAATTTCCCAGGCTAAATATCAAGATTGAAAATGTGAGATTTATCACTGATCTCTGTCTAAAAGATGTACTCTCGTACACTGCTATCCAATCACACAAAAAATGTGGATTACACTGTCAATTTGACTAGTGCATGTTTAATACTTCTGTAAAGATAGTAATCTCTGTGACAGCAGAGCTGAGGAACCCTTAGAGGATTTTAAGATGAAACAATGCAGAGAAGATGATTACAGCAAGCTGCCTGTGGGAAAGAAACTTAGAAGGAGATTTATGTTTTATAAATTTGTACTTGCTACCTAATTGCAAAAGACATTCAGGAACAAATCTCTTCTGGGGGAAAGAATGTGATTTTAGTGCAAGCTTGACTTTGCCATCAACACTGCTGGTAGACTTTTCTGTCCAGAAAAACTGAAAAACAATTGTTTCTTAGATAGATTCTGTGTATCATTGAATCACAGAATGGTTTGGTTTGGAAGGGACCCTAAGGATCATCTGGTTCCAAACCCCCTGCCATGGGCAGGGACACCTTTCAATAGAAGAGGATGCCCAAAGTCCCATCTGAGTTAGCCTTGAACACTTTTTTGTACTTTTTTTTGCTAGATGATCAAATAATGAGTCTTACATAACATTATTTGTGTCACCAGTAAATCCCAGGCTAAAACTGTGGCACATTAATTGTCCTTTAAAAGTTAATCATTGTTGCAAAACATGCAAAAAAACACAAGGAAAAACAATTAAGTAGTAAGACTAAAAATAAATATGAATTTGTTTTCCCAAAACCCATCCATAACACATGAGAGCAAAGGGATCATTTGACAAATCTTATCACAGAATATTTCAGGTAGAAAACAGAGTATTTGAAAGTATGTTAAGAACTTACGCAATCACTAATCAGTTATTTTCTCCGTATAGGGCAGAAAATATTTTAAAACTTCATAATTAAATCATTCATCACTGTAGAAAAGGTAATGAATAAATAAAGAAGCATGGATTTGAATGTTCTTTGTTATTTTGCATGATAAAATTGTGAGAGATCTGAAAATTCATCAACTGCAACTATTTATTCTTGATCTGACTTTCAAAATAGAAGGTGAAGCTCATCAAAAAGAACACTAAGTCTCCACTCAGAGAATTATTTCAGGCTTAAAAGGTGACACAGTAAAGACTGACAGAAACCTCCAGGCATCACTTCATGAAATGCTTTTATTTAACCAAGTTTTTGTAAAAACTTAAAAATAAAAACACTAGAATGGAAATTGCCCTTCAGACAAATGGTGTAGTACAAGTATATCCCAGGGCAAAATTTGGTGGATGATGCATATATTATAGAGAAACTCCCTAGCACCCTTGCAACCAGAGTCTATTTTAGTCCTCATCTAGCACGGGTTGAATACTGATAACCTTGTAAAAGGGCCTTACTTGAAGGCAAAAAAACCAAATGTCTAAGAAAAGCATGAGAGAGATTGAACATCAGTTGGAGCATCAGAAGCACATTGACCACTAAGATGAATAAAAACTAGTATAAAATCTTTGCCCCTTTATGCAACACAATGTATTTGAAAGATATCTTGAAAAAATGTAATACATTAATACGTTGCTTACATACTAACACCTCTTTAGACACTTATAAATGAACAGAATAAACTACCTTAATTGTGTGGAATTTTCAGCATATTCTCCCAGCATACTTCCAGTTAAAATAAATAAACATGTAATAGTTTACAGTAATTTCATGGAAAGGATAGCAGGGATGTCATTCTAAGAGATAATATTATATCATCAGTGAAATATCAGTCTTCTAGGCAGAATAATAGAAGCATCAAAGTCTCTTGGTAAAACAGAGGATATATTTCCATAGGCTATGTAAGCATTAAAAAGAAAATGATGCCTCCACAAAGTTGTTCTGTTAAAAAAAAGGTTTGGTGTTTATATGGATTTGATTGGAAAACAAAAATAATTATTTGCTGCTGAGGGAGATTTATGTTTCTGTGTTAGTAAACTGGTTGTTTGTCTCCAGCGCAAGAAAACAAGAAGATAAACCATCGGGGTTTTTTTCTTTCCTTCTTTTTTTTTAAGCATCCCTTTAAATATTCTAATGTTATGTATGTATTATAAATACTACGCATTTCCACTCTTTCACTGCTGCAAGCACTGTCTCCTATCTAGTAACTGAACTGCTAAAACTGGCAAAACCCCTGAACATCAGGGGAGAGGTTTTTGCACTTTTCTGTCATTTACAGCTTTAAACTTCCAAGAATTTATTATTATTACTTTTTTTTATAGTTTTGCTTGTATAACCAGATTCAGAGATATAAACAATGGCTTTTGCCTTATTAGAAATAAATATTTTTAATTATATTTTTCCCCTGTCAAACTTGACTGGAAATCACTACTTTTGATGAGAAGTTGATGATAAATGCTATTATATCCTCATGGTGTTATGGTTAAACTTGAGTCCTGGTTCAAAAGGAGAAATTTACTGCTTTAAGCAGTCATAAAGTATGGTCATAAAGAAATATAAAAAAGCCTTTCAGTTAGTTCATCAGATTCATTTAATAAATGTTGACCAAACATTTTTAAATGATGACCAAACCAATTGGGCTACGTTGACATTATAGATTTTGCAAGATCATGCACAATCCAATAAATTAATAAAGTTTCATTTGAGTTCCCTCTGTTTTTTTCAAATACCCAAAAGCATTGGGCTGGTTGCTCAACAGATTCCTCATATTAAGGACTTTTCTGGATCCAAAAATCACATGTTTTCAGTGGGATTCTCATGGGTCACAGCACACTGAGCTCTGCCTGTGAAAGTAAGGTCTACCTAAACCCTTGTGGCTGTGGTGCCTGTTAAGCTAGACAGTGTCAATAAAACACACTCCCCTGAAGAGAATCCAGACAATAATATTAACATGCTCCCCTGGAGAGAGAGCAATTAAGGCAGTCTATAAATACAACCCCCTAAGGGACAAACCCTGGCAGACAGCTCTCGCTCTTACGGTGAGGAAATGTTTTACCCCACCCCCAAGAGGCTTTGCAACAGCTATGTTAATCTTTTGTACCCCATTGGCCCTTTCCCTTTGCTTGCCCCCCTAATCCCTCTGTTGATTGGTCCTTCCCTTGATCCCTCAGTTGATTGGTTCTCCCCGAATTCCTCAGCTGATTGGCTCAGATGTTTTACCTCACCCTTTCCTTCCATATATAACCCGCTGTTTCTGCTGGCCCTTTGGTACTTTGTCACTGGACTCCTACAAAGAAGAAGCTGAATAAAGCCTCCTGTGGAACTCCATATGAAGGCTCTGTCTCTTCCTTCAGCATTGCCCCGAAGAGCTGATTTCAGTGAAGAGCTTGAAATCAATCAGTAAGAGCAGACTTGCCTGTGTCTCTCGGATGTCCTTCTAAGAACACTTCTTCAGGAAGGTCGTGGCACTCTGACCACCGCCCACCGTGACAAGTGACTGAAGGAGCAGTTGCTGCACCATCAAATACAGGTTGGAACTAGGAGCTGGAAGACTAAGGTGAATAAGGTTTACTCCCAGCTGTGTCTGAGATTTTCTAATCTGCTCCTCACACTTTCCAAAAGTGCCCCAACTCCTGGTTGTTTATAGACTTAGGGGAAAGTAGAGACAGGTTTCTCTGCTCCACTTCTACTGAAGCTGTTTCCTTCTGATTACAATAACAGAAAAATTAATAAATCAAGGAAATGGGAGAATGTGTTTCTCAAGTCTGTTGATGAGATCACTGTTGTGGTTTAGGAATGGTACTCCCTAATTCAGTGCTCCCACCATGACTCTCCCAAACCACATACTGCTTTCACTCACTCCCACTTCCCCTTCCCCTTCTTGCTGTGGCAGGAATTGAGAGCACAAGAGACAAAGATCATGGGTTGAGACAAGAACAATTTACTGGAAACAGCACTGCAATTAGAAAACAACCAGTGACAGCCACAATATTAATAACTAAAGGAGATAATTATTTACATCAAAAATGCCCACTGCAGAACCTGAAACAATAAACAAATATCTCCCCCCAAAAAACTTTTTCTTGACTGAAAGGAGGCCCTTGTCCTTGGACAGTAGAGCCCCTTTCCCCCACACCCAGTAATGATTATGAGGTGGTACTGAAAAACCATCAGTTCATGGCCATAACCTCTCAGGGTACTGCAAAAACTTAACCTTGTCCTGGTCAGAACCAGGACAATCACTTAATAGAAACAGAGAGATCTGAAGCTGGTCACTTCTCAGGCTGTTTTCACTTAGCTATAAGAAATTAAGTAGTTTATTGGAATAAATGTTGAAAGAATAGAGGAAGGCAAGAATCATTGAATCCAGACCCTTTTTACTGCAGGAAGGGCCACCATATACATTTTCTGGTATAACATAAAGATAATTACCAATAATTGAAACATATAATGGCCTGGGGAGAAGGACAACTTTCACTAGACCAGGTTGCTCAGAGTTCAATGCAGCCTCATCTTGAGTGCTTCCAGGGATAGGTCATCCTCAGCTTCTGTGGGCAACCTGTTTCACTGCCTCATCACATTCAATAATTTTTTTTTTTCCTAATATGTAATCTAACCCTAGTCTCTTTCAGTTTGAAGCCATTCACTTTTGTCCTGTCACTACGTGCTCTTGTAAATAATCTCTCTCCATCTTCCTTCTAGGCTATCTTCAGGTACTGGAAGGCTGCAATTAGGTCAACCCAAAGCCTTGTCTTCCCCAGCATGAGCAAACACAATTCTCTCAGTCTTTTCTTCATAGGAGAAGTCCTTCCCTCTGACCATCTTGGTGACCTTCCATGGGAGAATGTATTGTAAGAGAATAGAGATGGTTCTGCAGGCAAACTCACCCCTGATGAGCTGCAGCTGTACTAATTACCGAAGAATGGAAGCAGCCTTGCCCTTAATAGGTCACAGCTATGGCTAATAGGAATGTGTGTTATTAAAGAGTGAGTTGGCCAACCATACAGGAGAGTGAGAGTGAGTGAGTGAGTGAGTGAGTGAGTGAGTGAGTGAGTGAGTGAGTGAGTGAGTGAGTGAGTGAGTGAGTGAGTGAGTGAGTGAGTGAGTGAGTGAGTGAGTGAGTGAGTGAGTGATGCTGCCTGTGAAACTTTGTGGGGGATAATAAAGAGCTGATCCTTGCCACCCTCTTCAGTGTCAGTCATTTGAGTCCACTGTCAGCCTCCTCTGGACTTGCCTCAACAAGTCCATGTCTTTCCAGAGCTGGGGACCCCAGAGCAGCATGCAGTACTCCAGGTGAGGTCTCACTGTCAGTCAAAATCCTAACCAAGTTTGGACAGTACAGTCATTAAACCTTTAGGTTTCCTCTTGAAAGTCACTTCAAAAGAAAAAAACAGCACCAGCTGGAGTGTATGTAGAAACAGAAGAGAAAAGTTTGAATCAAAGTCACTTATTTCTTCTGATGTGGATAAATCATCTGATACCACCGAACAGATCAGAAAAAATTCCCATACTCACTCTGCTGGCAGGAATCTATTCAGTCTGCAATAAAAAGATCTGTGTGGCCATTATAAATTTATGTAGTATATTCCTCTTCAGTAAGATTTTGGACTTTTCAGTCTCTGTGAATTATGAAGTTCAGGCAGAAACCCAATTATACTAAAGCACAGTCCTCTTAATAAGGTATACATTGGTACAAATAATTGCTCCCCATGTGGTGTGAAACCACAATACGTTTACACTTGTACTGGCATTTCAAGCAGTGTTTATGTATACAAAAATTTAGAACTAAAATATGCCATCCTCAAGTAAGTAAACATGGAAGAAAATCCCCTATATACCATATTATTTAATCAACATGTAGAATTTCCAGTGCCCATATGGATTTCTTGAGATGCCTCCTGTCTTTTCTTGCAATATTCCACTCTGTCTCCAATCATTTGTTCATTAATGAATACATCCTATGTGTGTGGTTCTGCCTAGTGAATTGGTGGGAACCAAACCATTACTTTTCTGTTTATTTAAAACTAAAAGAAACCTACTGTCTGGTTTGTCCTGTGAATTGATAATCTTATATCCTTATATAGAAATTATTTAGGCATTTTATGTGGGAAGTGTGAATATAAGACAGGTGGTTAATATTTAGCCAATGCACAGGATATGGATTAAAGTACTAGTTTTCTAATCTGATTGAGAAACATATGGTATTTGTCAATCTAACAGGAATAGAAGCACACTTTTGGACAAGCAAAATAGCAGTATTCACTTGGTAAAGAATATAGTTTTTTGTGTGCTTGCAAACTTTGCTTTCTAGTCTTCATTTATTTGGCAACCAATAGAGCTATGCTCAGTTCTATAATTCTTGAGAAACCCCATATGAAGTTCCTTTCCAACTCCAAATGAGGCATTGATCATTTCAGCAGGAGGGAGATATGAGGAATACAGGTGTCTTGGCTAGCAATCTGCCCACTTGGAATGCTAAACTAAGGTACCATTCTTAGTGAACCTTAATAGCAGTAGCCATTATTTCCACAGAGGCAGGTTTCCCTCTGGGACTTGAAAACTGCTTGCCTCTGTTTGCTAACTAGAAAGAGAACCTTGCCACACAGCATACAGAGTGACTGCTTTTATAGACCTCTACAATTAAGGGAAAAAGGTAGATAATACTAATTATGTCTCATACTGAAAGGAAACTTTTCAGAGAGCAAAGAAGTAATGACTGAGCATCAGCTGCATTTTGTTACACCCAAGCATGATTAAAAAAATCAAAAATGGAAATTAATTAGACCAAATTTTTGTGTAAAAGTAATGAAGGTAAATGAAGAGCTATCAAAGAATATCTCAGGACAGGCTAAATTTGACTACTTTTTACACATACTTTTACTGTACTTTTATTTTAGCACATGAATAAGATGTGGCAACTAATATACGAGTTAAAAACTTTCATTTTGAAATATGAATAATAAATTTTCTTCTCTGTGGTTCCTTGCCTGTATTCCACCACATTATGATTTTTCTGCTCAGATTCATTTGAAGAACAAGAAACGTGTGGCAGAAAATTTCCTGTAAGGTTTGCTCTTGGACAGAAGAAGTCTTTGCACAAAAGATATCTGTGAAGTGAATCAACAGAAAATGCTCTTGTGCACTTGAAACTGAATTTTGCATAATATTTGGTACAAAAAGAACAAGGAGTGCTAATGTCCCATAGCAAAGTCTGATCACCATAAATTTCACGTAAGAAGTTGTTCTTATATTTTAGGAAATAATGTGCTCACTAAAGATTTGAACTGGTAACACCAAGGCTGGATAAGCAAATTTACTTTCTTTAAACAACTTCAGATTAATCCTGGCATAACTTTAGGGGAGAAAAGATTACTGTGTACTCTGCCACTTAATATTTGCTCTAATCATTTTTATGTTAAAACAAAAGCATTTATAAAATGGTTATTTTCTTTAATGCTCAAATAAGTTAATTTATAGACATTAAATTTGATAAGAATGAAGATATAATTATATAATATTTCATTGCAATCCCTTTCACTTTAGAATTTAATGTTTGAAGACTTGAAGGGAAAAATTATTGTGCCCTTATTACCGTTTTTTCACCATTTTGACACAAATACTGAAAAGTTTCTTGCAAATTTATAATTAGAAATCCCCAAGCACTGAGACTGAATGGTTCTGAAGAAACGTAACAGAAAGTTTTCCCTATAACTGGTACTCCTTCAGAAACATGCTCTGACATTCAGTATATCTGCAGATATCCATAAATACATATTTACAAAAAAAAAGATACTACAGTTAAACCCAAACACTGCTTCAAAGTTATCCATTTGGCTGATAATTCACCTCAAATGTATTCATAATCAGTACTACATCAATGACTGCTGGTATAATGGACAATAAAGGACCTGTGTAAGCCAAATTGACTGCCATCATCACTTTCTGAAAGTAATTATTCTTATTTTTTTTCTTAATTATACTCTAGAGAAATAAGAATTAAACATTATTGTCACTGAGATATTGCATGGAAATGCTAATGAAGTGGATCCTTGATGCATTTTAAATATTCATTGAAGCACATTAAAAAAAGAACAACCACTTATTCTGAAAAGTTAAATAATTTAAATATCAATATGATAGCTATCTTCCCTGAACATCAGACATTAACACTTCCTCAACATGAGAAGCAGCAGCTCACAAATCTCTTTGCAACTGAAATCAGAGACATTCCTCCATTTTATGATCTCAAGGTTGTCATTTGCAAGAACAAGAGGTGACAACTAAGAAAAGATGTCAGCATGTGCATCTTTATTTTAACCTCGGGTGCTGGGTGTTTTTGTCAGATCCAAGATACCACACCACCTTGATCAGGCACATCATCTCTTGGGAAACCCCACAGCAATTCATACACTTGTTTCTGCCTTAACCAGCACAAGATCCCTTTGTTGTATTATTCAAATTATAAATAAGACAGTCTCAGTGACACTCTATAGTAAGTCTCAAAACAGTGAAAATGGGCCTTTCCGAACTGAGCAGAAAACTATCTTAAAATATCACTGATGTGTAAATTATTCCTGTTACAGAGAAATTAATCTTGGTCTAAATTCTTCACTGCTGGCAATACTTAGGAGTACCAAAAAGTCTTGTTATTTTCAAAATGTTTCGTTAATATAGGTTTTTTTTCATAAAATTAAATCAGAGTAGTTAGTGGCTTTGTTTTTTTTTTTTTTTTTTTCCCTAATATATTTTAAAATAAAAATTAACATAATGGCAGTCTGTCATTAATCTTTTGTCCTGGTTAAGCTGCTCTGCTGGACTAACAGACAATGGCTATGAAGTTTTATACTTCAAACTTTTCATGCAGTGACATATGGCTAATATATCACAGTTATATTTTAAATTATAAATAACTTATATATCTATTCTCTTATTGCACTGTGAGGGGTATTATGTCTTTGCTGCTATTTACTTTCTAAATCAAAATCAGAGTATTCCACATCAGGCCTCTCTCACATGAAATGGAGACTGCACTGCTCCAAGGATCTGCATGTACATTGCAAGAAATATCAGTGTATTTAAAAGGCAACATTTTCTTAAAGTTCTCTTTGCTTTCCAACATCCAATATTCACTTAATGAGGTTAGTCAATGCAATTTGTTGGGGTAAAAACAATCAATGTAATAATAGTGATGAAGATGATCATGACAATTAATATTATTTCCTCCAAATGCTGTTGTCTGTATATAGTTTTATTGTACATTCTTTTGAATATATTGGGATTGGAAACTTGTGGACAATAGATATGAGAGTAAATTTAACTTTGTAAATATTTTTTCTTTCAAATTGTGTTATAAGTATTTTCACTTTCAGTGCATATCATGGCTAAGGGTTACAACTATTAAAATAATTTGATCTTATTTTTGTATCTGGGGATTTTCTTTGTTGTTTTTTGGTTTTTGTTTTCTTTCATTGTATGTCCTCAAATGCAACAGAGCCTGGAATAATCATCTTACAAACCTTAAGCAGTTATGCCAGTGGTTTGAGAACAAACATAGGTTTAACTGTCCACATGAATAGCACAGTTATCTCTAAGAGGACAATAAAAACCCTTACATATTCACATGTAGATATGTATTCTCAGGGGTAATGCCAAGTTAAAGGAAGATGCAGATAGGCTGTGTGATATAGGATGGCTGGAGGTCACAGCCCATGTCAACAGTTCACAAACCAGCTGATCCACTCCATACACAGGCTTGTTTTTTAAAACCTTAAAGAACTTAGAAATGATATCCCTAATTCTTAGTTCAGAACAAGCAATATATATTCATGGAAAAGGTAAAAGGCAAGAATGTTCTTCCTAGGGCACTAATCTTTATAGGATGCTGTGCTGGTTATTACATTAAGGCAGAATGTATATTTTCAGACAGCCTGTTGTACAGTGCATGCATAATGCCTGAGATTATAGACAGAATCAAAGATTAAAGAATGTAGTAACACACTTTCATTGTACTGAACATCAAAATATTAGCAACAAAAATAAATAGCTGGGGAAGAAGGAATGCCAAAGTTAAAAGCCCAAAGTGGCAAATACTAGACTTAGAGCTTAAAAAAGAGATGACAGTAAAACATATCATTAGAAGTCAGACTTGTTAGCAGTTGTCATCTGTCCTCTGTGCAGAAGTTGGGCTGATCTGAGAGCCCCCAGAAAGCAAGGAAAATTTATGGTGAGGTCCTGAACCACATGGATTTGTGAATAATACCATTCATTCCAAACTCTTCATAAAAATCGTTACCACAATTCCCATGCAGGACTCATAAGAAAGAAACTCTACTGGGTATCTCCTGAGGGTTTGTGAAAAAGGTGAGCCTAGCTGGAGTCAGCACCTTTCATAATGGCAAGTCTTTATCATTAACTGCAATTGTGTTTGCTGAAGTAATGCATTATTTCAGACAGGAGTTACAATTTTTAACAAAAATTTACTAATGTCACCCAAGTTGTATTCCTGATGTGATTTCCTAGGGATCCAAGAAGGAATGGAAGGTAAAAGGCAAGTTAAAAAGTTTTAGTTGTTTTCTCAATCCACTGGGGAGCCTGGTTGAATTTTTTGTCCTTGCCAAAATTCTCTGAAGCAAAGCTACACTGAACCAAAGAGAAAGGACATAACTCATGCACATGGTGTAAGGCCCCAGTCGATTTGCTAAAAGGGTTTATAATATTTGTAATTACTTTTACTGAATAACTGAAAAATTCATTACAAGTAATATTTGTTGCTTTGCCTGTGTTTTGCATAATGAATAATTTAAAAACAGATCCTACTTTTTTTTCTTTTTGTTTACTTTTGTAGTTTCTTAGTGTTAGCTGAAGAGCTGCACAAATAATTTCCAGACTATGGTTTATAATGAAATTATTTATTCTGACTGTTGTTTAACTGTTCTATATTCCTTTTTGCAATTTCTATCATTTGGTTGTTAACCTGAGATAGCTTATGATTAACTGAACATTTTTAAATAGGAGAATGATGAAAACCAAAGCCAAATAATGCACCAGTGGGATGACTTTTCGTGCTAAATGTTATGAAATGTTTTGATTTTCTATTTCTTCATGAATTCCCAGTAGCCATATAAAGGCTTCAAAGCAAACAAAGAAGTAACACTACCTGCACATCAGGGAACAAAATTCAGTGGGTTTTTTGGTTTTTCAAAGCATGAAAGCAATTCTGTGGAAACTTAACCTATAGTCATATTGGTTATATATATATGTATGTAAAATGCTGATGTTTTAATTATAGAATAAGACAATAAAAATGTCTAGTGCTTCTTTCATGTTAGATATATTAGTAATAAACACAACAATATTATAAAAGGTTTTATAATTCTAAAAATATTTCTTAAGCTAAAGCAACTGTTCTTAGAGAAAACGTTAGATAAAACCAACCATAGTTTACAGAATTCAATATTATATATCAGTTAGTATAGACCTCTTTATGGATATAAGTTTGTTAGCGCTTCCAGATGTAGTTCTATATATGTTCCTATTAATAACCAACATAGTATCATTTATCTTTTATTATCACTGGACAAAAAATTAAATTAAACTATTTAATCTAGAGTCAACACTATGCAACTACCTATATTTTCTTAAGTCTGTGTGCTTTAGGGCTTTTTATTTAATTTTTATGCATTTATTTTTATTAGCCATGAATTTTCCTAAAAACCCCAAAAATCTAGAAACTAGAGGAAAAATGTGGATTTGAACCAAGCCTCACCTAAAATCTCAGTCACACTCAGGACAATCTCACAGCCAGTCATGGAATATGTGAGAAACTTAGCTGTACCTACAAGTATTATTGGACAGTCTCAGCAGGTGCAGTAAACACATGGCAGGTCTGAGTTCTGATTTTGCAGTTCATGTCTGTTTCTCATTGACAGCACAATAGTGATTGATTCACACCTACTTCATTCTATTCTACATAATTGGAGCTATTTTAATTCTTATCTACCCAAATAGTTTAAGTGTGCCTATGTGACTCAGGCAGTAAGGTTTCAAATCTCCTGTTTTATAAACAGGATCCCTCAGTACCTCAAGGTGCACAGATCTTGCCCTTTCACATATTTTTATGAGGAAGAGAGATGTCTGCTCTTCAAAGAAAAACCCTTGCTGTGATTGTTAGGATAACCTTATCAGTCTCATAATACCTTTAAGCACAGATTCATAACCTTGTCCACACTTGAGCTGCTTTACTTGTTTTTAATGGAGTGAGTTTCTGTACAGGATACCTCCCTTGTGTTTACTTTTCAAAGTCCATTGAGCCTGACTTTGAAAGCTTACATTATATTTTTTTCTTTCTGAAATCCCCAGGATGAACATATTATAGAACTTAGATTTATTTTAAGCTTTTCCACTTTGTTATTTAGTGCCTTGTTATCTTTCAGCAGCACATTACAGTAAACAGTTTATCTGCTTAGCAAAATTTCTACCTCCATACTGTTATTTATGTGTCAAGTTTAATCAGCTGTGTTTCCTTCCCATCAGTACATTGGTTTAGTGGATTTGTTTAGACATTATTTAGCATTCCATCATGTGTGACACCAACATAGCAGAACCTTGCAGGTCTCCTAAAATAATGTTAACATGTCCTGTGAGGGTTCTTAAAATTCTTGAGTTGACTCTGAAACCATGTTTTTTTCTCCAGAAGGAGAAGTGCATTTTTTTTTTCTTTCCATTTCACTTAAATTAATTCAAAGGCTGTACGGAGGGATCTGGACAGGCTGGAAGAGCCAAGGCCAATCATATGAGGTTTAACAAGGCCAAGTTCTGTGTCCTGCACTTGGGTCACAACAACCCCTGCACTGCTACAGGTTGGGGAAGAGTGCCTGGAAAGCTGCTCATCAGAAAAGGACTTGGCGATGCTGGTCAAAGCAGCTGAACATGATCTAGGGTGTTCCCAGGTGGCCAAGAAGGCCAATGGCATCCTGGCCTGTGTCAGCAATAGTGTGGCCAACAGGACCAGGGCAGTGATTGTCCCCCCCTGTGCTGCACTCTGGTGAGGCCACACCTCAAATCCTGTGTCCAGGTCTGAGCCCCTCACTGCAAGAGAAACTTTGAGGTTCTGGAGTGAGTCCAGAGAAGTGCACTGGAGCTGGAAAAAGGTCTGGGGCATATGTTTGATGAGGAGCAGCTGGGGCAACTGGGGGTGTTTAGCCTGGAGAAAAGGAGGCTCGGGGGAGCCCTTATCACTCTCTAAAAGTGACTGAAAGGAGGTTGCAACCAGGTAGGGGTCAGTCTCTTCTCTCAAGTGAAAAGTGATAGGATGAGAGTGAATGGCCTCAAGTTGTGCCAGGGTAGATTGGATATTAGGAAAAATTTCTTCATGGATAGGGTTGTCAGGCATTGGAACAGGCTGCTCAGGAGGAGTTGTTGAGTCACCATCCCCAGAGGTAGATGTAGACCTGTAGATGTGGCATTCAAGAACATAGTTTAGTTGTGGACTGGGCAGTGCTGGGTTAAATTTTTTGGACTCGATGGACTTCGAGGTCCTTTCCAACTTAAAAAATTCTGTGATTTTGTGATTCTATTTGTCATTCTTATGTAGAAAACTTTTCATACTTTGGAAATACAGATTTAGGTTGCTCTACACTTTGTGTTTGACTTTTAGGCATTAGAATAATCTTGTAATCTTCTTAAGCTTATTTCTAAGAAAACGGTAATAGTTACTCTAAAGTCAGTGTTAAAAGGAAAAGCAACAATTGCAAGCATATTCAGACCATTTTTTTGTCATTAGGAAAAAGAATAAAAAGAACCATTGAAAACCTCAGAGTCAGGAAAGAGGACTACCAAATGAGAGGTGAGATAGAATGAGCCTCTCAGGGGTGCTGTCCTTGCATCCAAGAAGTCCCAGGTCTACAGTTGGCTGCAAAATTATTAGATCTTGACCTGTCCTATAATTTCAGCAGATTTTTACACTGGGCAGGTAATACAGTGATTTCATTTACTTTTCTTGATAAAAAAGTAATATTATAGTTGCAATCACAGTTCAAAAAATATCTCAGAAGTTGATGGATTCGATGCATGCAACAATAAAGCATCGTGATGTCTAGTTTGTAAGATGTCAAAGTGAACTTTATAGAAAGTAAGCAGTATGACAGAGAATCAATAAAATAAATTTACTGGTGCTCAGCAGGAACTAAACAGCAGTATTCCATTTTTGCCTTCCAAATGTCAGGTCACCTTGAGCAAGGCATCCTCTGGGGCTGGGCTTTTTAAACTGCCTAGGAATAGTACTGTAGTCTTCCACACCTATGACTAAGATGACTATTTCAAAAGAAGTCATTGTCCCTTTGTGCAGTGGTTTCCTTCTGGGGGGCAGCTACCAGCAGGCTGCTTACCCCAGACCAACTGCAGTAGTTCGTGACTTCCTCAGATCTGCTAGCTGGAAGCGTGGGTGAGGCTTTGGAATGAAGAGCGGGCTTCTGCTGTGGGTTTGAAAGGTGTTTATTGTTGCAGCTCCACGTGCAAAAAGCAAGGCTCGGCCTGTCCTTCTCCCTTATGTACCCCAGAACATAGCCTGAGGCCACAGGAAAATTCGGGCCAATGGATGGGGAGGGGTTGGGTGTTCTAGAGTGGGACACTCAGCAGGACAATTGAAGAGGGCAGGTGCCTGAGCACCTGGCCAAATGGGAGATGATCTTTCTTCAAGTTTCCAGGGTGACTGACAAGGGGCTCCCCTCTGGGAGATACCAAGGGGATCAGGGGATGAGTAAGAGGATTCGGGAAGGGACATACCAAGTACAAAATAAATAAATTACGTATAAAACTTTGAAAGGCTTAATCATGCACTGCAACACCTTTGGCTCTTTGGGAAATCCAAAAGAGGGCACCAGATTTTCCAAACTTGTCAGAGTACAGCAATTCTCATTCAGTATCTAAATTGTTCAACTATTTTAAATAGGTGTTGCACTTTTATATAAAAGATCTTCTCTAGATATATTTATTCATCCTGAAAACTGACAATTTGAAAAAATTATGCAGATTTTTTTTTAACATATACCCATTCAGCACACAGCATATTTATCTTGCAGACTTTATTCTGAGAAGAGATTGATTAAAAAAGGTTGAGATAAAATTCTTAGACTTAGAAAAATAGTCTCTCATTTTGAAACTTGGAATACTTAATTATACCAATATTAAAAAAGGAACACACTGTTCTTTCTCATTCCTGAGCAATAATCATGTATGAAAATCTGTACTACAGAAGTGAGAAGAAGTATAAAGAACAAACATAGCAATTTCAGAAGCCAGCACAATTGATAATATAAAAAAATCTATAGCTTGTGGTATATTGTCAATAAACTTGCTTTCTCCTTCTGGTACAACAGTGTTTGTTGAGATAGCTGGCCCTAACATTCTCCAACTTTGTTAAACATCAAACAGTAATTATTTTTAGAATTGAAGACATCCAGTAGAGCCCATGGTTTTGATGGCATCAGTTCAGAGCTGAATATAATTGAATATTGATATTAATGAGCAGTATGATGGAAGAATGAGTATAGTTATTGAAATTTTAGAGCAAAACAGGGATAGAATTAAAATCATCTTGACAAACAGGAAAAATGGCCTGGGAAAAATATGGTGAAATAAATCACTAACAAGTATATATTTTAGTTAGGCAATGTGAAATGGGAAGACCTGGCTAGAAAACAGAAGTAGGAAAAGATTGAGAACTACTGTGTTTCAGATTCTACAATGCAGTAGCAGAATGCTGTGCTGGAAAAATAAAGGTCACACTTGGATGAATGAATTGGCGTCTCGCGTGCAAGACACCTAAAATAAAGTTTGTACTCTTCCCTCTCTTTCCCTCTTTCTCTTTCTCCCCTCCCCCTCCCCCACCTGTCCCCCCTGAAAAAGTTATTTCTGTTCACCTCATTCACTATTTTGTATTGGACTCACAATTTAAGTATCTTTTGAGTACTTGAGAATTGATCTTTTCAGGTGCTGGTTTAACCTACTTCTCAGCTGCTGCAGCCTGAAATTTTCTAATGAATCTCTGATTCACATTTATACAGATTAGATATTAGCATTGCACAGCTAACAGTTTGGAATAGAATTTAATAAGAGAGGGAAGTAATGATGTGCAGGACAATCTGAGCAGCTGCTGGCTTGCTCCCAGATGAACTCTACCATAGCCATTCTCTCTAGCCATTCAGGCTGGTACTTCCCTTTCCTTATCTTTGACCCTTCCACTAAAAATCCCATAATAGGTTTTGCACAACTCCACATGCTCTCTCAAATATCCCATAAGATGAAGATACTTTCCAATGAAACCCATGAACATGTTGTTTCACTTATCAGCCACAAAGTGAAGGTTCAATGTCATCAAGCCTATTTATGACTGAATGTGTTTCTCAGTAGCCTAGAATTCAACAACACAAAACATTTCAACTTTCTTATTATCTATTATCTCCAGCCATTAAGATTTTATTTATTATAATTCTTTACTTGTTTTTTTGGTCTTTTATTTTTTGTCTTTTTTTTAGTACTGACTCCTGGCTAAGCAGAAATCCTTACAAACTCGATATCCTCAGGTTACTGCAGTTGTTTCCTATTCCCTGGTAAGGATGTGATTCAGATTTTATTGATGTAGACAGATCCTCCTTGATTAGATGGGACTTAGACTCATTTCTGCAGTAACTGTCTGTCAAGTTCCCATTTAGTTACGATCTTTGAAGGTGACCAAAATTTTTCTAAGGTTGAGCATACTGATCTAATTGCACTTTCTTTAAGCAAAGGAACGAATACATGACTTCCTGAGCAACGTTTCTGCTAAATTAGTGCATGAATGAATTTATTTATTTATTTTACAGTCTAGACTTTAGACATCTGTTATTTCTGCTGAGAAATTAATGCATTTTTTGCTGTCTCATGAACAGTGCAATGAGGATCTCTCCAAAACAGCAAGTGTTTTCCTTCCTTTCTTCCTTCCTTTCTTCCCTCCTTTCTGCTTTCCTTCCTCCTTTTCTTTTCTATTTCACGTAGCACAAATAATATTGAATAAAATCTCTGCAGTGTTGTTGTCTGATATAATGTCCATTTCAATCTATATATATTACTAATCCATATATCCTAACCCCACAAATAGATTCTGCATTTCAGTAAGTTTTCAGCCTATCTGACATATTCTGGAGCTGGATTTGCCTTCAGACAGTGGAAATGCATGTGCAGGCACAGAGAGCAGGTAACAACCTCATGGAGGACTGAATATTGTCTGCTTACATCATATAATCCCTGCCAGCAGACTCAATTTGCCTTTGTGCAGCATTTGATGACATAGCCATGCTGTTCCTAAGCCCAGAGTCAATATGCTTTCTTTACACAGAACTCTATCATGCAAACATATCAGATTACTAATTTAGTGCTCCTTTAGTAGTGTGACTCAGCATTCACCAGGCAAGATACTCTCATTAAAGCCTTTAAACATTGTTTTATATGTATATATATATGTGTTTTATATATGTGTATATATGTGTTTTATATTATATATATATATACATATGACATAGTACCAATGAACTCATCTATGTTTTTAAATAGAAGGATCCCGTTTGTATTTAATACAGGAAATACCCCTTTCCTGATAAGTAATGAAATTCCAACACCCTCTTTTGGTGGCTAGAAGAGTTTAGCCACATGAATTTCACAACTGAAAAAAAAGGTGACTAGTTTTTTGCGTATCAGTACAGATGTAATTATGACTGTGTGCTCAGAACTGACTGTCTCCATCTCCGGGTGAACATAGCAATGCTAGCAGTCTGAGTAATGACTGATAAATATACACAACTGTTTTCACCTAATGTTCATGCTGGAAAGCAGCATTGCAAAAAAAATAAACAACAACAACAACAACAACAAAAAACAAACAAAAACAAAACAAAACAAAAAAAAAAAAAAACCAAAAAACCCCCGACCTATGAGTCCTGTCAGACAATAAAGTGATCATGAGCCCCAGCAAAATGCTATTGCAGTCATGGAGGCCATCAGCATCCTGTGCTGCATTAGGCAGGATGTTGAGGGTTGGCAGCAGTCCGAGACAAGTGATTCTTCCCAGCTCTGGTGGCACACATGTGGAGTACTGTGTTCTGTTCCTGGTCTTTCAGTCCAATGGTGACACAAACATCCTGGGGTATGTCCAGCAAAACATCATGGAGATGACCAAGGGATTGAAGCATCTGTTATGTGAGAGGCTGATAGAGCTGGGATTGTTCAGCTGGGAGAAGAGAATGCTCCATGTGCATCTAAGGAGGAAGATAAGGAGCCAGGCTTTTGGTAGTGTGCAGTGACAGGACAAATGGCAGTGGACAGAAACTGGAATACACAAAATACTATTTAAACACAAAAAAAAACCCCAAAAAACCCAAAACAAAACCATAATTCTGTGGAGGTGGTCAGACACTGGAACAAGTTACCCAGAGAGGTTTCAGTGTCTATTCTTAGGAATAAACAATGCCTATGAACAACTTGCTGTAGTTAATCCTACTCTAAACAGCAAGGTTTAATTAGATGATCTCCAGAGTCTTTTCAAGCCTTGACTGTTCTGTGAGTCTGATATACAAACACATGCATAAGCATGAACTTTTTACATATTCTTCATATAAATAATCAAATAATATTGATCTCTCAGTATGACTATAATGTTGCTAAACAATTTAGACATTTTTTTAATATTATTTTTATATAAACTGCATGTAGTATTTGTCTGCACAGTTTTCTGACTAACTAGGACAGCATTTTCTAGGAGTAAAAGCTTCCAGTACTTTCAAGTAAACAAAACTCATTGTCTGCTTTCAGGGCAGATAGAGGACACTACTGGTGTCCCAGATTTACCTTACAGCTCTCTAATCTCCACAAAAACACACAAGTAGTATAGTCCACTGAAAAAACCCAAAGCAAAACAAGTGACAAATTCATTCTTTTATAGCAAAATAATTAAATCAGATATCGTTGTGCAGTCTTAGAAGTGGCCCCTAACACCAATCAGAGAGAGCAGCAAACACAAATAAACACCACTTTCTCTCTCTGGTTCTTTATTTCTCTGCAAAGACTAGGGAAAATGGAATAAATCAGAGCCTGATGTTCAGCTCCTGATACTCTGCTAGAATTTTCCTTTACCTTCTAAGCCAGATACTCTTTTATTTTTGTTAGGCAAGATACTGCCAAAACAGAGTAGTAGTTTACAATACATATTTCTTAATTTTGTAGGAAAGAGTAAATATCCTGTTGTATTCAGAATGTAAGATCATTTATCTGAATTTCTCTTCTCTTGCCTACATCACATTAGACATGTGGGCAGATGAAAGATTTTATTTTTCTTTTTTTCCAGCTCCTCTTCCCACATGTTTTTTTCTTCAAATAATTCCATTTACACATTGGAACAAAAAGATAAATTGCTATAATTAAGCAGGTCCCCTGCAGATTTTTCTCTCTTTTTTAATACAGAGTATGATTTTTATGCAGTGAAAGGAATTTCTTCAGAGGCAAAAATCCAAATGGTGGGGTATCACAGAGGCAGTATGGCATTTTCCAGGGGGAAAAACCTAGAATACATCCCTAAGCACTGTTAGTTTTTCTTTCTTTCTTTCTTTGGAAGAGTCCTTTCCCTAGGGTGAAGACATAAGTTAGTTGGATCTGTTCTATTCAGAACAGTGACAGTGCAGTGAGATCTTACCTCTTGTTTGTCAAAAGAATACTCTGACCTGTAAACTACAGCATGAGGAACAGAAGGGGCAAGGAAAAGTGTTACCTGTTGTGTCTTATTTATCCAGCTACAACTGAATTATTTCAGAATGATGACTGTAAGAGTCAGAGGGTTGGTGAGATGGGACAAATGACAGTGATTTCTATAGCTTAGTGAGCAAAACATTCAGCAGGGACATGACAGATCACAGCTTTAGGTTTTTCTCCCTGAATTACTGATATGGTGCATTTCATTGTTTATTTCTATTATTATTTTTTGACAGAATGGCAAACGACAAAGCTAATGCCTCATTCCACAAACAGTACTGTGGAGGTCAGGATGGCAATGCACTGTATAATACTATTGTATTCATGTTTCAGGATCAAGAACTGTGTGAGGGAGCTGTTTCTAAAGATCAGATGTTAAAAGTTTAGCCTCTCTGTTTGCCTGCTCTTTCAGAGTCTGCTGGGTCATCCCTTCTATTCAGATTTTTGTTTTATTAAGCTCTGCATTCACTGAAAGTTGTATTAAATCTAGATGGGTTGGTTTATTGTCTGTTTGTTAAAGAACAGAGATGTTCCTTTAAATACATTTTGAAACTGCTGCATATATTTCCATCTAGTGTTTCACAGAATTGTTGAGGTTGAAATGGACTTGAGAAGACCTAATCCATTCCCCTTACTCCAACAGGATCACTTAGAGCACTCAGGTCACTCAGGACTGCCCAGTGGGCTTTGAATATCCCCAAGGATAGAGACTCCACATCCTCTCTGGAAAACATTTTTCAGTGCTCAGTCACTTCCACAGGAAAAAGAAAAGTGACTGTGATTGGGTTAAATGTCATGTTTTTTTAATGTGTGCCTGTTGTGTCTGGTCCTGTCAGTGCATAGCACTGAGAAGAGCCTGGTTTCTGCATCTTCTTTCTCTCCTGCTGGTTATTTTCTTTAGCCTTCTCTTATCCAGGTTAAACTATCACAGTTCTCTCAGCCTGTTCTTATGGGAGAGATGCTCTCATACCTTTGTGACCTTTGTGGTCCTGCACTGGAGCTACTTCAGTAAGAACATATCTTACTTATACTGGGGAGCCAAGAACTGGACCCAGAACTCACCAGTGCTGAGCAGAGTGCAAGAATCACTTTCCTCAAACTGCTGGTAACATTCCACCTTCCTATTCCTAGGGCTCAAGGTGGGGCTGACCAGCCTGTAGTTCCCTGGATCTTCCTTCTTGCCCTTCTCAAAGATAGCAACCATAATTGCTTTCTTATATAACATATTATTGTGTATTATTTTCTCTATACTACAATTCAGAGGTATAAATACAGACAGAAAAGAGCATTATAAAAATAAATTTGTCTGTTTATATGAACTCCTGACCTTTCTATTTGCCGGAGGAGCCAGAATCTGTCACTTTGCATCAGTGATTATGTCTATTCTACTATTTTAACAGTGCCTGGGAGTGTGCACAAGCACTGGAAAATCCCTGCTATATCATTAGTTCTTCAGGATGGATGTGGCACAGTCTAGGCCACATTGTACTCTCCCAAACATTATCCAGGCAGAATTCAAGAGGAAAGGAACAATGTATGACCATTCCCATTACTTGGCTTACACACAACTCAACCTCTTTTAGGGCTAAAAAATTTGATAACAGAAAATATAAGTTTAATGACAAGGAATTGACTATTCACCTTTAATTTAATAATTGAGATATAGCCCTTTTTTTTTTTCCCAAATAAGTTTTTTTAGAAACAAAATCATAATGGTCCTTGTGAAGGAATAAAAACAAATTTTCATCCACATTTTACCCTTTTCAATACACACATATGTTACAGGACTGGCTAAAGTTTTACATAATACAACAATCTTGTCACTTGCAAGGTCAAAGGTTTTGTAACCAGTCTAAATATTGACATATAATAAACTGTAAATGACTGGTGCTTTCTGCACATGCCTCTTATGTAATAATTCTTTTCTTTAAAGAAACAGAATTGAAAACATACCAGATCAAAGAACAGGTACGAAATTAAAATTGCAAACCAAAATAATCACTGTGATCTTTTTTATGCTCTTTTATATGTCTAGAGTGTTTCTTGCATAAAATACTTGATCCTAAGTATGTCTTTGAATAGAATATTATGGAGATCAACTAAAAATCTAGAGAATATTTATACACAGCAACAGAGAAACTTAGTCTGTGATGTTTATCAACATGTAAACTCTTCAGGAAGGGAATGTGAATACTGTGAGTTTTGCAAAGATGTGAATATACTAAAAATGCTGCAGATCAATAACAAGTTCATCAGCTTGCTTCTGAACTTTTTCTGATGTCTCAGTATTTAGCAATAGCACTTCTTAACCTCTTGGAGCAGATGGAAATGGAAGGGTAATTGCTTCCAGTAACAAAAAGAAAAAAAATCTGATCTAAGCTTCTGTTTTCAGATAGGTCTGGCTTAGAAGAAATACAAATTTCTTCATTCCATTAGGAAATTACTGGTTTTGCAAGTTTGTTCCTTTTCACATTTCTCTTTTGTATGTCAGAGAGAACTTATGAGATTATCTAGGGCTCCAGTGAATCCATGTTTGAGACTTTTTCTGACAATGCAGTTACAATACTCCCTAGAGATGTAAAGCAACACAAACTACAGGTTTCTGTGAGAGATGGAAAACATTCAATAGCTTTATTTGCCAAACACAGCACATGCCCTTACATGGATCACAGGGAAAATCAAAAATTATATAATGGATGGAGATAAAGATTTGAGTTTTGTTTTTTCCCTCTGTCACTTACATATATATATATAGGTATATATATGTGTGTATATATATAAATGCTTAAATTACTGCTGAATCTAGAAAAATATGATTATGGAGGTGTGAGCTATATAACATCCATCTAACAGAAAAAAGGTAAAAACACTTGGCCAGAGGCAGCAGTTTTCCTATCCTAAAGTAATTTGGCTCTGCAGAGCTTGCATCCATACAAATGAATTCTTAAACTTCAAAATATCATGGCATGAGGCAAGACAACAACTGGCAATAGTTCCTAACTCACAGTAACCCTCAAGGCATTCTAGGGTCTGCAGGTGAGAATAATAGTTGTCCTCAGTCAAAAAATCCCCAAAACCAAAACAACCTCAAAAGTACAAACAATTTATCAGTATGGACAATTCACTTCAGAATCTGGGAAACCATTAATTTAAAAACAATGTTTATGAGGTGAAAGTAGATTTTGTTATTACAGTATATTGGAAAATGGTCTGAAGGAATGGCAGAAATTTTCAGCCCTTTCTTACTTACTAGATCGTGGGAATCATAGAGAAGCACTTGAGTAACTTGCCCTCTTGAGAAGTAGTTTCCTCTATGGTAAAGAAAAATATGTTTTCCATTGAGAAAGAAATCAGAGTCTTCTGAATTCCTTAATAGATGGCATAAGGACCTATGAGTATCAAGTCCAAGCACATACCTAAACTTCCCATCCACTGGGACTGTACAGACTGATATAGTAATTATCCGAGGAACATGCATTTCATTTCAGGAGACAAGGACCGGTTCCCAAAACAATTTCACCAAGGTCCTGTATCAAACTGAACTATACATGGTACCTTTGCCTTGAATTCCATCTAGATGAGCAAATCAGTTTATGTTTCCCTTTCCTATTAAAGTGATGAAATCAAAAATAGAGGGGTTTTTTTTATGGTTTTTATCAGTAATAGCCTTTTGATACTTGTCATCCTGCAGTGAAGTGTAAACACAATAAATTTAACTGTAGTGTGAAGATAATCTAAACAAAAAGTGGAATAATATTCTCTTCTTCCATATCATCAGAAAACGTATTGTTGCATGAGACAGGAATGCAATAACATCCCATACAATATTAAATATATGTATTTTAATATAGCTCAGAAGTTCACACAAATTGCATTTTTTGGTGATATAAAGCATAAACACTTTGAGAAAATAATCATATTACTGAGAGAAGTTGTTTTGGGAGTGAATTCTCTGCAAAAATATTTTCCTTGCTAAAACATAGAACACTAAAGAAAGGGAGGGATAATGAATATTCTTTATTCTGTCCTGTGAACCTCATGATACAATCCAATGTTCCAATGAAAGAAAATGGATGACTTTAGAATAATAAAGCAATGTTTAATGCCATAATCTATTAACAGTGGGAGTAGAAATCTATAAAAATCTAAAACATGGAGTAGGAAAGGAGTAAGGAGAAAGATGCATACAGGTATCTTGGGAAAAAAAATGTCACCCATTTCAGCTATTTGAATCTGCATATTTACGTTTCACAACTCCTAGATAATTTTTCTATTCCTTTGTACAAGAGTGTCCTGGACTCTTCCTGAGCAAGATTTCTCTCTTTCTAACAACAGGGTATGCAAACTGCATTATGTATTTGTGATTTTTAAGACATTTAGAATAATGAAATTACAATCTATTAAGCCAAATGTTTATTTGTTATGCAAATCCTTCTTTTTTTTCTGTGTTGATAAAAAATGCTTTTTTTTTTTTTTTCCATTTCTTTACAATCACTCTTTTGCTTCTGGCGTTCTGTATCTTAACTTCATGTTACCTTCTTATAAACATGTTTACCCACAGCTTGGAAAAATGTCAAATAGGACTTTCACTACTTTCGTCTCATCAGTTGTTGAAGGAGAGTAAATGAAATTTCTAGGGACAGTGGCCACTCTTGAGTGGGAATTTACTATATCCACCCACTAAATATCCTTTATTCAGATGACTTCCAGCCTTTTTTATAAGCCCTGAAAGAGCAATGCAACAATGACAGCAATAAAAATGGAACTTAACCTTCAGTTGACAACAATAAGGATGAGTCAGGGATACTGTGGAATCAGTGCAGTAAGGGAACTACAAGGGCTATGAGAAATATCAGTGTGTTTCTTGATGAATTCTTCCTGAATATGAATAATGTTGGGGATACCCCACAGCAAAATTGTTCCAATGATACGCCAACTCAAAAGTGTAGTCAGCTATTCTTCCTAAGGAAAAGAAGTGGATTGCCTTGGCTTCATCACTAATTCATTTAATCTTGCTCACAGACATAGAAAATCTTTCAAGTCTGCTATTCCAAGAGCTGTGCATTACCCCACATGTGTAACTATAAACTCAAACTAAGGAATATTTTCAGCTCTTTCTTCCTGTGTTAGTAATTTGCCTTGACGTACTCTTTGTCCTACTTTACTTTTCCCAACTTAAAACTATTTTATTAATGTTAGTAGCCACCATAATGTAATTTTACTGATCTGCATAGAGTATATTTTCTTTGTCTCAAAAGAGGTGCACTACAGATTTGTAATATTTTATTGAGGTTTTTTTGCCTAAAGATTTAGAGAGAGAGTTTTATTATGTTTCTGCCACTGTAGCTCACAATGTTTGCTTTGCTTTCCTAAAACTAATGAGATCAAGGGAAGAACTGCATTTTTTTCTACATTCTGATGTTTAATTTACGTTTGATTTGTATAGTCCTTCAGCATTAAAAAAGTGCACCAATACATGCAATGTTGCACCTTAGCTATATAAATTTATCTTTTTAGAATTGTAATACAGATTAGTTTCTGTTGCAGCCTAGTACAATTATTGCTTTTTGCTCTTTCATTTCAGTAAGATGCTCACTAGCAATCATCAGGTTCATTCAGGTATATTGCTGAGGGATCTTTCATGAGTTTTACCTCAGGATTTCAAAGAAATGGTCAATTTCAAACCAAGAGATGAATGAGAAATGAAAGATGATTTCTTTTACTCTCAAGTATTTGAGGAGAAAGACAAATCAGTTTTGGTAGTACAATTCAGCTTGAGATATTTAGATATCTGGATGGATGTAAGCAGGCACATAAGGATCTGGATTGCCATTACAGCCAAAAACCTTGATTCAATATTTTTAGTACCTACGATTGTCTGAGAAGACCTACAGTATCTCACTTGGCTTCTGCATGGTGGTCCAGAAGGATGAAGGATACAGGATATCCTGTAGTTCTTGTGTCATGCTGTCATACTTGTCAGCTATCACGCATTTCTGATTCTCTGTGGCCTCTCAGCTGACATTGTAAGTCTAAGCTTAGGTGAGTCAGTAGCACTTTACAGCTGGATCAAGACAAGCAGTTGGCCCTAGAATGCAGGTCAGCAATCAACCACCAGGAATGGGACTCAATTGTTTACACACAAGAATTTGTGCCCTAAAGTATCCAAGGTACATGGATACTGGAGTTTTGACAAAGGACTTAAAGCAGACTCAGGCTCTTGTGGCAACTGGAGTCTTGGAAAATTATTACAGGGTGTAATTATTATAGGCAAGGATTTGTGCCCCATATTGGACTGGACTGAGCTCTTACTTCAAGAATTTTAGTAGGTTCTTAATTCCTACTTTGATCATAATTAGCAAGGTAATGTTGGATATTATGGATCACACATTATGGAGTGCCCCTGGTCTCAATTCAGTTTTCCACACACAATTTTCTGGTGATATTTGACTAAATGCCCAACACATTAAGTACGTATGCACAGAGGTAGTAGACATGACATAAGAAATACAGGGACATTTGTCTAGGCACACAGAATAGTCTAGGACATCTTAAAGGACATTTAAGATGCCTCTTAAATTCGTTTGATGAAACCTGATTATTGGTAGTGAGAGTCTTACTGAAACGTAAGAGAAAAAATCAATCATTGTGCAAAGTTTCAACAGAAACTAACTTGTACTACAGTGCCAGAAAGATAAATCCAAATAGTTAAGGTGAAAATAATGGCCGACATTGTCCTCAGTCTGGGAAATTGAAAGGAACTTTCTGTACCTGCAGTACCTGAAAATTGGTTTTATTACTCTGTAAGTTTATTTAGAGAGGAAAATAAATTTTATAAGTCAAAGATGTTTGGATCAAATTCAGAATTCCAAGTATGATTAAGAAAGTGTACGCTATTGTGGATTTAATATCACTGCAGAAATAAGATATTATGAAAAAGGAAACAAGTACAGCATTACAATAACTATTAAAGTCACAGAGGCTAGTTTCTGAGATCCTGCAATAATAACAATAATAATAACAATCCAAGTAAAAATTAGAATTTCATGAGTATTCATCTTTATTAAAATTGATGAATCAAGTGGCAGAATTCTGAGGATTTTCAGGGCTCCTTTCCAAAAACACATAAGTTATGATTACTGATTTAGAAAAAAGTAATAAAGACCCATTGTTTAAAAGTATGATCTGCTTGTTAGTTCAGACTTCCTTAGGTTTTGTAGGGAAAGCACATAGAGGCCATGTGTCATGACAGAAAGTGTACATTATTTTGTTAAAAAATCATATATGTACACTCTCAACCCTGAAATTTATTCATCAAAAATCTGCTTGGAAGTATTTACAATTTTTAGATTATTAGTTGAAATTATTAGTTGAAATTATTAGTTGAAATCTAGGTCAGATTCTGTAGTCTGTTCTGCAAAACAGTTAGGATAGTTTTAGACAACTCTTTCATTTTGAATGTCTGCCCTCATGCATGAACAATCTGCTATGCTTTCTGTTATTATACATCTTGGCTAGCATTTCTAGGACTATGAATGTGATAAGTTTCTTAGAATACTCCTAAGGAGTCACCACACTAAAGTTCTCAGTATTTTTCCTCAATGCCTGACATTCTGCAGACTTCACACTGCAGTAATAAGGATTAAAAATTCAGAGTTAAAGGGTAATCACAATTTGAAAATAAAACTACCAATTTAATTCCACAGTAAATAGAGGAAGCAAATCTCTATGACTATTATTAGCTGTAAGTTGAATTATCAGAAACATTCTTTTCTTTTAAAGAAAAATAATAAAATAATTACATTTACTGTCTAGAGGTTGTGTGGACAAAGTTTTAGAAATACGATTTGGCCTAATATGGTTCATATTAGAAAGAGAAGTCAACATCCCAGAAGTCCTTAATGAGGACTTGGAGAAATAAGGCATGGTGAAGAGCTGGGCTTAGTCATCATATTGAATTCAATTCCACAACCTAACACTTTCAAGCTATTGACAGAAGGCACAAAATACACAAGAAAAAGCAAAATTTGTTTTCCCTAGATGAAATTTGAATTTAGTCTCTTATTAATAAGAATCTTAAAGTATAGCTGGGTCATTAAGTGAAAATTCAATTAAAAATAATTTTTCTTGTCTGTAACATAAGAAAGCATATTTCTAAGGCAATTAATTTATCTTTTTAGAGTTGCTACAGATAATTATTTTTACCCAACAATATTGAGCAAGTTTCTTTTATATTATTTTTGTTTTGTTTATAATTTTTATAAAGTTTCTTATTTTAGTATGTCTAGGTTTGGTTTTGTCTATTCTTTTTCTGGCAAATTGTCTCTCAATTCCCACTAGAGTTCTTGAGTTTTGGCTTTTTGTAAAGTAAAGCACCAGAGATTTAGACTATGAAAAACAATTAATTGTATCATACAATTTTTTTAAAAAGCCCATAGTGAAAACTACAGTTTCTTGAAGCATCTTGTTAAACCTGAAACACCTGTTAAGGACCTTTATTTTCTTTGAGATCAGACTCAGTGAAAGTGTTCATATGACTTCCACAAGACTCAAACCTTCTCGCTTTTCACTTCAGCTGGAACCTATACTTCCCTGAAGGTACTTTCACTGGCCTAGATGTAAAAGCAAATGAACATACGGAAAATTAAAACACATATCTGGATCAAAACACTGAAATGTTAATATAGACCCTGACAGAAAATGAGATGGAGAGGGAGAGGACTGCATCTGACAGGCAGTTGGCTCAGTGCTTAGTCTCCCAGGATTTAGGACACTGAGGTGGTGCTGCAGTCTGCAACAGACTGTAGTTTACTACTACAATCAAGTAGTAAACTTGACTGAGTTTAGAAGAGTCTCATCATTAAACCAAACTACAAGAGCTACATCATAAAGACACACATCCCTAAAGGGGAGGAAATATTTTCACAGAAAAAGAAGTGGCTGATGTGCATTCAATAAAAAAATAATACCTTAGGGGAATATCCTACAAGTGTAACAACATAGTTACCAAATATAATACTGATGCCACTCAGGAGATTCACAGCAGCTTTGACATCTTTAATTTTGCTTTCATTTACTCATTTTTTGGGGCACTTCTGAGAACATTTGTATTTGTTTTTATTCCCAATACAGAGCTCATCAGATATCCCACAACCTCTGTGCCCATTTTCAATTACAATGAAACCCTGAAGATACTGTAGTCTTGTATTCTTTGCTCAAGAAATTTGGTGGCAAATGCTTTGACTGAAAGAGTAGTTACGTATTAGGGCCCACATTACTTTTCAGCTACAATATGGAGATTTTTCCACCATCAAACATGAAGTGCTAAACAACACATGGAATTTTAGCACTCAAATTATCAGCATCGTGGAGCAGAACACTGATGTGTCTTATATTTGAGAAAAATATAATTTGTTATCTTTTACCATGAGGTTTTTCTGTTACACATTAATGCAATGTCTTCCTACTTACCTTTAGTTATCAGCGCCACAAATAGAATCAAAATCCAATATTCTTACCATGAAGTTTTACTACAATTACATACTCAAGAAAATATGAAGATATATATATTTTGAAATAATCTGTTGTTCTCCCCAGTAAGGCTCTCAACAAATTGGTACTGACAGCTACATTGAGTAATCTGAAATGGGATTTTTAGTGTTTGGGTTTTTTTTGCTACGTTTAGGCCTAAACAAGCAATTATTAGTGTATTAAATAACAATGTCTACACTGAAGAAAGTGCAGCTTCTGTTTAAACATGAGAATGTTCATGTTTTATAAACTTACTTACAAGATGCATTCATATGAAAATGAATGCATAAAACATCCATTTTAAATATTTTCTTTGAATGAATAGACATAATTGAGTAGACAAGGCTTGGAGGAAAAGGCTTTCAGGTGTTTCTGATACTTCAGGCAACTACAAACTCCCCCATGCACCTTACAATTTATCACTATAACAGGAAGAAAAAATAAGATCAGGAGCAGTCCTCAGCCTCCACAGCACAGGAGGTGAACTCAGGAGCAGCTCATATGAGTGAGGGAGAGCTGAAGCCAGGGTGTACCTTTCCCCACATGAGTTCACTCCATCCAGAACAAATGTGCACAATTCTTTGTAAAAAAACCAAACTTGTTGTAGCTTTTCTTCTCAGCAGTGGCCCAGAATGTGACCTACATCCCACATATTAAAGGGATTTTGTCCTTTATAGACTGTATGAATGTCTTACTAAGAAACAGATTTGATTAACTTATGGTAAAGGACAAGCTCAAATAAAAAAGACAAGGAGGCAAGACTGTTCTGCTCTGCAACCTCAGATAAACTAATTTCCCTTTCAGTTTCTGAGAAATAGAACGGGAGTGATAATCAATAATGTTTCATGACCTTACAGAGATACTGTGTGCATCAATGCATGGCAATATGATGGGAATCAAGTCTGTGAAGAAACTCCTAATATCCTTATTTCTGAACTCTGCAGGAGTTTCATGGTCATAACTATCCTGAAAATTTCCATATCAAAATTACCATAAAGTTGTTGTGGTTGTTCTTGCTGTAGGCAGAGAAGGAGAAAGAAACTAAGAAAAAACTCCTTAAAAGGCAATTTTCTGAGCAACTATCTCCCATTGCTATGCACTTAAGAAAGCCTTCAAAAGCCTTGTGAATTAAGCACTCCACCCTCATGTTTTTGTAAGACAAGGCTCAGTGCCTGCTAGGTCTGGGCTTTGCTCCACATGAAGAAATTGCAGTGCCTCAGTGATGCAACTTCACAACTTTTACTGTGTTGTAGGACTTCTTGAACCAGCAGGATGAATGAGAGAAAGGCAGTTGAAAGGCCAATGGTTATTCTATCCCCTTTATAATATCCATTAAATACAGACTTATACAGCCAAGAAAAGTCTGAAAACACTTGAGCTGTAAAGTTGAAGACACTGAAAACTTCTGGCCATTCCCTGACTATTACTGCATTAAGAATGGCCAAAATGGTCTAAAGAATGAATTATATGAAGTTTGCTGAATGCTAATAAATTCCTTTTTGTTTTGAGATGTTTTGAATTAATTGTGCCAACAAAAATGATTTTTTGGCACATGACAGGTTTCATTTATCTCCTGCAGACCTTATCAAAGTGGAAAAGGTAGAAAAAATGGGTATACCTGCTGCTTTTTCCTTGGGTCCAGAGACAGGCAGAGTGAGTAAGCACTGAAGAATTTGGCAATGTGTTATTACAATTATAGTTAATGGTGACTTTGAATGAAAAATCTATGGTTCACAGAGTTCATAAATGCAGAGAAGCAGGAATGATGCTTTACATTCCCAAACAATACAATTTTTAGACTTACTTCCCAATACAGAACATTTTCACACTGACAATCCCAGCTATGTCCTGTAAATCAGTATAGATAATGTAATTCAAATTTTGGCAACTTTCCAGAGAGACTATGCAGCTCATTGCTGAAGAACATAAAATATAAATTGAATGTGAGACCTTGTTTTCTGGAGCTTAATGCTTTCCACTGCTGTTAGATGTATTCACACATTCCACCTGACCTTTCTTAGCTTTCTCAGCACGAGGGACCAACTTGTATTTGCCACCCGCATTGTCTCTTTTATCCATCCCACCAGAAGTTTAGGTAGCTGAAAATTAGAGCAACATGAAGCTCCAGGGAATGAATTCACAAGCAATGATATTAAGTTTTCTTTCAATCTGGCGGCCCATGCAGCTGTGACACTTGGATTTCATATAAAGCCTCATGAAAATGCCCTCAACAGGGGGCTGGTCCAGGGAAGAAGCAAAGGATAAGGCTGATATCAGGAAATTCTTTCTTTTTTCCCTCTACAAGTGGTCTTCTATGAGAGAACAATATTTCTGGGAATTCTCAATTAGGACACAAATGTACAATGTAGCTGGATTTGCTGAGGCACATTAACATAAGAAATTTAGTTCAAGATTTTGAGATGCAGATTTTCAGGTCATCCAAATATTCTTATAATTCATGAAGTGGGAGATGACAGATACTTTTGAGTAAGTCCTGGTTGCTAAGGTTTGCTTTTACCCCTGTGCCCTTCCTAAAGTCAAATTTCTTCATACAGTCTGATTGCATTCTATATTCACAGCATGCAGAACACAAGTGGATTATTTTCATTTGAACCCTTTGGCATCCTAATCTACAACTGAATTTTCTAATACTTAGAAATATTCCAGCTCCTGATTTATGATTATCAAGGCCCAAACTGATCCAAAATATCAACCCAGTCACTCAACGAAAATAATCTATTTACATCCTGTCTCGAGGCCTCTGCATAGAGATGGGTTTATAATTAAAGTAGAACAAGTCTCTATTGTGGTTTTCTTACAGATATATCATTGTTCTGTTAATGATATAACAACTGTGATGATATTTATTTGGTGACTCCACAAGTGAAAACAAATGCATCAAATGCAAACAGAATGTACCAATTCTCACAATATCATCCACCAAAGAGAAATCTCCTTACAAGACAGGCAAGAACAATGACATTTTTATACTTCTTCCCCAGAAGAGTTTTTCATTCAATACATATTTACTTAGAGATAAATTTCAATGGTAATAGTTATTTTACAAATAGTGTCCTGCAGTTTATGATTATTAAAGTCTATATAGTCAGCAGAGGGCACTGAAGGGAACATTATAATAAATTTTATTGATATAATCACTGCTGTCACCAACTCCTGATGGCTTGAGGCATGGTATAAATGAAGGTCTGCAGCCCCTTTTATTTTATTAATATTGTTGTTTGTCTAATAAGAAAGCCATTTACCTGCTGTGTGTGATGAGGTTCCTTGAGAGATGTTATTCTTTATTTTCCTCTCCCTCTGTGCTCTGGGTTTTGTAAAAGTATGAGTGATTTTTTTCTTTTTTTAATTTTTTTTTCAACTTTTTTGCAACTGTTTCTTTCAGGTATCTGAGAAATTTGTATACAGCATCCTTATTGCCATTTCTATCTGAATAATTGTTACTGCTTATCCCTACCTACATAGCTATCTATATTACCTTTAAAATGTTGGAATACTTCATCAGTGACCTATGATTTCTCAATCATTGTTGAAATCAGACAATGAATAGCAGCTCTTTTCCTTAGGGAAATTGTTCAGAGCAATGGTATGAACAGACCAGGTATTGCTTCAGACAGGTATTGGTTCAGACCAATGATATGAAAATGATTTCATATTTTCTTTTGATCTCTCATGGTTTTACAATGATATTCCATTTAAAGAACAAGATCTGATATTCCAATATTTATGATGTTTTTCACTGTAATAATTCTTTGTAATTCAGATGAATATTCATACCCATTTGTTATTTTTTTGATAGCCTAAATTACTTCCCGAAGTAATGAGCCTCACCATCTAGAGGCAACTAATTTCATTTTCCATCAATTCTGGTAACTGCATTTAAAGACTTGTGAGGATACTTTGTGTTACAATATATGTAATATGTATCATTATATGTATCACGCTAAGCCTATTGGAAATGTAATAACTCACCTTCAGTGATCCTGTAATTGTCATTATTTAACAGCACAATTGCTCATGAAGTTGAATATTTCTGCAGCATTTATTTTATCTCATTTGCTAGTACTAGAAAAGACGTTTAGAAAAAGCAAATTTTTGAGGGTGGTTTTTTTTTGTCACAAGTACACTTCCCCCCAATGGAAAAGTTGGCGCAGTTTTATAGATCTTCAATTCTCCCTGGAAATATATGTTTCATACCTATATGTATTGCATATACACATACTCATATATTCATATATTACACAAACATGTAAAGATATATTTATGTATCACAGATTACCCTGCAGTGTCACAGGCTGGGCACTCTCTGATGGGAGCACAGCTCTGCCAAAAAGGCCCTGGGATCCTCTGGGCACACAGCATAAAACCTAGGCAGCACAATAGTCTGACCACAGCCATGAGCCCAGCCAGAAGACAAAGGGAGGGAACCATCCCCCACTCATTAAACTACACCTGGAACAATGTCCCAGGTTTTGGTGCCTTGAATAGAAGAAAGATGTTGATAAAATTAAAAGATGTTAATGAGTTGAAACACATGATTTATAAACAGAGTTCAAAGCAGCAGAAGTGGAAGAGGGAGTGAAAAAGTGCATAGAGTGAGCTGAATAAAACCCCTAGGGCCATGAAAATGTTGAAATCTCCTGGAAAGTGGAACTGCTGACTTTTCCACAGTTCTAATGCCATTCTACTCTGACTTTGAGGTATTTGCGGAAGTCTAAAATCAGTTTTCTTATAATCCCTGCCCTACTGGTGGTTTTTGAATTATTATTTCAGACTTTAATGCTAAATCAACACTCTCTAGAGTTCCAAGAAAAGTTTCTGTAAATAAACACATAATTTTGAAAGTGATGAAAAGTTTTCTGAGTGGGAAAGGATTTTTTCAAAACTCTTACAGTATTATTTCAAATTCTATCCCTCATTCATCCACCAAAAGTCATCACTGTATGCTTCAATAAATCTTCAGTAAACAAAACACATAACCTAATTTACTGTCGTCTGAAGTTGTCTTCTGTAAAGACCCATATATTTTCATTGCTTGATTATGGGTCAGAATAAGAACATTTAGTTAATTCACTTAGAGAATAATTCTAATATTATATAGGGGTTAGAACTATATTTTGATGCAGATTTGAATCCAGGACTAAAACCATCAGTGTTCATTTTGTCCATGTGAGGTAATGTATAGGTTTCACACTCCAGAACCATACCTAAATGTCACGAGTTTTGTTAATGCTCAAGATATTTCAAAGTCCTGGAAATATAATTTATTTTCTCTCAAAATAATGAAAATAGAAGTTTGTAAGAGAAACAAAGTCACTCACTGAAAAAAATTAACCAATATGCAGTTGCATATTGGATTTTCTCTTATTATCACTATACCCACGCCATCCCCTGTGGAGACAGCAGCATGTTTTGCTACATGCCAGAATATCTAGCCAGAGATTTGTGAATGGAATATGTATAAAATACTGTAAATGATCTTGAAAAAAGAGATTGGATATGAGCATAACTTTGGAAATTGGAAGTGGAACTTTTTTTTCTTTTTTATTATTGGTGTTGTGCTTTTAGATTCAGATTGGATATATGAATCCAAATATTGTTTTTTCACACTTCAGAATGCAATCAGAGTTCTACTCTGTATGATTTTTCCAGTCTGTATTCTTAATTATAAGTGGCATGCAGTTTTCCAAATTGAGTCTCTGCTTTACAAATATCATTTAAATGTCTTCTGCGTATGTGTTAGAACACTTAATTTGCATAATAATTTTGGTAAACAGAAAACACTTTCAAATAAAACATCATTTACAATATTAAGTAAAAAGAGATGCTGGCATTAAAATTTTCAAGTACAATTAGTTTTGAAACCCATTGACTTCCCAACCACAGTGGGGTTTTAAAGAATGCAATTAAACCTTATTATGTATGACAAATAATGCCATTATTAACAATATTTTTTAAAGAAACAAGAGGTTATGTGGCTGAATTAAAATCTAAAATACTCCAGATATAAAATAGCTACTGTCAAGCTCTGCACACAAGATTAATGATGTCTGAAAAGACATGAAAGTGCCAAGTAGAGGGCTGAGGGTGAGGAGCTGGCTACCCTGCCTGTCACACAAGGCACAGGTACAGCCAAGCTCTGAGCCTCTGTGGTTGCCACAGCTCAGCTAAACAAGCTCTACAGAGGAAGTTTAGCTCTGTGGTCTGATTTTTGAGTATGGTGAGGACCACAGCCTAAAGAATGTTATATACTCAAAGAAATGCCTATTGCATGCACTGAACTGCAGTACCAGAAATTTTGAATTCTTGTGTCTTCTTGGTGCAGCAGAGTTATGCAAAACAATCCAGCTAAGGACTATTTTGGTTTCTGCACAGGAGCCAATACAGGCAGTTTAGGCATTGTTCATCATGGATACTTTGAGTCTCTATCTGGTTCCAATGCAAAAAGTGCATCTGGATGGAAATCGTCCTGGTATAAACTGAGCAGGAGAGCACCATGTGTTCACATGGCTGGAAGTGCCCACCTCTGCTATGAGAAGTTGTGTAAGTAGGGAAGAGGAAAGAGGGTGTGTGCTCTTCTGCTCTACACAGTTTGTGTCTGTGTGTGTATCTGATGAAATAATTGTAAAGTTTCTAAGCATCTTGTATTGAGGGGTTTTTTTGTGTTTTTGTATTTTATTGTTGCTGGTTATGAATGTATGACCTTGCTCCTACTTGCTAAGTGTCTGCTGTTAATAGATCAATAAACCATTTTGGTGTTAGTTTGATTTAAAACAGAAAACTTGAGAATTTTTTCCCCGTGGCAGATTGGAACCTGGATGTCCCATTTCCAAAATGGTGAGACAAGTAACAAGACCTGGGGGCAAGGCTTGGTTGTTCTTATAGATTTTTAAAGTGGCATATTGTATGTATTATTATTGCACATAAACTAGACTGCTCATTAGCAAGATAGGAAAAAGGACTAAATTCAGAACCATTTAAGTCTACCATGTTGAGAGTTTTTCTGCTGAATACTGAAATGCCCGAATAAGTTACTGACCAAACAATCCTATGCCTGGTTTTCTGCTTTCATTAGCAGTTTAGTGAGGTGGTTTTGCAGAGCTAATTTCCTCTTCAGTTTAATTCAAGACATATGTGCTTTTCTGGTTCTCTTTACTGGAGAGAACTAGACTGTTCTGGTTCTCTGCAGTAGACTAACAAAAGGCCCATTAAGTCCCCATGGAACTGATTAAATCTGCCTTAGAATAAGCCCTTTTTGTGTCCCATCACAGAAAGCCTGGAACCCAAACTTGGAGTTTCAAAGTTGCCAACAGCTGAAAAATACGTACACATGTCAACATGAAAATATAAATTAGTAAAACTGAAGAATATACATTTGCAATATACGTAGGAGACTCTTCAGTTTTCCCTGATGCCAAGATATTCTATCCTTGCTACACATTTCTGACATTTTAAGGCCATGAAGCAGAGAATTTTCCATATCTGTATTTACTTGTTTTGATCAGATCATGAGAGCCAAGATATATTTCAGGAGAGGACAAAACAAATTAGGGAGAAAATACACCCTTTTTCAGCAGTTGGAGTGATACAGTTTTTTTCTAGAGCTCTTCAGGGAGGGGAAGATCTCCCCCATTATGGGTGTACTGAAACAAACTTGGCATGGCAATTCTCACTCTCATCAAGAGAGGTATCAACACTTCTCAAGGACACAACACTTTCTGGTGCCTGTGATTATTGCATATATTTAAGTCCACTCTGCTCTCCTGACAAACACATAGAACTTCCTTAGGATCTCCATAAGGCTTTAGTATGTGGACATTTGGATTTGCATTTCCTCTTCACTTACTTATAAATTTCCTGCTGACATTAACTTAAATGAGTTTAGGGGTTGCTTACACATGCCTGCAAACATTGCTATTATGCCAGTGCATGTATTCATATAGCAGGTATTTAATCAAATTTTAAAAATATATTCTAGGAGTCACAGGAGAATCCTTTGCTCTAATAGACTGTTTAAAACAAACAAGATATTCATAAAGTTGTTGGAAGATAAAGCTCAACATTTTTAAAAGTATTTTCAGCATTGGTGTACAGTATACTTCTAAGTGAACTTTGCACTACGAGACAGTAATTACAACCTAGTTTGAAATGGCTTATTAACAGAAATAGAGGGTGAAGATTAAAGTATATCTGGCACAGACACCCCAATTTCATGATGACAACACTACCTACATTTTTGAACTATTTACCAGAAGAGTGAATTCTTATTCCCTTCTGTCTAATGGGTTTGTCTGAGAACATGTGGAAGCAAAATATGTCCCTCCACCACGTTACATTCTTGAAGAGGAGCTTTTTTGGAGCTCCTATAATCAGAGAGTTAATAAACACAAAATTGAACAGATTAATGTAGTAGTTCAGAGAATTTGATAGTATTTAATGATGGAGTGCCTAAGCTGTGAAAATATTAATTTCAGTTGCTTAGGGCACTAAAATATATCTTTACAGATTTACCTGATAGATTTTCTGTCTATGACCATCAAATTGACAATTTAGACAATAATTCTCATTACAACTTCATTCCTCATTTCAAAGGCAGTTTCTTTTTTTAATTCACCCTCCTTTCCTCCTTTCCAGAAGTAACAAAAAATAACAGACATGGTTTCTTTGCTAGCAGTATGATTTGTAGTAAACTAACTGGCCTCATTTGCACATTGAATAAAAACAAACCAACCAACCAACCAAATAAATGAATAATTAATAATTAAATTTAATTTGATAATAAAAATTAAAAGAAATTATAAATAAATAAATAATAAAATTGCATTCACACATTGAATCATTGCCATCTGTACTCCAAGCCCTGAGTACTGGTTCACATACTTGTGAACAGAGTAACAATGAGAGGCGTTTTAAAGTCACCTTAAGAGAGAAATCACCAAGACTTGTTACCTTAAGTGGAAATTGTAAAACCCACCTGTCCTTTACTTGAACCTTTGAATGGATCTAAATGCCTGCAAACTGCTCTTTTTAGAAGTAAAAGGAATGGCAAGTGTGTCCTAAAGAGAGGGAGAAAGGACTTGGAATGTGTTCAGCCAATATGCTGCTGCTCTCTCAGCAGCAGAATAACAAATTTGGAAACATGAAATATCTCCTTGTCACTCTGAAGTCAGGGCAACACTTTTAAAGCAAATGTTTATTCTTAGGCTTCAAAGGAGTACTTTTGCACAAGACTGCCAATTGGCAATATGGTAATTTTAAATTTCTCATTCCCCTAATGAAAGGTAGTCCCAGAATTTATTTCATTACACTTTTGATGAAGACACTTTCACAAAGTATGCCTTGAGATAATTACAATGGAACGAAGTGTTCCCCAGGTAAATAGTCTATAATTAGTGCAAATTATCCAATGCATGTATTTTATTTCAGGATTGGTTGGTTTGGTTCCTCAACACGTGAAGGCATTCTGAATAATTACCAATGCAATCTGCATGATGCACTATAATTTTCTACTAGGGACTGTTTATTTATACTGATAATGCCTGATCATCTAAAGAAGTTCTGTCATGGCATCGTAATCCGTCTTGCTGTTGACAGAAAAGAGCTCTGCTCTGCAATATTTAGGAGATAAAAGAAAGTTGAATTAACCCTACAATATCCTACCTTTTTAGTCTGATTAAAGCCTGATAATCTGAACATATGAGTGCATATACAAGAAATTAACTTAGTCAATGAAACATATTTCTGCCTATTACACCACATCATAAACTGTAAAGTATTTTTACTTGTGAAAAGCTCAAATGATGAAGCCTGAAACATTTATGATTCATTTAATATATCCTAGAAAAGTAGAATTAATTGAATAAACTTAAACACACTTATTTAACTGCTTTCTTTTCTATAAACCTTTTGATATTGTACATTAATTTTCAGTCAGGTGGATAATAAGTTCTCCAACTCTAACAACTGTGATTTCACTGATTTGCAGTGAATGTGAGATGCACCACTTAAATGTTTCAGAAATACGTATTTTTTCATGCAATTTTATTTTTTAATTTATTTGTAAAAAGCACGGGTTAAAATTCCAAAACTATTATTTGAAAATTGTAGCGTTTCCTTACCAAAGGCTTGAAGACGGCAGAATTTAATACTATTGTTATGACTGTAATCTACTATTGGGGTATGAAGTAGTTTATGGCCTTTACATTGGGTTGAGCACAAATCTAGTATAAAACAAGTTTAAGGAAATAAATACATTCCAGAAAAAGTATATGTAATAATCGAATATTTAGGACATTCTCCATGAAAACTTAGATATAAATATAGCTCTGCATAAGTTACCTTGTTTGATAAATTTTTCTTTAAGCACCTCCTCCTTTGAAAAAAATGCAATGCCACATTTATATCTCTACATATATTTCTCCTTGTGTTCAATATTCTCCAAGTTTGTTTAAAAAAAAAAAAAGTTATCTGACTTCTTTCATTTTCCTTTCCTTTTACGGCCAACATTTGATGTTTCAGTAAAACGATGTATAGTATACTCATAGCAGAAACATGAGTATATTACACAATTCGTGCCATGTCAATGTGTGTTGTATTTTTGGTATACAGTGATGAAATCTCCTTTCTTTTGTTTAGGTTTAGAATATCTTTGAAGGGGATCTGGTCACCATTGGTTACTTCCTATGCTTTGGTTCACATCACACAATGACTCTTGAGTGCCATAATCTGGATGAAATCACAAGGAACTGAACCCAGAGGTATTTGGCCCACAGAAATGGCCTAGAATTAGTCTGAATCAAACATCTTCTAAAATAGGTGCAGAGAAGTCACTGAGATCACAGCATCAAGTGATCACTCTATGAATCCACTTCTACTTGTCTACACCACTTGCAAATTAATATCTAGTGTAGCCCTATTCAATGATTAGTACTTTTAATTGTAACTTAAATATAAATAGAAAACTGTTGAGTTAATTAAGTTATATACACACAGGTGAGTGCTTGACCACAGCAAGCAGCAGCATGAGTTCATACAAATACTTTGGTTGTAGCTCACAAATACTTGAAGTATAAATAAGAAGTATAAATACTTGAACAATTTGCTATTGCTCCATTCATTGTTGCAGCACAAAGATATTTCTCAGGTTCAGCTGCAAAGCTTCTAAATAACAGAATTATCACCTTGTTCCTCAGGGAACCTTCCCACAGTTTTCTCACAGCCCAACTCTGCTGAATCTTCTGGATGCTGATCACCTTGAGGACCACCTCAGCATGAGTGGTGAGCCTCCTGAGGCTGAGATGGCAGCGCCTGCACAAACCATGGAGTGTGAGAAAGAGGTTGTTTCTCTTTCTTACTCTATTTTTTTTTCTGAGCTTATGACAGGGTTATTAGGCACTAAGTGGAAATAAGGAGGAGAAAGTGAGTGACAACACGTAACAAAAATATTCACTAATTTTGGCAAGCTGAGAGACTGGGAGATGTGATGGGAAGAAAGGAGAATCTACTAAAGTAAAGAGGAAACTGGGATAAAAAAAAAAGGGTGATATTTAGGCCTTCTTTTCAAGATTGCAATAAATTAATGTCCTATGAATTGACCCTACTTCCAAAAATAGTCCTTTTTCATTTTTTCTTCATCTGAAGTAAATTTTTACATTTCAGTGCAAATTCTGTCCCATGTTATCAGAGCATTTAAACATTTACAGCTGTTGGAACTTCCAAAGGGACCATTCTGACCTACTTCTGTATGAATTTATCTATCATGATGTGAAGAATAGGTGTTTTTTGATAATTCCTTTTATATTGTTACAAAATATGAAAGTCATCAACTCAGTAAAGAATAGCATATTAAATTTTTAATTCTTAAAAAAAAAAGGACAAATGAACAACCAATCTCCACTGTCTAGTGCAAAAGCCATAGATGAGTTGGACCCAAACAAAAGATACAGTAGAATATACCCATGGGTAAATCATGTATTTAGTTATACATTCAAATTCATCTTTTCTAAAAGTAAAATTCTGGTTTTAATCCTTCCAGCAGGCTCTTGTGGGTCCTTTGACAATTCTTATTCAAAAATAATTAAGAGATATTTCTTCATCTATTACTACTTATCTTCTAAACAGTTAGCTGTAATCCTTTATTGAGGTACAGTTACCAAAAGTGGACACTAAATAAATAGTCATTTTGAAAGTGCATATAAAGGTATAATTCCCTTCCAATTTATATCTGATGTTTCCCAATTTATCCATGAAATAATAGAGGTACACATGCACACGCTGAAAATCCATGTTCCATGTATTATTCCACATGGCTTCTTCATCCTTCTTAAAATAATTGCTTTTCAAAACAGTGGTAAAACTCTCATGTTACAAATATTACCATTTTTCCTACTTCTGGGTGCATGATCTTGTATTTATTTGAATTAAAGCACAAATACTAAGGCCAGTTTCCTCCTCCACCTCTTTTTGTGACTTTTATAAAACCTGTCTCTATGATCTGGTCATAAAGATACCAAAGGGAAAAAAAAAAAAAAAAACCAAACCAAAACAACAACAACAACAACAACAACAACAACAAAAAAAAAAAAAAAAAAAAAAAAAAAAAAAAAAAAAAAAGCAGACAAAAACCCCCTTGGGAACTTATCCATAGGAATTATATGAGAAGTAATCTTGTTAAAGGAAGATTTCTGGATGATTTCCTATTTAGGTTTTTTCCTAATTGAGTGTTTCTATTCAGAAATCCCTTTTTTCTTCTGCCCAGATATTTTGGTTTTAGATTTGTTCTTTGTAAAGATTCCTGCTATAAATTTTGAATACCCTTCCTTCTCTGACAGTGTGAAGTATTTCATTTTCATGGGAGAATGAGAAATCTAATGCTCTTCCATCCTATGTCCTGTTCTTTCATTAAAATTGATTTACTAATGTAAAATTCACAAAACAATAATTTTTTTTTCCAGGAGCTGGACTGTATTATTCATACACTGTCAAAAACACTAAAAGACAGGTGATTTGTTTCTGCTTAGCCAGATGACATTTTACAGACATGTCTAAAGCATATAGGAATATTGAAAGTCAGTCTTAATGACTCTTTGAGTATAATAAGTAGGACTAAGTTGCAAACATCCAGTTTTTAGTAGTATTTGATTTGTAATGCTTTCCTCTAACCTCTGTTTTTTTATCTACTGCTGGCTCTCAAAAGAGAATAAGAATTCTTAAGTCCTTGACTTACTAGAAGGTAATTTTTTGTTCTATATGGGGATTATTAAAATAAGCAAAGGAATAGAAATGTTGCGTGATCTTTGATTAAACTGCGTGATACATCAACAGAAGAAAAATAGAAATAATTATATACTTTAGGCAAAAATTTATTTGCACGGAATGAATTCCATTTATTTATGAAACACTGTTCTATAAGCTATAATTTTAGATTGTGTTTCAAAGGAAAACCTCCTGATTAAGTTTGTTTTGTTCCTGACCCCAAAGTATGCTTAAGTTGTATGATAGAGTTTAGAAGTATTATCAAAATGAAAAGGGTTTTATTTCACCTTTTCTTCAAGGTGAAATAAAAGATATTAATCAGGATCATAACATCATGTATTGAAGTACTGTACAAGCACACGAAAATTGTAGTATAAACCCAAGAATATGAGCACAAAGAACTGCACTTAGAAGTTTGTAACTGCTGCTGGCATAGTGGAAGCTCAGGGGTGAAGATATATTTAGATAAAATTTGTCTAATTTATATATAAATTTTGTTTGGAAATGAAATCATCATTAAAGTAAATAACAATGATAACAATAAAAAAGATGCCACTATCAAAATCTAGACCTGGAAAAACAATATATCCAAATTATAAAGATATTCATCAAGATAGGGAATAGTCAGTGTCATTTGCAAGTACTTGATGGTTTTTACTTTTAACTTTAACCCAGAGCTTCTGGTACTTGTGTTTTGAATTAATAAAATATGTTCTGGAGATTATTATCATCCCTTTACAGCTTTATATACACTGCAGTACAGACAAATATTATCAACAGTAACTCTATATCAATATATTTGAGCTGAAAGGAAAATTACAATTTTCCAAACAGATTGGGACTAATTAGAACCTAGGTTCAATTTTGTCTTACTTATATTCAAAGCTATTAGAACTACTACGTTTTTAAAATATTAGACAATTAAAACTAATATAATTAGTTTTAAAACTTCATCCCAGGTAAAAAATTGTCCTTATGAAAACATGGCACCTAATTTTTACTTTTCCATTTAAAGCTCTGTATTTTTACACTGGAAGAAAATTGCATGTTCTAGTCACTCAAATCCTAATCCAGTGGGGCATCACATTTAGATTTTCAGGTGTTTCATAAGCTTTTGACCAAAATACATAAAATACATAAAAGGCTTACGAGGCCTTTTCTTTCAAGGCTCCCAATTTCAGAAAGTCTGTCCCTGTGATATAAATCCACTGTAAAATTTACATATGGTTGCACAGATGTACAGTAGCCATAATATCATAAATGTAATTTTTTGTGTAGAAACACACTGGAAAAATAATAGATGAAATAATACTGTAAACTTTAATTAAAACAGCTTTTAAAATGTCACAGTCATTTCAGTCCCATGCAGCAGTTCAGATTTATGTCTAAAGTCTAACTATTTCTGATTACCCAGATTTAATCCTTGACACATTTACTGATGGAAGGCAGACACAGGCAGACACTGTATTAATCAGTGTTAGGCACAAGCAAGCTCAGTTGCTCATTTATGTTCTTTAGGCCTCTAAGGTAAGAAATACATGACTTTGTTTTACAAGCAGCCCAAACACATTATCCTGGGAAACTCACTGCATATTCTTTAGACAATTTACAGCCACAGTCCATAATGTTCAAATGAATATAAAGACCTACACAAGACCACCAGTCAGGAGAACTGAACACAACCATGAAGATGATAATTATGTAGGAAATAACAGATTTTTTCATCTCTAGCCCTGAGATTAAGTGGACCACCCTAAACTGCATGACATTAAAGGCAATTAATTTTTTTACTTCTCATAACAGGATGGTGCCATTCAAAGTATGGGATGGTAATGATCTCTGGCTCCTGCTAAGCTCTTAATCTATATTCAAGCTACCGTGTCCAAGAAAAAACTACAACAGGAATCCTGCTGAGAAATTAATGATCTAGTCAGTCATGTGGCAGTGGTCAGCCTTGCTCCCTCATCCTTTTGACTTCTCCTCTGTAAGTGTAGCCAATAAGACACAAGGCAATTTGTCTCAGTCATACATGCACACCTGTAGCTCAAAGAAAACAGTAAAGCTTTTTACCTGCTCGGACCACTAGAGCAGCTTTCAGATGTTTGGATTAACCAAAATGGTACCAGGTCAGGCTATAGTAATTTGAAACACAACACAATTATTTCAGGAGTCTGAAAGGAATAGAAATAGTTGCTATCAGAATTTGATTTAGTGGTGTGTGCTGTCTTCTAAACTATACATTCATCTTCTGTTACTACTTTGAAGCTGGTTGCATTCTCTGCACTTTGCATTCTCCTTTCAGAAGTGCTTCCCCTTGGTCAGATGAGTTTCTACTTCTTGCTTGTCTCGAATTGAATTTTTTTAAATTTTTTAATAAAGCCAAAAGGGTGCCTACAAGTCACCTTGTTCCTGGATTACAGTCAGATATATGTGTTTTCAGGAGCAAAGACAGGTGAACTTCATGAAAAGTATTTGAGAAATATTTTATTTTGCATCAGTAATAAAATTCCACTATAAAATATTGTCAGTAGCAATCATAGAGCTAGAAGCCTCCAGACACACTTTGTCTCTTAAGTCTATAGTTCAATCTAAGCTAAATTGGATAAAATTTCTTCACAGGATTCAAGAATACCCATACAAAGCGGGCTTATTCTAGAACTTTTATGTCTTTCTCACTCTATTTCTTTCCCTGAATACAATACAGGGATTATTTCGCCTCCACAGACAGGATTCATCAGGATAAATATAGACATTGATGTCTGAACTACTTGTCTAGACTTTTGATAATGTCAATGGAAAGAAATAAACACTCTTTGCTTATGATTCATTTCACACTAAAATAAATGTCTAAAATAAGTCAGATGAATCATGTTCCAAGACAACTTCTTTCTCTCCATTACTTATAAAAGGACATCAGTCAACTAGCTCAGATAAAGAGAGCTACATCTGTTCTAATGGATCTCACTCTAAATATTCTCTGGGTTGGTACACTGCCAGTCAGACCAGTTCTTCACATTGTAGGAGGTATGGGAGCAGGAAATAAAAGCCATCTGTCTAAGGGGCAACTGTTATCTATGTCTGTCAGTGGCTCAACCTTTCTGTCCCAAAAGGTGCCATATGCTGCACTTTTTAAAAGGTAGTCCTACAATTACTGCAGGAAGCGATAGTACCATTAAAGGAGAATCCAAGACCATTCTTTTACCAGTCAGTCTTCACAGATCTTTTCTTTTGTATTCCTTTTGGGGCTCTGGCACCATAATTCAAAAGCTGTTATGAGTTCTATGGTTTCCTGCTCATTTTGTGAGGAGGAGGAGGTAAACAAAAAGCATCTGCAACAGCTGAAAATGAGAAACTATGCAAACTATTTTTACAAGGCACTCAGAGCCAAACTTGTAGGCACAACCAAAGCTGGCTACGGTTTCCTAACATTTTTTTACTAGCATTCACAACTACAATATTAATAATGTCATAGTGAAATTCCAATCATAATTTTCTAAGAAAGCCTCATGCTAAATTTTTGTAGTTGGGATTTTAGCCCTGGTTTTCAGTCATGTAAACAGACCTTTCTTGTTGCATTTATTTTATTCTTCTGTAACAAAAAAATGGAGAGCACTGGATAACTAGCTCTTATTTTCTTCAAAATGTGTCATTGTAGCTTACTATCAGCCTGTCAGATAAATAATCACTATTCATATAAAGGACTGCCATCATTTCTCAGGTATTGTTTAGCACTTTTAGGGCCTAGTTTTCAGAAGTGATGAGCATTTCTGTGTTTGGAGGAGCCAACCATTAGTGTGAATGTGTGCTACAAAAACCACATCCTGCTAATGAAAGGGAACTGATATACAGAGGTAAGCAACTATCTTTGTACTAAAATGCCTCTGATTATCCAGAAAGATTTGTATATCCTAAGAGAGACCTTTCCAATGCATTTAACAACAAACATAACTAATGCAACTAATGTAATAGTTTAATAAGCTTTTGAAAAGTAAAATCAGCTCTTTAAAATTTGTCCAGATATCATTAAGCACTTTATCTTAAGTTGCAAACAAAACCACTTGTGATTATTTTAATTAACGTTTTTGTGACACCATATAGAAGTGGATGGAGTAGATAGTTAATGTTATTCATTCCTCCAAAATATATTTTGAGCAATATTAGACTGATTTATATATTATTAATACCTTGTGACAAGAACAGGTGAAAGAAATTTTCATCGATGTCAGCAGGTGTTTTCTCTTTATTTCACTTGGGCAAGTTTTTCACTTGAGAAGGTACAGCACTGGAGTCAGCCAAGCCACTATAGTGGCTTATGTTAATTATGTTCTTAAGTTAATTGTGTTCTTAAGTACTTTTCTTTCTCAGAGTGCCTGTGCAAAGTACAGTGCAGCCTCAGTCCTTGGTTCACAAGAATAACTCATTGATTTTTTATCTTGCTCATAATAATAGCCATAATAACATGCACACAGCAGAAACAAGTTGTAAATTGAGGCAAAAGTTTCCTGTGTGACCTCGATTATGATCTTCATTCTCCCTCATCTCATAGCCACTTTAATTAGCAGGGTAACTGCACAAATTAACTCTCTGAGGCTAGGAAAGCTGAATCTCAGGAAAATAGATAAAATCTTATGTGTGCAGAATTTGAAGCTATCAGAAGTTCTAAAATACACCCTACCAAACACTTCATGTCTGATGCATCTGAATGGTCACAGGAGGACAGCTGCCTTCAATAACTGCAACAACCAAACAACCCCTTTCTTTGCCTTTGTGCCCTGTATCTGTTTCACTAGCATATATATATATATTCTCTCCTCCTAGTCACTTCCCGAGAAATTACAAATCCAATGAAGTTCAAGTGCTTTCTCTAATTAGTTTAGAGCTTGTCCAAACAAATTCCCTTTTCTTATCTACCCTAATGGCTGTGACTCACAGCTTAACAGTACTCTTTTTTCCTTTGAATATAGTATCAATACAAGCAGTTCCTGTTTCTATCAGCTTATCCTTCTCTTTCTAGTTCCTGTGTCAAACATCACTATTTCTTGGCATGTCTTTCTACACTTCTCTTGCAAATCTCTGGGGTCCTGCAACCAATTGAAAATCTATTTCCTTCAAGTCATGATTCAATTTTCTAAGTCTGCCTCTATTATACCTCTGACAATGTTCTCATTATGTTTTTATTAATCCTGCTGATGGCCATCTGCCATAGTTATAATTATGGATTCAAATATGTCTTTCAATTTTTAAGAGGTCCAGAAATAAAACCTCTACTTACTCCAGAAATCAACTTCTCAGTGATGAGTTTCAGGCATGACAGTTCCTGAAATTGAAACTGAAATAAATTAAAAAACATATAGATCTATTAGAAGGCCATATTTGTTCCTGAAAAGTGACAAAACCTGTTAACATACAAAAATCACTCACTGCAAGTTTTAAGGCTTATTCTTTATAAAAGTGTGCAAATGCCTTCTTTTATATTTATTGTACCATTCCTAAGGGTAATATTTTTAAGCATTTTTTCTCATCTTCCAGGCATAAGGACTGCTGGTGTTACTGCAGTCAGGTGTGATGGGATGATATAAAGTGGTTACTGCCAGACTGTGTGTTTTTCAGAAACAAAACTTCAGTTGTCCATACTTTCATTTACCATTTATCTCTCTCACAGGCTTTCCCTTGTCCTCATTTTATTTTTTATTATTTTCCCTTGTCTTTATTTTTTTATCCTCCTGAACAATGTTTTTCCTCCTTAAATTTCTTAATCTAATTTCTTAATATTCATCTTGGCTGACAATTACATTTAATTTCCAGTCATTATACACTGCATTCTACTTCTTTTTCCCCATCAGTATCCTAATAAGCTAAAAATTACGCATGTGAATCCTCTTAGAGACCAGAAATATCATTAAGATACGAAATTAGACGCTGCAAGATTATGTATGTTGTTTGGTTTCAACCATGTTGAGAGGCAATTGTCCAGGCCTCAGATTAACAATATTGTTGTGACTTATAATAACTTACAAAAAGCATTTTGGTGAATCACAGTAATACTGTAAGAAGAGCAAAAATTTAATTTAAAGCTGAAATAATACAAATGAAAATATTTTCACATGGAATATGGGTGAATGTTTGATGGTAACTAGGATATATAACTCATTGCTATGAAATAAAGCAAATATGGCAGAAGTGCATTCAGACTGGAAAGCAAATATACAAAGCTAAAGACTATCTAGCTAAACAACTGAGTCCGCACATAGGGAATTTAGCTTAAGCTAAACAAGAAATACTGTGGTAATTGATGTATTTCTTCATACTATTTGGTGGTTTAGACATTTCACTGCAGGAGAGCATTGTTAAGAGTAGATTAGAATTTATGCCATAAACTCCAGAAGATTTTACCCATGAAAAGGTAATAGGATTAAGATAGCCAACAGATTAAACAACCATAAACATCTGAGTTACCTGTGTGACTTTTTTTCGAAGCACAGAATTAACAAAAGCCATGTGCTGTTCTACCTCTTCTCTCTTTCCAGGGAGGGGAACTAGCTGACACTTGCAACAAGATAATATTCCACTCTCCCAAGAACATAAAAAGAGATCCCCAAGACATTTGCTAGTGTGTAACATAATAAAAGTCAGCTCTATTCCCCCAGGTTTTTAAAATTGTTCCGTACTTCAGGCACACAAAGGACTGTTGATGCACATAACTTTTTCTTAATCTTTTGACCCTGGTGAACTTAAGCTACTTCTTAAGCTTCTTAAGGTAATTCTTCTGAATTCATTTTAAACACTAAAAAATCATAAAATTGAAAGAAAAATTATCAACTGGAAGAGCAAACTACTAAAATATGAATCTGGTTTGGTTTAATTTAATTTATTTTTTCATCTTCAGGTGTTTCTCTACTTTGGATATTCTTTTAGGAAAAAAACCTATTCATATTTAATAATACCTACTGAATTTGGCTCCCCTTCTTCAACATCAGACCCTTCCATCCTATTCTGCCTGGGTTCACTGCCAAACCCTGAGTCTCATGAGCCATCCAGTAAAAAAGGAATTGCCATTCCTTGAGGCCTTTGCTGGTGGATTTTGTTTTATTTTCCTTACTAGCACCATCTTATTAATTGAAATAAGCTTATTGCAGTTTTCAGGATTTCTGAGTCTGTTACAACAGCTTCTAAGTAATTAATTGTTGGATGCAATAAATGTCTAAGCTCACTGCTTGCTCTTGACAGAAATCATGCACAAAATTCCTAATGCTGTTGAGACAGGCAGTATTTACAGCGTTTTTCTTGCCTCCACCTTTTTAAGATTCTCTTTTTGCATTTATAACCCACAGCTACTAACCTCAACTGTAATCTGGAGTAATATCTGCATTATTGTTAGATAACCTATACAGTGTTTGTAACTTTTAGATTTTATGAATAGACAGAGCATAACCGCATTTTGTATGATTATAGATTTTAATTAATTTTGAACGAAAGGAAGAGGAAAATAATAAATTTATGGTAAGTAGATATTTTTATTTTGTTTTTCACTATAGACTGCATTTGCTTTAGTTTCATGTCTGCTTTTAATCATGGCCTTTTCAATCTACTCAAGTAGTCAAGTTGAAACAATTTTATTTTACCTGATTTTGAAAGGTCACACTGTTGGTGGTGCTTTGCCTTTTCCTTGGGAAATACTAAATCACCAATGAGCATGCAGATAATCAGCCTTCTTGTCTGAAATACCTAATAACTGGTAGAAAAAGAATGCTACTGCATGAAATTGGAGAACTATTTGCCTGACTGCTTTTTCCTGTTCGAGGAAAGTTAGTGAGAAAACTGTCTTGGGATATTTTAGAAGGATATTTATCTTTTGAAAATAACTATCGACTTTTAGTTTGTAATTTGAAACTAATTAAATAGATCTGAGTTTCTGAGTCAAGTCCTCTTAGGTTAATGGGAAAAGGGATGTTTCATTGACTAAGCTGCTAAGTGTGGCTTGGGAAAATGCATTATTTTCATTGTTCTAGTAAACATTGCATTTATGACATTGGAAATTCAGAGCTAGAATTGTAAAGTAATGTAGTCACTTAAGGATGCAGTTAGGAGCTAGGAATGGTGATTTGTTCATTTTTTTGCACCACTTAAGAGAAATTAAGGTTCAGTCTAACTGTTAGTTGGAATTAATCTCCATGTTGTAACTCATCTACAGACGTATCTATACCAGCAAAACAGTCAAAACTTTGGCAGTAGAACATTCCGTTCTGATTCAGCTTTGTCCTTGGCCAGTTCTTAGTCTTCCAGACTATTCCCAAATGCACTTGAAGCATTCAAAGGAGTAGGAAATAATTTTCCAAAGGCAATCTGGATGAAAAAATAATGTTTAGAGGCAAAAACACTAAGCCAGCAGAGAACATGCCCTAACACCTTCCAGCCCTAATGTTAATTTACTATCAGATAGATTGTAGCCGTTTCCTCCTGAAGATATTCTCAAGTTGGCAAATGTTGCCAAAAAGGAAAATAATGCAAAAGTCACCTGCTAATGAAACTTTTTGGCTTCCAGATCAGAACGGCTTCTCATCTGGTTGTCTTGGCAGGAGAGCAGAGCAAGCTACAATCTGTACACCACATCCACGTAACCCTATTCCAGGCAAAAGTAATTCTACATGAGGGTACTGAACTTCTCCAGCTGGCAGGACTGTGACACTGTGCCTTCAAGGCCTATGGAGTTACTGAGAGAAATGCTTGTGATGCACATCAAATGATTCAATACCTCTAAATATATGCCATCTTGTTTGAAAGAACAAGTTAGAAAACTGCATCAGTTTTATTTAATTCAGTGTTCACCTAACCTAAAATTTTCCATGCTTATGACTGTTTATGTCTTTCAGCCAGTGTTTACTATAGCTGATATATTAAGTGTTCACATGGTTCAAATTGCTGCAAACATAGCAAATCATCAGCTTTGCATTTGATCTCTCAGAAACATTTTCACAATGAACATTCTCTCTTCCGAGGACACAACTGTCAAGATTCCTTCTCCTACATCTAAGGCCAAGGTGGCACTTTCCAGCTTTTTCAAAGAATAAAATACAGCCCACTTGAAAAATGAGATAATTTTCCTCTCATTTAAAAATCATTGTCTACTGATCATAATTTAAGGTGATAACTTAAACAAATACACCCAAGACAGTTGAATCAGAGCTTATTTCAATGTAGTTTACCTTGATTAAAAACAAAATTAACTTATCTGAAGTAAAAATGTATTTCAAAGTCCAATATAATTTGAAAGGTAACAAATTATATTAGACAAGCTCTAAAACAGACTTCACAGAGTTGATCATAGTCTTTCATGAAAACAGTACCCACAAATTTATCTTCTTCTCCTTTAGGGTGCTCCTAACTCTTGTTTTATTGGCCTGCTCAATGTGTTCCAAGTGAGCGACAGCCCAGTGATAATGTGATTAAGGAGTTCTAAAACTTTATGAGCCAGTGAAATTCCAGCTACTGAAAAACATAGCTTTTGGAGAATGTTTCAAAGCAACTCAGTAATACTATAATGTGTCTTGGGAGCCATAGCAAATAAACAGTGTTGGAAAATATTCACAGACACAAGCTCAGCATCCTTAAAATCTGTCAGTAATAAACTGTAGTCCTACATTCTGGCTGGTAATATTTATTTGAAAAGAGTAAGACTAAATAAGAAGATTTTCTTTAATAATCATTTTAGCAGTAATTCAAATACACATAAAACTCTATCATACATTACACAACCATAAAATGCATGTTAACTGTTTGCTTATTTTCACTGAGATTTTTCTGGTTATTCCAAAACCAATGGCATACAGCTTTACTATGATGGCAATGATTCCTTTACTTCTAAAAAATTTGAGCTTACCTAAAGTATTATACTTAGAATGTAAAACTTTATTTCTGGCTTTGGGAACTTGATGTGGAGATGACTGTAGACTTCCAGTCCTGTCACCAACTCAGTTGAGAACCCCACAAAAGGAGAACAGAGCTTAATATTGAACTCATACAAAGGTTTTGAAGCTTGTATGACTCATGATGTTCCTTATCAAAGCCAAATAGTATGTCTAAGACTCAGGTTTCAAAAAATATTTCAGGATAATTAAACTTTTCAGGACAGAAACTCTAGGTGGTTGTGTGTCTGTGGGGCAGTGAAGCTGCATCAGGGCTGTTTTCAACTGGTGTCAGAAAGAAAAAGATACAAGCCATCATGTAGTATAGCAATTTCCAGTTGATGAGATTATTTTTGAACGTGGAAATTGAACTCAGCTATATGGTGACCAGAGAATCAGGAATTTCATAGTGCACATATAATGCTCTTTTCACGGATAATCTTGCTCTATATGTCTGTCTACTAGTATGAGCCAGATACAAGTTTTAACTGTCATTTTGATTTTACTTAGAACATCGAAAATGCCAATTTCCCATAGGTGTGAGTAATTTTGACTCCAAATATTATTACATGTTTTTTGTAAAGCCTCAGTCAGTAGTATGGAAATATATTCTCTTATACAAAACAAGTCACACTATAATTCTATAAGCATTTGGAAAACAAGGGTATATTGACAAAAAATTGGAATAGTTTCTTCTATGGGAAAATATGAAACCACATTTTTGAAATCATACTCTTGAAAGAAAGAAAATTTAATTTAGAAGGGTCTGGCTGGAAAACTGCAGCATAATGACAACGTTTATGAAATCCAGCAAATATGATCATCCTGTGGGGTAGCATCCTAAGTCTCCTTTCCAATGTGGCTAGCCAGTTAGTCTCTTCTCAAAAGATAAAATTAGCAAAAAATATCCAAAACTTCAATAGTAGAGTCATTTTCACATCATTAAACATTAACTGAAAGTCTTCTTGTGCCACCACCATATATTCCCAAAACGGCTACCTACCCCTGAAAACTATGCCAATAGACACTTCATTGGGACATAAAGCAGGCAGGCAGCTGGTGGGGCTGGGTGGGTGTGCAGGCAACTGCTCTTTCACACCAGATGAAGCAGCCACAACCAGACAGTGTCTGCAGACCCCAGATGTTGACTGAATGTGGTGTCTGGGTTGGCAGGAGACGCCACAGGCTTGTCTTGGCTTGCAATTTGTAACCAAAAATGTGTATTCTATATTCTATCTGTTGAAACTGGTTGGGGAGTGCTGTGTTTTCTTCCTGGGGGGCTGCTACCTGCAGGCTGCTTACCCCAGACCAACCGCAATAGTTGTGTGGGTCCCTCAGATCTGCTAGCTGGAAGTGTGGGTGAGGCTTTGGAATGAAGAGCAGGCTTCTGCTGTGGGTTTGAAAGGTGTTTATTCTGCAGCTTCCACGTGCAGAAGGCAGGGCTCGGCCTGTCCTTCTCCCTTATGTACCCCAGGACACAGCCTGAGGCAACAGGAGAATTCGGGCCAATGGATGGAGAGGGGTTGGGTGTTCTAGAGTGGGACACTCAGCAGGACAATTGAAGAGGGCAGGTGCTTGAGCACCAGGCCAAATGGGAGATGATTTCTCTTCAAGTTTCCAAGGTGATTGACAAGGGGCTCCCCTCTGGGAGATACCAAGGGGATCAGGGGATGGGTGGAGGGATTCAGGAAGGGACATACCAATATGATAAAAATAAAATACATATAAAACTTGGAAAGGCCTAACCATGCATTGCAACAGGGGAGGTGGTTTTTTTTCTTTATCTCTTGTATAACCCATTCCTCACAACTCCAGGGGGGAGGAGGGGATGAGTGCCTTCTGCTAATGGGCCAGCCGTTAAAGCCAGGTGCAGCAGTGTTCCTTGTCTCTTCCAGGACCCATCCTCCCTCTGGGGCATATCTTCTGTTAATGGGCCATTAAGGCTTACCATATGCCTGATAAAATTACATCATTCCATTTTGAGATGCTCCACCCAGTGGGAGGAGCCAACCATTCCTACCTAGATAAAAACTGGGGGTCAGAAACATCAGGGCAGCCTGTTTCCACTGAATTCCCAGAGAAAGACCAGACCCATCTCGCCACCTCTGGAACCTTTCTATAGGATCACCTCTACTCCAACAGAACCACATCTGTTACTCCAGGAGGATTTTTTTGGACTGCTTACAACACCCTGGCTAACAGGGTGTCAGGTTGTATTCTGACTCTGTCAGGGTTTCTAGGATTTTTGTTTGTTTGTCTGCTTAGTTTTTTTTGTACTACTACATTTGTATTTTTAATATTCCTAGTAAAGAACTGTTATTCATATTCCCATATCTTTTCCTGAAAGCCCCTAATTGCAAAATTATAGTACTTTGGAGGGAGGGGGGTGTTACATTCTCCATTGCAAGGGAAGCTCCAGCTTTCCCTGACAGATACCTGTCTTTCCAAACCGAGACAATGCTCCAGCACTCAGATCCATGTCCTAGCCATTTAGTTGACTAGTACAGACACAGCTATGAGGGAGAAAAAAAACAAAGGCAAATGAAGTGAAGTGAGTAATACAACAAATAAGAACAGATAGAAGACAGGTGTTCCACCTAATCCAGTCCCTGACATAAGGCATTTCGTTCACTGATGAACTGCATATGGTGCACATAAAAATCTTCAATTACATTGAAATTATCTGAGTTAGGTCATCCTGTCTTTAATAACAAGTTAAATATCGGGTCGTGTAGGCCTGAACTTTCCTTCTGACTTAGGTCAGGATCCTTGTTTAGCAGGGTTGGTGCCAATTGTCTGGCTCACAATGGCACAGTGAACCCCTTCAGACACATCCTTGAATCCCTGGTCTTTGAAAACTACATGTTGTGAGGAAAATATTTGTTAAACTGATGCTGTTGTGCCTATAGAGTCCTTGAAGAACAACTGGCTTTTAGACAAAGAAAAGAGGGGGTTTTCTCTGCCATTAGTATCTTAAAATCTTCTTGGGAAGTCAGCTTTGTCCAAGATTCCATATTATTTGCATGTTGCTTTATCTCTTCTGTTCAAGAACTAAATTAATAAAAAACCAAATTGTACTTAATATGCAAATTCTAAGCAATGTTTTTCTTTCCCGTAATGGGAAGCTTCTCTTTAATAGTCTCAATTTTTCTATTATTTTGCAGATCCATCTTATACAGAAAAAAGTTAAACAAAATAATCAATTTTCTCATCTCCCTCTTTCTATATAAAATATGCTTAATAAGAAAGATTATGGACTATTAATTTGATGACTCTGAAGTTCTACAAAATAGAATGGTGTAAATGAACATGATATCCTTCTTTGATGTAAATACATTTTGTTGTGAAAATTATCTTTTAAGAACTACAGTCTTTAACTTTTCCTAGTTTTGAAAAGATTTCACAATAATTTTAAAAAATGCCTTTATATCTTAAAAGTAATAGATTTCCCAGTACATTTCTGGATAAGTAATTTTTGAGTTAAAATGATATAACCAGAGGAGAATTTTTTGATTTTCTATTTCTCTGACATTCATTTTGACCTTTCACATTTATACTGAATATTTCCTTCTCAGTCATGAAGTACCCTTCTTGTAAACACAAGAAATTATTCTACTCATTACCAGTTCAAACTAGGGACATTTTCCAAAAGCATCTAGCTGGAGGATAATGTTAGTTCAATTACTATATTGGAATACATTTCAATTGCAAGATGCAATGTAACCGGTCTTACACCAATTTTCACTGGATAGGTTTTTTCGCCAGTAAGCCTTGAAAAAGTCTTCAAAATTTAAAAGTCAATACCAACAAGAAAGCTTTTGTGAGATGAGATGTTTCTCAAGGTATCTCAATGGCTGTTTTATTTGTCTACACAACACAGTAATTTTCACTACATTTTATACTTCCTCTGAAATCTATATTCAATCTGTACAGAGTTCATATGCCATGATAATACGCTATGGCATAACATTTTGTTTTGTTTTTCTTTATTATCTTTTTTAAGGGGAAAAAATGCGTGTGTTGTTTTCAAAACTTTATTATGAGGAAAAATATCTTCTAAAGCTTTTTTTGCACCAATGGAGAAAAATGTAAACCCTAAAAGACAAATGTATTTTTCAAGATAAAGTATATTTTTTCTAAATCTTGTTCCAGTTCATTGGCCTTCAGTCATTTATTTTTCAATTTCACTTGTACTTCCTCAGAGTCACTGTTAAAGACATTCATGATAAATAAAAGATACTCCGTGGGCCTTTCTGCTACTTAGAGCAGTGCTTAGTGTAATGTTTTTGAATAAAATTTGCTTTATATGTGACTTGATAATTTACTTAAGTAAGTGTAAAGAAAATACTTCATGTATATTAAACACCTGACTCCTCCTTTTTAACCCATTTAGAACATGATACCCCTTACTAAAATAGTTTAGAAAATATGCAATATGAAAAATCTGTATCTGTTGGCTGACTTTAAGACCTGAAAGAATTTATTTAGCTATGACTGGAAAATAATAATGAGAACTACTGGTGGAGATTCTACCCTTCACAGCTGGAAGTATTCTCACGTGGGTTTAACAGTTCAGTTGGTCAGGCTCTGACTTGAGATTTGTGATTATTTTCTTTGTCACAGTCTTTCAGTATGACCTTAAAAAGGCTATTTATCCCCTCTCTCTTCCTTAGTTTATACTCTTTCTTGTCTATTAAGCTTGACAGTTTTGGGGGCTTTTACAATACCATAGAGAACTTGATATATTCCCTCAACATTGCTAGTGGCAATAGATAATAGCTTCAAGAAGTTCTGAAAGAAAGTAGGGAAAGATTTATGAATGACATTCCGTAGTCTGTGGTTTCATGTGCAGCAGGACCACTGTGCCCACATGGAGAGAGAAACCCACAATGGAGCAGGCTTGCTGGCAGAACTTGTGACCAGAGGACCTGTGCTGGAGCAGCCTGTTCCTGAAGGACTGCACACCCCTGGAGGGACCTGGAGCAGGGGAAGAGTGTGAGGGCTCCTCCCTGAAGGAAAATGGAGCAGCAGAGACAATGTGTGATGAGCTGATGGCAACCCCCATTCCCTGTCCTCCTGTGCCCCTATGAGAGAGTGGGGACAGAAATCAGGAGTGAAGTTGTGCCCAAGGAATAGGGGAGTGAGGGGAAGGTGAGTTTAAGATTTGAGTTTACAGTGATTGGCAATAAATTCAATTTCCCCAAATGGAGTTGGTTTGGCCCATGACAGTCACTGGTGAATGATCCCTCCCTGCCTTCAACTCAACCTAAAACCACGTAGGCTTTAGTTGTATTTTCTCTCCTCTGCCCAGCTGAGGAGGAGAGCAGTTTTGGGGGTGGCACCAGTCATCCAGCCAGGGTCAAACCAACACAAGAGTGTCTTCTTTATTGACAGTATTTTTAATGTTAATTTTTCAAAAAAAAGTTTATATTTTTCATGTTAGATCACTTCCTTACAATTTTTGTTGCGGTATATAGATTGGGGTCTCCGTGGGATTTGCTTACCGGCAAGCAGTTCCACAGACCAATCTAAAACAGTCTGTGGGTCCTCCAATTCTGCTCGTTGAAGCGTGGATAAGGCTTGGAAGAACGGAGCGGGCTCTGGCTTGGGTTTGGGAAGATGCTTATTCTTGTGGCTGAGCCACGTGCAAGAGCAGCAAGCCAGAACAAGTTCTCGGCCTCCTTTTCTCCCTTAAGTACCCAGGGATCAGCCTGGCAGAGAAGAAACTTCGGGCCAATGGGGGAAAGGGAAGGGGGTGTGGCTCAGGACAGGGGTAAACCAGGTGTGATCAGGGGTAGGAGGGTTGGGTATTTTGGAATGGAACAAAACCAAGTACAGACAAATAGCAAAATACAAATACAAATTCAAAAAACTCCTCCACGCACCTCAACAGCGGTATGCAAATTAAAATGCATCACAATGTCATCTAAATACACCCTTCTTAAAACAGCATGTCTGTTGCAGTGCGTGATTGAGGCTTTCAAAATTTTATCTGTATTTTGTTTATTTGACTGCATTTGGTAGATTCGTTCCCGAGCCCCTTCCAAAAAACACCCACCCCTGTTCCCAAATATCACCTGGTATCACCTTGTCCTGGACCCCACCCCCTTCCTTCCCTCATTGGCCCAGAGTGTCCTCCTCCCAGGCTGCAACCTGGTAAAAGGAGGCACAGGGGCCCAAAGCTTTTTCTGGCACATGGACCGCACTGAATAAACACCTTTCCAAACCCATGCCAGAACCCACTTCTTGACTCCAAGCCTTAAACCACACACAGCAGAGACTGACTAACCCACAAACTGTTTTAGTTGGTCTGGGAGCTGCATTGCCGGTAAGCAGCCCAAAACAGAGAAACCAACTGCACATGACTATTTCAAATCTAATGCAGATATGTTTTTATATAACAATAAAATACATTATCCATCTGTCTTATGTTCAGTAGGTGCTTAACTGTCCTAGAAGAAACATGCAGCATTTTTGAATAAGAAGTAACTAATAATTTAGCCAGCCTAATTTCGAGGAGTATTTGAGATGAGTATGCAGAAGCAGATTAATATTTTGTCAAAAGATTTTGGCTAGCACAACCTTAATTCCAAAGATGACATGTTATAATAACTTACAAAATTAGAACCTTCGGTCTTTCCTCTGGTTTTGATTATTCCAGCCTAACTAATTAACTTTATTTTTCCTTCATTTTCCCAACCACCTGTACGAGTATGCTCACTGGTACTCACACATACTGACCAAAGTTTTAAAGCATATTCCAGGCAACTCAGAATTAAATTTAGTGGTTTTCTTCTCAAAGGTATTTTTTCACTTTTTTATCATTAGCTGCAGCAGTCTCGGTATCTGTTTATTTATTTATTTATTTATTTATTTATTTATTTATTTATTTATTTATAATTATTGCCTTACATTTATTGTCTTTTTTTAATCATAAACGGCAAAACTTATGTTTTGGCTTTTAGTCAAGCCATTAAAAACCAGATTCAGGCAAAAACCTCGAGACAGAGTGGTTAACTGAGGTAGAGAAAAAATTAAAAATGAAGGTGAAATTATAATTCCCTTCGTTTCAGTGTCAAACTTCTCATGCTGAGTGTTGAATTAAAGATTTTCCTTAAAGTGAAAATACAACCCCCCAATGTCATTTTGCTGTGTAAAGACAGTACCATTATAGACTAAAGGCAAACCTCACTTATCCTTCAAATATCTAATGAAAAAACATTTCAGTGACAGAAAAGCAATTTCTGCAAATCAGTGCTGTATGATATTATAAGCTCTGCATTTAGTAATATGTGTGCTAAACTGCAGAAAATAATGGCTATATTAAAGTACAGGCTGATAAAAATCTGTGCCTTTGCCTCTAACTTCTGACAATGAGGGTTATAAGTCTTTTTAAACATAAGAAGTTTCAGTTTTATGATTTCCATGCAAGCTGGTTGATAAAAGACATGCATCAAAGCTTGCCTTCTACCTGTTGACTTTGAAATCTCCCCACATGGAGAGATGAGCAATGATTTCTTCAGCCTTTCCAATGTCTTGGCAAAGTTCACCATCTTTCCTGGATTGTTGTCAAAATTCCTTGATGTCTAAGACTTTAAACTACAAGGGGTGACACAGAAACAACATGATTTATGTTGAAGAAATAAGAGAGAAAATATTTTAGCAATAACCTTATGATTATGAGAATTGAAAGTTATGTTTACATATTTCATTTTCTTTTCCACAAAAATGCTCAAAAATGCTGCACACCAAATGCTTATGTAGTGAATTCCAATCAAAAATTTTGAATCATGAAGATATATATGAAGAGACTTTGATGACAGCACGGTATGATCCAATTACAAGGGGTGCCTCTCCCTGAATTAAAGTGCAAACAAGACCATAAACAGTACAGATTTTACTTAACAATAAATGTGAGGTAGAGAGATATAAATATGAGGAGAGGGGGGATGGGAGAAAAGAAAGAGAGTGAGAAAGAGAGAGATTAAGTACAAAAATTTCACCTGCATGGATCCCTGCAGTATCCCAGAGTTCCCTCTTTACTCTGGTCTCCAGTGGTGGGCATCCCAGTGTTGTTTTTATGGATGTTCCACTTCCATACAGTCCAAGCCCCAGATACCCATGGGATGTAGATGCCATTCCCACAACATGGACTGGCATGTGTATCTTTTCCCACAGTGTGCCACTGTGAGAATTTTGTGTTCAGATCAGATCAGTCTTATTTTAAGTTCTCTCAGTCTGCACAGTGGAATTTTGTCCAGTGTGGTAATTCCAGATCTTCACCTTCATCAGGCTTGGAATTAATGCTTTCCTGTTTTGCCATCTATACTTATCTCAAGTTCCTGTTGTGGTGGCTTATCTTATGTGAACTTCCTTCTTGAGATATGTGACCGAATTCTTCAACTCCTCACACAGCCCCATCATAATTTTACAGAGTTATATGGAATTCTGGAAGAATATTTACACAGGACTTTCTAAAAAGATGCTCCGCTTAGATGAAAAGGCAAAAAGAAAAAGGAAGAGGTGAAAACATGTTGTCAAAATTAGGATATTCTCCTATGCAAATCATGCTAAATACATTTAGTAAGGACTCTCTAAAAGTTTAATAAAATGTGAAAAATGAAGCTGAAAATGAAATTAGATAAAAATATTACTTAACCAAAAGTACTTATTGTAGGTGGAAAACAAAGATAACTTTAAAGAGTATATCTTATGCAAATGACAGGAAAAAGTATGGAGATGTCTAAAAATGCAGAAAAAGAATCTGTAGAAAATTCTATTTCTCCGTGCTAGGAAGCAGCTGATATTTTTAATAAAGTGCTTGAAGGAATAAAGTTTTAATAAAGAGCAATATATTTTGAAGAAGTTTTCAGTTTGATTGAAAGAAAAAAAAAAAAGTTATGCTGCCTTTGAAAAATCCCGCACTTTGCAGAGTAGAACATTTCTGCTTAAACAAAATGAGTTTGCACCCTGTCATGTCTGTACAAATGACATGAATAAGCTGGGCTAGCTAGGAGAGGAAGTGTTTCACTCATCATGGTTTAGGGCTTTGACTTTCTCTCATCACTTTGCTCTCATGCTATAAATATGTGAATAGAAAGTATATTTAAGATAATAATCATGATAGTTTTGTCCGGTAACAGGAAAAGAAAATATGCTGCACTGAAATACAGGAAATTCTTAAACATGAGAGAAAAATCTTTCTTATTTAAGGGTTCTTTGCACAGTTTGACCAGGGAGTTTGTGGAGTCTTTATCCTTGGGATCAAAATTCAACTGAACATAGTGCTGTGCAGCAAGTTTTAGCTGATCCTATTTTCAGCAGAAGGATCAGACTAGAGGAAGTTTGGTGCTTTCCAATCTCAGCTGCTGTGTACTCCAACAGAGTGGCTTTGGATATGATAACATGTAAAATCCTTAGAACAGGTGATATTTTTGGAGGCCTAGCCAAAAGAAGCATCCAGTTTGACTATCCCAAAAAATACCCTCTAAAGCTGAGTTAAAATTATAAAATCTATGGGAATGTACACACTGCTGAAGAATGCCCATAAAGTCTCTTTCTAGACCACTCCAAGTGCTGATGATAGTAAATAAAGGGTTTGCATCTTTCCCCTGGCTAAGCGTGGAATTGTCAGAAGGGAAAGGAGAACGATTACATCAGATCCTTTAGCAGGTTTCCTTATTGCAAAGCAATACTAGCCAAGTAACAAGGCAGCCTCGTTTTCACCTAGCTCCATCCTGTGCCAACAAATCAATACTGAAAGCATCACTGAAGCTCCACAGCATTATTTTTTTTTTTGCATATAGGGTTAGAAGAGTCCACATAATTGTCCATGTTAGCTGCAGTAACAACAGTTGAAATGTATCTTTGTCTATTTTTGTGTTTCTTGAGGGTGAGGGATCCCAATTCTTATTTTCAGAAATCTACTTCTTTTCTTTTGATTGGATTAGTAACCCACTAACCTTGTGACTGCCACTTACAGAGCTTCAAAGCTGCACGTGTGTTTGCACATTATACTGCTCTGCTGGAAGAACAGCACTTGACATATGCTGGAAGATTTGCGATTCCAGTCTTCGTCTTTACTGATCCCATTTAACCATTTTGACTTAGCAGATCAAAGCCAGTATCTTCTAACTTCTTGGGCCACAAAAGAGTTTCACTCTCCTCATGCAACTTCTCAAAACATGGGGTCTCAAAAGGCACTTATTGATCCCATTTCATCTATTTTTCAAGGGCTTTGCCTAGCCCAAGTCCAAGACATTGAGGCTGGAGAATTTCTTTTGCTTTTATCTGGTGAGTATTCTACCTCTTAGACTGACCTCACTGACAGAGATTTTCTTGAAGTCAGCCAACTCAAGTCTTTTTTGGGTTTCAACTGGTTTTCTTAAATGTACCACCTGCACACACACACAAATAAATGGGAGAAAATGGGGTAGGAGAACACAGGGTTCTGAGTGTTACACATAGGAAAAACCCAGGCACCCTGCACTAGAATGAGTGTTTTATGACTTTCTGGGGTATATTCCTCTATTTATTTTGAAAAATAGAGGTTCCTGCTTTATACTTGATTTTCATTAACTTTTATTTTTAGAATGGTGTTAATTGAAATTTTGCAATCTCACAGTGTACTACAGGGATAAATTAATCTAAAAAAATGTAAAAAAAAAAAAAATAAAATTAAAGGACTCTTATTGAAAAATGTACACTGAAAGTTCAATGTTGGCATACATTTCAACAATTTTCCCCAAAGTCCCACATATGATAAAATCTATTGGCGTGATTGATCTTCTATTAATCTTAGGCAAAGAAAATAAAGGAAACCCCACAGACAGGAAATAGAATGTACTGATATACTTTTCTTTTAAGAAATCAAAATAAAGGAACATTTACCAGGCTTGGCAGAATTCTTTTGTACAAATTGAACATGGACTTAAAATAAAATTATCATTTTCCATCTCTCACCTAATAGTAAAAATTTTCAATCTGAAGTAACATTTAAAAAAGGATAAATGTAACTCGAAATGATATTTTTCTGCTGAGGATAAACAGAAGGACTGCAGTCTATAATATAGTCAAAAGCAAAGTTTTTTACTATAACACTTGTACATGGACAACAGTTTGGGCAATCTAAATGTCTAATTTTCTAGTAGAAATCTGTCTATCTTTTTGATTCATTTTTCTGCACATATTAGCTAACTAAAGGAAATTTTAGAGCACAAGAAAGAAATATGCAACTCCAGAAACATTAATAAAATTGTTTTATTTTCAGGCAGTTAGGGACTGTCATATCTAACAAACAAGAAGACATCATTGCAAATTAATTAAAGGTATTTTAAAATATCAGTGAAATCTATGTATCAGTACAGTGTTTATTTCTTCTTCTTTTACATGCTCTTTGGTTTAATATGAGCTTATTTCTTTGGGGGAAAGTGAGGCAGAAGCCAAGCTCCTGTGTTACTGCCTATTCTTTTGGAATAAACCTAAGAATATGAGAATTGCATATCTGAAAAGTGTGGGGTGGGAGTGGAGACAGGGACTGGAGGGGAATCAAGGAAAGGAGCATAACTGAGTAAATCAGATACTGAAGTGGAGCTTTGGGAAATCGGGTCCTATTTCCAATTCTGCTGCAAGGCTACTTGGTGACTTGAAACAAATTACTTCACTCGAAGCTTTGGTTTCTTTATCTACAAACTGCAGATGCTGTCTTGCATTCATTTGTTGAGATTTACAGATGGAAAAAGTATTACTATAATATTAATAATCTTTTCCTCACAAGACCCTTATTGTAGCTATCTGCCAGTTGATGCCAATTGATTGACTGATGGGTTCTAGCTATTTGCCATTGACAGCAGAGCCCAGAGATACCCAAACAACAATATGAAAGAAATATCCATTGTCAAAATTTTAAATAATTTCTGAAAAAAAAAATTAGTGATACTTGATGCAAAATCTGCTCTGAAAATGAGCCGCCTTAACACAACATGAATAACACAGAAAAACAAATGAGTTATTACCTAACCTTTGTTTCCTCCTTAGAAATCAGAGACAAATGGGTCATCAGATGCTGAAAAATTGTAGAATTCTCCAAACCCTTGGGATGAGTTTCCCATGCAGCACAATTGCAGGATTCTTTTTTAAAGGGAAAGAAAAAATCTGGACATAATTTTTTATCCATTATCTCAATTCTCCTTGCATACATTATATTTCTATTAAGATATGATTCAGGTAGTGTTGATAGTTTTGATACAATTCATTCATAGAGCTCTCCTAATCACATATAAAATAGACTCATTGCATGGAAGCTGCCTCAAGGGATTAAATTATTATTCCTCTACTCCATGGCAGGATCCGTACAAAGCAGATGTTTGCTGAATTTGTTCTTAAAGACATCCCACAATGGAGAGTTTAAAAGCTCCTGTGCACTTCAGTGGCCCTTTTCTGTAAGAAGAAACTCTTTATGCAGACTTACATGACAAAAAGTAGGGATGTCAAGTCAAAATGGGAACACAAGGTTAATAAATGGAGAAAAAGGTAAGAAAAAATTTACTTTAACAATAAATTTTCTGAAATTCTTAGGTAAACTTGCCTGAAAATGTGAAGTATTAACTAAATATATGCACAACTAGTACATGCAGAAGTGCATATTTGTATTTATTCATTTACAATGGACTATTTTCACTAAAAGAGAAACAAGAACAAATTTTAATTAAAAAATCTGCTTTTATTTTCCCCTAAGGGAAGAAGCCTGCTTTACATTACATGTGGAAAAATATATTAAAATAATTATTTTTACTGCAAATGTAATGCATCTCAGTACATTTTAATTTCATGAATTCCAAATCACTCTGACTCCTTAGACTTTAAATGTATGGTAAAATATTTGTTTCAGCAAGGATCAAGAGGCTTACATTTGACATGAAGATCTGTGGAGTGGAAATACGAGAAGCATTACACAAACAGGCAAATAGTATGAGAGACAAGATGATGAAAAAGAAGCATATTTCATTTTTAAGTTTGCTGATTATGGATAAGATACCAGGTATATTAATCTTTCAGAGCTGTTCCTCACTCATCTCCAGGGATGATTTATGTCAACAAATCTCAATGGCATGTTCTATGATTGAATGCATTTTGTTTAGCACAAGTTGGACTTTCTCCATCTATCCACAAGAAAATTTTGAGAACTAGAGACGATACATGTTGGGACTTACATCAGCTCCCTTCTACCTTAGCAATTAAACTGTGTCAGTCACTGTGAGAGAGGGAATAGTTGACATCTGGACCCAGAGGGCAGTGAGCAAGTGGCTGTGAGCAGCACACTGATTCAGGACTTGCCTCTGAAAAGGGGTATCTGCAAGTTTGGCTCAAGGACTACTTTTTGAATTGGACTTTGCAGGGTTTTCAATGCAACAGAAACTATGGAGCAAAAACCAGGACTCTGAGCTGACCTCAAAATCCAAAAGCCACATTATCAGACTTACTTTTTTTGCTTTCCTTCTAGCCTCCATAATCTTGTTAACCCCATCAATTCTGGTGCGACTCCAACAGACTGCATGGAAGACACCTTCTACTTGCTTAGACTTGCAGCTGCAGCATGATCTCAAAAGATGTGCTTGAATTCCCTCAGGTCAAGCAAAATGTATGACCTGTATTTTTTCTTCTCAGTAATTTCTCTAGTGGGCATCAGAGAGAATTGCATGATGGCCTGAAACAGCCAAAATAGCAAGCACTAAGAGTTCATATGCCCCTACAATTTGTTCCTTTCACCCACTTAGCTTGCATGTTTCTTGAGCACCAGGCTTTCAGGAGCTTTTTTAGGTGTCTCATTCTCTTAGCCTGCATCATCTTCCTGAAGCTAAAATGGTGTTGCAAAGCCTGGGGCACCCAAGGGGCTTTTGCAGATGCTGCTCAAATGCACTTAACTGGGCCCAGTTGATCAGAAGTGAGATAAAAAGGCAGTGGTTTGTTGTGCTTTCAGTGTTTCCCAAAGTCTGCAGCGTACCCTTTGGCACCCGCCTGCCCTGCAGTACCCACCACGGTTAACCCTCTCCTGCCATCAGCCTTCAGTCAGTTGTGGGTGAGCATTGATTCTTCAAGTCATAGAATAGTATCATAATGAGCATTGGGTTGGAAGGACTTTTAAAGACCATCTTGTCCTTACCCCCTGCGGCGGGCAGGAACATCTTTCACTACATCAGGTAGCTCAGAGTCACTGATGTTTATCTTATTGGTATTTTTATACTGGTGGAACATGGGAGAAAAGTGTTTGTCAGTTCTGTACAGCAAAAGGTGCTGTACATAGAGAGTGTCAGATGAATCTGGGACAGAAAATTGAGCCTCTACACTGCAATTACTTGTGAGACAGAAATTAGATTGTTTTTCAAGTATTCGTATATTTTTATCTTATTCAACTCTCTTCTTTAGTCTTTTTTTTTTTTTTTTTTGAATATTACTTTTATGACCATTCAGTTAGGCTCCAAGTTACGTGTGTGTGTGGGATGTTGCTCATAAATATTTAAAGATCTAATTGTCTGCTAGAAATGAATTCCTTTCCAGCTACAACACTAAACAAAGTGAAGCTGTCAAAATGTGAAAGCCTCCTACACTGTGTAATACTGTTCTGCCATGGCCATTATTGTACCTTGTCTTCCTATATCATACTGAATCTTTCAAAACCCAAGATTTATGTGATTACATGTGGTATAAGATGCTATATATGTTAGCAATTTTAAAATACGTGTTTTAGATAATCTGGTAGAACATCTCTACAACAACTTCAAAGAGAAAAAATGAAAAAAAGTATGTTCTGCTAAACCAAACATTCTACCAAAGCCCAAAACCAGCATATTAAAAAGCACAGAGAGGATTTATATAACCCACACTTCTCGTTATATATTGTTTCTTGCAATTAAAATAATTATGCTGTTACAGTCAGCAATTAAAATGAACATAAAATTGTTTAGAAGCCAGTGGAAGCTCTCCAGGTACAACAACTAATGGGTTCTGAAATATATTTACCTGTCATAAATGCTTATAGCACAAGGAAGAATTAAAGACACACTCATACCAGAATTAAAAATAGACGACAACCTGATACCTTGCTCTCCTCCAGCTGCAAGTTTAAATATGAGAAATACAATAATCCAATGTCAAATATTTTACTAAACTGTGTAAAAATAGGCATTCTGTTCCTATCCATTTATAAACAATATTTGTAGTGTGTGGGGGGAGTAAACTACTGAATTTTCCACAGAGGCAGCAAACTCATTTTAAATGCAAGGGGTCTTATTTTCCATATAGTGTAGTAGGATAAGTTTCATGCTAATAGCAAGGAAAGAATGAGTTACAAAAGTGCACCAAAGAACAATGTTCTTGGAACAACTCCTATTTCTGCTTTTGAAACAGAACTAGTTCTATTATGAAATTGTTATTTAAATTTGAAGTATACCCCACTCAGTATTATTTTATATAGTTGGAAATCTCAGTGAGTTCGTTTCTTTGCTTGAATTCCTCTTACAGTGGAATTCAGTTCACAGTAGCCACTTACTTAGGTTAGTGTTATCCATTCGTTTTCTAGTCTTTCTTTCTAATGATGTTTTAGAGAAAGAGTGTGTTTTACTTGATTTCATCCTAAAATGGGTGCTGAAGATACATCTGATGGGTGTGTGTGACAACAGTGACATGGCTACAATTAGGCAACATGACTCTCTCTCATTTTCTAGCAGCCTTTAAGACAGGGTTTCTCTGTGACTGACTAAAGGACACAAATGAACATACAGAAAACAAAACTATATCTTGAAATTCCCTCCCTGTCCTCCCTTTGGATAAGTCCAGCCGTATATCACAACCCATCTGAGTTCTCAGATGGACAATGCAGGCTACCTTTCTTGTCTTTACTGCTGACTAGTTTGCTCCATAAGAATAATGACTCAGAAAGGACTGATTTTTAGGAGAAAAAAAAAAGTTTCCAGTGCTTGTGCCTTCTATTTGGCAAAGAGATGCAGAAAGAGAAAAGGTTTCAAATGTCTCTTCTTTATAAAACACTGGGATAAAAAGTTGTTTATTTTTAAAAACAAAACAAATCTTGGACTCATTTTTTCAAAAGCCTTGATGTAATGGCACAGAGGGTAGAAGTCTAAGGGGCAGTAGATTTTAGGGGGATCAGAGACAGAAAGGGCAGAGTAGCCTGGGCTCTGGGTAGGGCTTTCTCACTGTTTATCATCCAAAGAGATGGAGCAGAAATGACACTGAACGTTGACATGGTTTATTATATTTTAAAAGAGAAGCTGCAGGCTACACATGAAAAAACAGTAATCTTTAGTTTCTTCACTAACTATATTTATTTTTGTAAATTTATTAAATATTTATTTTTGATTTTACTGATGTGTACCTCATCTTCTCTGTCAGAAGACCAATACAGTATTCTGAGCCATTTTTACCTGTTATGTGGACTGAAATAAAGTGACCACTGAGCAAAGAAACACATTTCAGATTTTGCATGAGAAGCACACACATGACATTCACAGACACAACATTAAGATGGGTATTAAGATCTTATTGGACAATAAAAAAAACCCCAGAAATTATTTGGGCTACACACTGTCTTTCAGCAGGAAATATTTCTTTTAGAAATGTATCCAAACACTAAAACAACATGAAGTGGGATGTCAAAGTTTGTGGAAAGGGATGTTCATTGAACAAGTACAGTCAATTTTCCCTGAAATATAGTGAAGTATTTGTCAATGTGTGGCTCACAGTTAAAGGCACAGGCTTGTACCTGCAAAGCTTTAAAAAGCCCCACAATAGAAGACAGTGCTAATCTTCCTAATCTACACTGCTATGAAACTGATTTTCAAATGAGTTCCAAGCTAATAAATGAAATTTGGTGGGATCGATACCAGTTGTTCTTTCCAGATCTGCCTAAATTGATACATCTGCTTTTACACTTAAGCCAGGGCAGAGCAATCCATGCATAGCACTGTGGAAAGTCAGTGTGCCCTTCTGTGAACATCAACTATGCTAAGCCAAAATCAATGTAAACCTTCCTTTTGGGGAATAAGGAGATAAATGTGGACTCTACTCACTATCTCTACTCTGTCTATCAATAAATGGTCTTAGAGAAGTTGTCTCTGGCACTGAAAGGGGGAACAGAGAATACTCTGTACTGCAAGCTTCACTGTGACAATTTTCATCACACACATTCACACTGCCACAAAAATTGCAGAGAATAAACCTGAGTCCAGCTCCAGCAGATTTTGAGCTGAGGTCCATGAAGTGGGGATGATACAGCTGGTCAGCCAAAGAAGGGAGCCACATTTTCCTGTCCAGTTGATCCCAAAAACATGTCTTTCACACAGGTGCCAATACCCAGCATAAATGGATTTTCAGAATACAGGGAGAGACAGGGTATTTTTTTTCAGAACTCACCACGTTTTATCTTAGGAGAAGCAAGTGGACATTTCGCAAGTGGTACAGGTGGCCATGCGTGCCCAAAGTCAAATCTTTCTGGATGCCTAATGAAAACAAGTGTCAAATCTTATTAGTGTGTACTAAACTGTGCTATTTTCTCCATTTTTCTTCTCATACTATATTATTAATAAACCAATGAAAGTATATTAGAAAATGTTTTGGGTTTTTTTGCAGAATGCTGCCTTTTCTTGCCAACCACTACTCCAAACACTTTGTACTCAGTCTGAGCAAGCCAAAAGCTTCTCCCTTGATCACACAACCAACTCCACCTAGTGATGCAGCTGAAGGAAAACTCCTTCAAATAATAAATACCAGAATCCCTTTAATTAAATTTATGTTTGGCTTTTGTTTGGGAAATTATATGGTGGATGTTAGTGAGCCACTGTGAAGCTTAAACAAATTAAGATTGTGTTACTGTAAGAATCCCTGCTTCTGTTTCTAGTAAATTTATTGAGTAAACACATCATGAACTGTGTCAGAAACATGCATAGATGGCTCAAATGGACAGAAAGCAAGAAAATCTTAATCTAAATCATCCTTTTTATCATCTTAGCACTAATTCATTTTACTGGTGGTTCTACAATCTGTAATGATTGTCATTCCATGAATAGTCAGTTAAACAATTTCAAATAAACACTATGAATTTTCAAATTGTCATTGTGCATCCCAGTGTAGCTCTCTAATTAACAATATATATCTTATATATGGGGAAATATGTCAGCATGATGAACAGTCAATAAACAAAAATGTACTTAATAATAATTGGTGAGAAGAATATGTGCATTGCAAATCTGTTTCACAGTATTGCACATTTTGAGAAATTAAGAATCAACTGATAGCTGTGACTGAATACATTACAACAATAACAAAAAATACATAACAATAATAGCAACATGAGTACACTAGAAGGGAAATGGAAAAAAAACCCCTGTTGTACTAGGAAGTCTAGGCTACTCTTCCTAATTCAGAGGTAGGATTGATATGTGGAAACTCTTGATTTTAGTGTCCTGTCTTTACTACCCAGTTATGAACACATATATTCCTTTAATTTAGTCTCATAATATTGATTTTTTTAATATAATACTTCCTATATCTTGGAACCTAGTGATAAAGTGAATTTTATATAGAACATTTTATAACATGAGCTTAAGATCAAATTTTTTTTCTGTGAATATTCTAGCTTAGTATTGTTGTAGTTATCTCAATGGGTCTACCTACAGCAAATGAACCTATAGGCTATGAGCTAAAGAACTGTGTAATGTGTTAAATCATTTCACCCAACTTTAATGTTATTTATTAAACTAATTTGCATTGGAAAATGTCAATTTTCAGTGGAAAAAATCCATCACACGATATCAATTAATTCAATGCTTGAAGGAATCCCTAAGCTATAGTCTATTAAAAGCAACTTCAAACTGGAAATTATAACTTCTTATGCATGCTAGTAGTAGAAAGCTTAAAATACAAAGAAGATTTACATTAGAATTCAGCACAATTGTCTAATGGTAATAAACAAACAGCAAAGGTCTGACATGACCTATCTGAAAATGCTGTGTGGCTTTTGTCACCAAAGATCTTTAACTGGAAGAGTATTTGCTAAGGATAGTCCTGTCTTGGGGTAGGAGGTGGACTGGATGATTTGCCACAAGCCTCATCAAGCTCTCTTTTATGAGAGAAAAGGAAAGAAATAAGTTGTATCATCTATTATCTGACATTAGCCACTTTAAAAAATGTGGAGAAGCAAAATAAGAAGAGATAACAAACTTTCAAAATAATACTGCTCAGAAGAATTTTTAGTGCAGAAAGGCCTATCAACCTTAAAGGGAAGGATAGGCTAATAATTAAAAAAAAAAAAAAAGAATCAGCAAAAAATTTGATAATAATGGAATGATTTGATAGATTGACTCTCATGAATTTAAATTAAAACATGATAAAGTGTTATGAGCAGAAATTCTCAGTGGAATGTGTACTAAATTTCACCTGTTTTATTCATGCATAAACAGATCTTGACCTCACCTCTTGCATTTCTTACAAGGCTATAAAACTTTGAAGTGGGACAGCATTTAGGTCATGAAAAAATAGAAAAATATTAAAAGTGTGGGAAGACAGCTTCTCTCAAGGATGCATATTCACAGCTGTGAACACAGAAAGTAATTGCTAGTTGAGCATGGCTTCAGAATGAAGCAGAGAAACAGGAAAAGGCATTTTGTGTTTGATGAACACTTATTTATTTCCCACTTGGGGCTCTTACAAATATCAGCAAAACCTATAACCATGATAACGTGTATAAAACTTTTTTTGTTGAGAGAACTTCCTAGTAACCTTTATGGTGTTTTCACAAGTTCTTTGTATTTATTTTTTGCAAACCTGTATTACAGTTGTTGGTTTTTTGCTGCCCCTCCACAGAAAGGCAAATCTTCAATCATTGGATATGTTTAATGCCTTGCAGAAAAAAATTTAGATCTTCTTTATGAGAGAATTGCTTCACAAACATCAACTTGGTCAGACCCATCAGCCAGAGAAAGCAACCACATTTCCTTTAACTCTGCTGGAGTTGTGCTGTTTCACTTTGAGGATTTTCTTCACTCTCACTGGAGAGGTACGATGGAGGAACTTCCTCTGAAATGGTATAGAGTTTCTGTAAGTTTCTAGCTACTCTTTTCCTTCATTATTAATCTGCTTTTCCTGTCTTTTGGATCTCAGCTGGAATCTGAAAGACAAAAAGATAACCTAACATTTAAGAAAATGCTGCAAAGAATAGTTCTCAATAAATCATTGGCTGGCGTGACATAATATTTGGTAGGAATCTGGAGAAAGTTCTACATATTGTACTTAGAGAGATAATTCTTCCTTGATGAAGAAAAGATCTGTACTACCTATTATGTAATTTTTATCCTTAACTTCATGGATTCCCTCATAATTTATAACTATTGAAAAGAGAGATGGGCAACTACGTCTTTTGAAAAGTCTGGGGCACATATTAATCTCCATACAAGGCATTTTAGGAATTATTTATTTAGAATTAGGTAGAGAATCTAGAAAAATGGCTTGTCACTGCTGGAAGAACAGTCAAGGAGAAATTTCACATTTCTTATAGATGCCAACAGATGTAGAATACATTTTGGAGGTGACCTGGATGTGGAGCCAGACAGGAAGATAAGGATATGCTCTGTCATCCACTTACCCAGCTTGTGCACAGAACCCTATAAGGAGGTGGCTTGTTTTCCCACAGGAAAAAAATGAACTATATTTCATTGAAGTTTTATTTCTCCTTTATCTTACACTATTTACCTTTCCTGCCATATACACACTGAAAGTGCCTTGTTGTCCAGCCAGATTCTTCAGATGTCCTGTCTGGGATTTTTATGACCCGTGGCTGCTGCTGTCCCAAAAGCAAGTTCAGCAGAAAAATTTATTACACAAACTTCCATCACTTGGTGTTATGTAAGGGTACTTGTATTCTGTTTTGTGGGCAACTTTATCCATTGTATTTTTTTTCTGAATGATAAAGCTAATCTGAAAGTATGATTTTTTTTTCTTAAGGAACCTCTAGAAGGTGCTAGTACCTGTCTACTTAACACCTTCTGGCAGCTCGTTCTCTTGCCATGTACAGTGGGTTTTGGCCTCTGCATATTTATTCAGCTTGGGGCAGGGTGGAAACTGGTCATGAAGCTCTGAAGTGAAATTTTTTTGTAAGAACATGATTTTTTTAACAAACATCTTTGTTTAAAAACTTTTTCCATGGAAACAGCATAGCCAGAGCCTTCTAATTTGCATTTATCTTTTTTCTGCTAGTACAAATTCTCATACAGAAGCACCTAAAAACTCTTTGACAGAAGAAGGGCCCAAGGCCCATTTCACAGCACTGTAATATATATAAATTATCCTTTGGTTACGTGGTAATATTTCCATATTTTAAGGGATATTTCATCACTACCTGTTATAGCTGCAACACCCTAGGGTAAGACTATGCATATTTTATTTTTGAAACATCTGTTGAATATTGATTTACAGCATTTCTTTGGGATCTCTGACATATTTTGAGATTAGGTATCTTAATAGACTGCAAATAATATTCTCAACATTTGAAAATAGATACATTCAAAACCACCTATCAGGAAATTGCTTGCTATAGACAATGTTATTTGTCAATATGATCTTTGGAAATTATTCAAAACTAATTATTTTCCCATTTTCATCTGGTAAAGATTAAATATGTTTGTTTTTTTGAGATAGTATTTTTGCATTGTAAGTAATTTGCAATGGACACTGCTTAATATGCAAGTTGCCTAATTTGAAGGAAATGTAGCTGCACTGGCTTCTAAAACACTATCATGCAGTTCACCACAGTGAGGACTGTCTTGAACAATGTTCTTTTCTTTACTGGTGTACTTCATTACTTGCTTTTACAGGCTTTTCTTGTTGTTGTTTTGGGTTTTTTTACCCTCCCCTGTAGTTTTCTGAACACATCGGAAAAGGTTCTGTGGTTACCAAAGGATTGCATCCTTCTCTAGGTATAGTGTAGGTGGAGGGTGTCCCAGTCACAAATACTGCAGGAGTTCTGCTGACAGGCTGTTCTGTTAACTGTCTGTCCTGGATGCTTTTGTTCTACCTCAGTTGTTTATCAGGAGAATTATTTGTCCTAAGTTTAGTGTCAGTGTTTCATAAGTTCATTCATTTTAGCTGAAAGGGGCAGTTCCTTCATTCTCTGCAGCACCTGAAATTTCAGTCTTTTTTTCAGTTCATTTTCCTTGCTCTGCCACCTCTTATGTAAATCCTTCTATGGTGAATATGTTTTTAGTTAAACTATAATTTGTGTCTGCTTAGTTGCAATGCACTTCTTGAATAGAACTGAGAAAGCTTTTTCAGGCTAGAGCAATCATCCATATACCATTCTCTATTTGGCCTTCAATTACCTGTTTGTTTTTATTCTGCTAACTTGTCCAAGTACTTTGTGCTACTGCACACTCTACAAACATTTCATTTTTCTGCACTACTTGCATTTATGCAAACCCTTATCCTTCAACTAACTGGTTGTGTCCTCAATGTTATGAATTGCTTTTCTTCTCTTGTCTTTCTCCTCTGACATAATGGTCTTTAGGCTATAATTAACCTAGAGGTAGGGCATTTTTCATCATGGTTTTCTCCATGCCTTCACAATTTTGCATTTGCATACTGTTATCACAACTTTATATTTTTAAATTTTCTTCTGCACAGGTTTTGATATCTTGCCCCCTTTATCATCATGTTTTCTTTGTGCTCCTCTATGAATTATCTTTGTGTTCATTCCCCTTGTGCTTTACATAAAGATACAACTTTTTTTCTGCTTTGTCCTGTGTCAGCAGCTTTCAGAGAAATTACTGTGAGAGCTGCATGTTCTTATTCAGGATCTCACTATTAATTTATACTGAATTATTTGCTCTTTCTAACACTAGTCAATCATTTTTTATATTTTGTCCACGTAAAGGAGTACTTTTGTTTCCCCCTGGATTCTTGGTTATTGTTTTCAAAAAGCTGTCTATTGCACACACATATCATATTTTGGACTAAAAATGCTTTTACTATTCTTCTGTGCAGTACCAGCCATCTCTCCACACAGGCTGCTGACACAAGAGATACTTTTGATTGTCGTTTACTATGATTTCTAGGCAGATAAGACATGCAAATACACAAATATGTTGCAAAAAGTGTGGTTCATATTCCTTCACTCACACTCAGAAGTTTTCTATATTCAAATGAAATTCAAATGAAAGTTTTTTAATTCAAATAGGAATTCTAATTCATATGAGAATTTTCTAATTCAAATAAGATTCACATGAGGAAGGTAGGAGGGAGAACATGCAGAAATCTCCACATGACAGAGAAAGGCGCAAAATCAGAGGCCTAAAAAGCAATAATTTAAAAATCACCCCATGCAATTCTTCCAATACATAGGACTGAAGACACTAAAATATAGATGAATGACATTCTGACATAAAAATAGAAGAGATAGGTAGGAGAACTCACAGCATCCCCTGGCTACTGGATTTCTCTCCTTTCTGGGAAGAAAAGTATCTGCCAAGGCCATGAGTATAATGTTTGTGCTGCCTTAGGGCAGCACATTGGTTAGGCATTGGAAAAGGCAGCAAATATAAACAAATCAAAATTGAACAAGGTTAACATCTACTTCAATTTCTTATGTGGAAATGGGTCTTCCTGTAGATTTGGATCTGCCTTGGACATAGCAGAAAGGATAGAGATCCTTAAATTTTCTTTTAAACCAGTGAAAAATGCAGCAATATTTGGATGCAGTTTTATCTCTTCATGCTTGCATTCTCTATCTTTGAACTGAACAATGTTTGCAGCTGGTACAGTGCCAGCGTTTATTTTAGAAAGATTATATCACTTTGTCAGGACCTTAGTCGACTGTTAGCTAGTCACACAATTTAATGGTTTATATTAAAAAAAAATGGAAAAAGTAAGAGATGTATGAGTTTCCTTCTAAAAGTTTATTTTTATTTTTTCCTATCAGGAATAAGTGAGAGAGGAGCAAAAGAAATTTGGACCACTTCAGAAATGTTCCTTTCCTTTGTGTTTCCATTACTTTTGTAATGTAGCCAACATACTATCTCTATGACTTTAACAGCACTCTATCATCTTTAAAGGCAAGCAAATAACAGCTGAAGTTGGTCAATGGAGGTTTAGCTGTTAAAAGGAGAAATAGTTGTGTGCTATTTGTGGAAGCACTGCCCCTTCTTTTAAAACACACGGAGCCCTCTGGATCAGAGATGCCAGATGCAAGTCCAGGTGGCAGGGAACTTGAAAGCTTATTCTCATTAACAACTTTGCCAGTACCACAGGGATCTTAAGTAGCATAGATCACATTAAAGGCCTTGCTGAATTGCAGTCTGTTCCAGCTTCCAGGGACATCATTCTATTCAGTGAAAAGAGAAGATCTAAGCCAACTTCATTGAAGTTGTGTTACTATTTTCAGATGTTGAGGTGACACACTTATACTGTGATGCAAGTTTGAGGACTAAGCAATACCTTTATACAGGTGAATAAATTATTCAGGATCCCAAGCAGTGTTCAGATATCAATTATCTTTACTGAAAAATTGCAGAACAGAGATATAGACAGTCAAAAGGTGATAATGAATATGCTGCAAGCCTATTTCTACAGAAGGACACACTTACATATAATATTTCTATATTCTTTTTCAAGTAAGGGTCCAAACAAGAGAGGACAGAATTGCCTAGAGACATCAAAGTAAACTATTCAACTCCTCTAAGAGTCATCACTTAGACTGTCTTCCTCTGTGAGGTTAATGAAGCTTTTCCAAGATAGTCAAAATGGATTTCTAGATCTGTAATTTGACAGCATTTTGAGCATCAGAAAAGAATTGGCTTTGAAAGAAGGATGAAAACAAAACTTATTTCCTGTTTTCCAACCTGCTTTATACAACACTTTCATATGACAGTCCCCAACATAGAAATTCCCATAAACCTGTTGTGTTGAATTTTACTGTTCTACTTTGTTTAAGCTGCTTGTATTTACCCTTGAACACTCAGATTATAAATGCATGTGAAGATTCATACACATTATTTCCACAAGGAGTTATTTAATAGTAATAAATAGAAGAGTACCTTTTAGAATGATAAGAACAAGATGACCTTGATTTGCTCTTTTCTTGTGTGGGTTCTAATTTTGTGGAAACAATTTTGTTCCTGCAATTTAGTTTACTTTAAGATTGTTTGACAAATCATAAGGCAAGGTGACTCAGTTAAACTGCAGGCAGAAATAATTGTAAGCAGGAGTGGCAACAGCTGCCCCTGAAAGAAGAAAGTAAAACCAGGAAAAAACAGTAAAAGAAAAAAATGGTTTACTTAAAAGTTTTGAAACTCCTGGTGCTTTTCTCATGTCTTTAGAATATTTTGATAGCCTTAAAGTACTATTATTATTTGGAACAAGATTTCTTCGAAGAAAATATATCCCTTTTCTTAAGGAGAAATTAATTAAGACACGTGGAAAAGTTTTCTAATTATTCAACCTAAAAAGAGCCAAAGTCCAAACTGCTTTTGTAGCTACTGGGGTTCTGACACTAGTGCCTTCTCAGAAGTTTTCTTGTAAATGGAAAGGAAGTTTCCTATTAAGTCTTTTCAATCTCAAAGGAACCTGAGAGCATTGAGTGTTCACTACAGTGTTATCCCTCACAGAGGCAGTGACAATTGGTTACCAGTGGCTGGGGATGTGCAGGGTACCACAGAGAACAATACTGACTCTGGCTCTCTTTGATATTGTCATCAGTGATTTGGTTAATAAAGGACATGACAAATTATAGAGAGGATTTACTAACTGGGGGGAAAGTGGTTCAGCAACGTCTGAACTTCCACTCTGAATGACATGGATAGACATGGAAACTGGGCCAACAGCTCCTCAATAAGGAGCAGCTCCCACTTTTGCACCTGGGGCAGGATAACTCCACACAACATCACAGATTGAGGGGAGCATCCTGCTGACACTGCTGTGGACACTATGTTGAATACTAGGCAACAAAAGGGCATTCTCATTCTGCAACACTAAATTCTTACAGAACTGCATTAGAAAAAGGGTAGCAAGCAGACTGAAAGAAGTTACCATCTTGTTCTGCTTCCATTAAGGATGGGCATGGAGAAACTGGAGAGGCTCTGCTGGAAGGTACTGTCAAGGGAATCTAAACCATGAGGAAAGAGGTTGAGGAAGGCTAGCTCACATATTCTGGTGACAAGAGGGACTAAGGTCCTCCTAAAAACAACTTACATCTAATTGAAAGGAATGACAGAGATGATGAAGTGGCAGATGTAACAGCAAAGATCAAAGCCACATGCTGCTGTTTATGACATTCAGATGGAATTTCAGGAAAAACTCCTTCACCACGAGTGTGGTGTGGCACTTTGACTTAGAAGAACCAGGATCTCTATCCCTGCAGGTTTCCAAGATGCACCTAAACAAAGGTGTGACTGACCTAATGTTTGTGGAAGTTCTTACTTCAAGAGGAAAGCTAGACTAGATAACTTGTAGAGGTCCTTTTTAACCAACACGATTATGTAAAACCAGATGCTTTACTGTTATATAGGAAGAGCTACGTTATAATAGCTTTAAAAAGCTCTTTGATTGCTGATGTTGAGCTATGTGTATTAAAATACCATAACCATTGGAAAATACAATTTAAACATTTATTAAAATTCATACATAGAGTAAAAGCGATGATTTTTGGTACTTGTCCAAGAAATGTTTGCCCACTAGTTAGTAACTGCATTTTCAAGAAGTAAATGAAATAAAGCATTTCTGACAATGTTCTTCTGAAAACTTTTCAGCAAGGCTTCAAGAACATGTTTCTGTAATGCCACTTTGAGGTTTGGTTTCTGCTTGAGGCTTGATTATGTGATAAATGACAGCTTGACAAAGATGCATAGCTACTAGTGATTTTGAAAGCTCCATTTAGTTCTCATTATATACTGGGTGCATCATTTTGGTTTTATTGGACTTTTCAGGAAAGGGCTACACCATCATTCTTTAATTCTAAATAGAAATGGAAAGCCGTAAATCTCTATATGGAATGACAGCTTAAAAAACGTGTTCACTTCTTCAATTCACTTGGCAAGCACACATTTCAAAGTTGAAAAAGTAAGAGAAGCAGCAGGTCAAACCACTAGCAGTTTTGATGATTTTTCATCTTGGAGAGGTAGACAGAGGTGTTTTAATCCCTAATAAAATACTTTAGCACCCTTGTGCAGCTTTATTATCATAAGTTTGCATAGGTAGCCTCAATAGGAAAAAAACTTATTTAAGCTCATATAATTTAATGTTGAAAGAAATAAACTCAATTCTTTTCAGAACTGGTACATAATATGAAATGCAAATGCAACAACAAAAAAAGGCCATTACTCGTCTGACCTAAACCCATTGGTTGCAATTTGAGGGCATGGAAGGTTAGTTCAATTGGAGTAAGAAAATTGCAGACATCAGTCAAAGATACAGTTTCATTTAACTTTATTTATTTAAATAAAATATAAAAAGTTCTTTTCCCCAAACACAACATGAATAGAGGCAAGCAGCTCTACAGCTTTTAATTATCCACCTCTGCATCTCAAACTCCTACCTACCCACAAAGCCCCATCTCTTTGCATTCTTCTGGCCCATTTGCAGATTTGTGTGTCCACTGTCTGCATATCCCCCATTTTCAGCTGACAAGCTAATCCCTCTCTAACAGAGACAAAGTTGTATTGCCCTGCATGACAGTCCCTCAGAGATCCTTCTTCCCTGCTGCTACCACCAGATGCTTTCATGGCATAAAGCAGCTTCATTATTTGGGGTTTTTAAGCCTTTAATGAACATACTGGGATACTGGAAGGGGCTGCCCAGGGTAATGGTTAAATCGCCATCCCTGGAGGTATTTCAGAGCAGATGTGAGATGTGACACTTAGGGACATGGTTTAGGGGTGGGCTTGGCAGTGCTGAATTGATATATGGACTCAATAATTGTATAGGTCTTTTCCAACCTAAACAATTCTACGATTCTACATAATTTTCTCTTATAAATCAGAATACCTATCATCATTTATTTTTATTACTACTATTGCCCTTTAATTCTGATCAACTTTCTGATAATACCTTTTTTTGATCTCCTGATGTAAGATTCTTTACTTATTGTAAATAATCATTTACTTCATATTGTCCCTTAGATTTAGGAACTCTACTGAGAAAAAAATATAAGCTTGAGTATCCAAAGTTGGAAACTTGGTTTTATAGAAGTGGCAAAACAATCTCAGAAGCAATTATTTTTTTCTGAATGTGAAAAATCCTCAGTTGACTGAATAGACTTCAGCAGCACAGCTTTGTTAATACAATACTTGCACAGCCAAAGACATAAATAAAATTAATTATAAGATTTTGATTTATCTTTTTCAGTTCCTTTAAGCTGTTTTGTTAGCAACAGAGGGCAGGGGGAGCTAACAGGTAGTTATTAACTAAGAACAATCTCCTAACTTCAGGACCTGTTTAGAGTAGTGATTGATTTTGTTTGGAAGGAGCATAGGAGGAAAGAAAAAAATTGTCCTTTAATCACTTAGTGAGGAAAAAATAAAGAAGTGGTTCTTCCTCCAGTCTTAAACCAAGACCAAAGGGGCCAGTGGACCCTATGTTAGACCTTTGTCATCTGTCTCTTCTAGAATGGCTGGAAACAACCACATTATTCATTATTCTGATCATCTTATTTGAATTCCTCAAAGTCAAGCTAGTTAATGGCATGAAGCATTACTGCTTATTTATTCCATTTACTGGAAATTGATAAATATTTTGAAAGGTTTTGGCAATCTCTGTAAATTTCATAATCTATAATCCCACCAAAGCATGTCTAGGAAAATTCAAAAATGCTAGTCCATGGAGAGTCATGTAAAAACGACATTGCAAAATGTAGCTTCTATACATTGAATTTAAAAAAATATGTTTTTCTTTAAGGAACCATTAGGAAAATAAAATAAAACTTATCAAAAGAGGAAATTCAGATGATATTTCCATCAAAAAAGAAGCCTAAAATATCTTCATGATTAGTCTTGACAGACCTAAAACAGACCCTGAAATGAAAGAAATAATAAAAACATGATATAATTTCTTCCATCTCTCTCTATTCTCATAATAGTTCCATTTTTTTAAATTACCTCTAACATGGAATCATAGAATCTCAGAATCACAGAATCTTAGAATCTCAGAATCACAGAATCTTAGAATCATAGAATCACAGAATCATAGAATCATAGAATGGCCTGAGTTGGAAGGGGCCTTAAAAATCACCTAGTTCCAACTCCCTTGCCATGGACAGGGATAGCTTCCACTAGATTCAGTGTCCCATCCAACCTGGCTTTGAACACTTCCAGAGATGAAGCATCCACAGCTTCTCTGAGCACCCTGTTCTAGTACCTCTCCTACCCCTCAGTAAAGAATTTCTTCCATATATCTAATATAAATCTTCCTTCTTTAGTTTAAACCCTTTACTCCTTATCCTGTCACTACAGTTCTGGTGAAGAGTCCCTCTCTGGCTTCCTTGTATGCTCCTTTTAGATGCTGGAAGGCAGCTATGAGGTCTCCATGCAATTTTCTGTTTTCGTGACTGACTTTTCCTTTTAGAGGAAATCAGACTTAGGGCTTCGTTTAGTTGGTTAATTTGCTTGCTGCACTCCAGTCTGACTGCTACTTGTAAATACACTGTAAAGTTATTGGGTGGAACTAACCTTTAAATCCCTTCCCTTATTTACTGCAATTCTAAAAATTGAGAGCTAGATAATTTAAATCTGGTTTTCTCCCCTACATTAGCTTGATATATTGAAGAGGAGGAAGACAAGGTAATAGCTGAAAGCAAGAGAAAATGAGACAACCCAAGTTCTGCTCACAGAACGGTACCTTCCTGTGCTAAAGCTGCAAGAATGAAAAACATTGATTTTTCAAGAAACTGAAAAAATAGAGCCAGAAGCATCAAGGTGGAAACCAGAGGGAGACCTTCTACCAAGTTGCTTTGGCACAGTAACTTCAAGGGCTCTGTTTCATAAGATCATTTTGACAAATTCTTCCAATAACTGCCTCCAGAAGTCTCAAGATTGCTGTCCAGTGTAATTTTGAACTTAGAAATAGTAACTAAACTAGGCCCATTTACAACCTAAAGATTTCACCCAGAGAACTGACAGTTAATTTTTGACGTATTATGATATTCAAGAGTGATTTGGACTCTGAGCTTCTGACCTGCACTTTTGTTTTAATTGAAGAAGTGCAAATGTTTTGTTAGGAATTTTCATGGAATTTTCTCCAAATAGTTATTGACAGGCAATCACATTAGTAATATCAGTGTTCTCCCAGAAGAGCACCCAAGAGAGGAGAGAATATCTGCTCACTATTTTCTTTTATTGTTGACCTTGTACAGAGGCAATAGTAAAGCTTTCTTCCAAGACATTTATTTATGCTTCCTCAAGATTATTAGTCTTTCTAGTCCATGATTTATAGTCTTTAAAAATAGCTGCCAATATACCCACTCCCTCACCACACTCCTCTAGGATTAAAGCCTTCACAGAAAAGTAAAAGACAAAACTCCACCCACTGAAAAACAACCCTCCATTCTTCAATTTCACCAAGTATTTTACTCTTTTTCATCCTAAAAGACATATAGCAAGGCATACTTGAACTGAAACAAATCCCACAAAATTCACAGAGGAGCTCCTACTCCTCAGTGAGGCAGCCTGGCAACCTAGACTGGAAAAATAGCTGTCAGCTATTGAATCCCATACACCAAAGGAAGACTGCTAGGGGCTGGTGTTTTCTCTGTCTTGATGGATTAACTCTTCCTTTACCAGAAATTATATAGAGCTGTAGAGTTTTTAAAGGTTGCTCCTTCAGAGATTTCCAAGATTCCTTCAACTGCATCTTGCTTGAATTCAGGTAGAACGTAGATCTAATCCCATAAAGATGGAATCCTCTTAATCCTTGATTTTTGTCTACATATGCATGTCTAGTGACCTAAAGTATGCCAGTCTATTGCCAATAGTATGTTTTGGCTTTGCCTAGTTATGCTGCGTTTCAGGGGGAAAATGCATTATCAAGCATTATTCCCTTGCCCTGAGAAGGTAAATTCAACCATAGGCCAAGGTAAATACAGATTTCAGTGTTCATAAACAAACAGTTTTCCTCTGCACCTGAGACAGAAATGTGATAAAATTGGTTGTGACAGTCTAATTTCGTAACCCTGAGATGTTGTTTATATCTTGTTCGTGTGAAATATTTCACTAAGCTCACTATTGATTTACTTACTATTACATTCTAACTGTATCACTTTCATTTTTTTCCCCCAAATATTTAAGAGTCTGATGGCAGAAGACAACTAAGTATTATACAGATATCAAAAGTCTCCTTCTGTGAAAATATCATGAAAACATTAAAGATTTTATTTGTTTTTTTAACACTTTCATAAATTGAAAACTATTTTGTGTTATTTGAAATCAGTGAATGGACATCAATTCAAAAGCAACTTTAGTCCATGTTAGGACACACTCCAAGAGAAAAAGTTTCAATAATTTCCATCATTGAATAATAGCATCATTAAGGTTGGAAAAGACCTCCAAGATCATTGAGTTTAACCTCTGAATGAACAGCACCTTGTCAATTAAATCACAGCACTGAGTGCCATGCTCAGTTATTTCTTGACCATCTCCAGGGATAGTGATTTCACCACTTCCGTGGGCAGCCCATTCCAACGCTTGACAATCTGTTCAGTAAAGAAAGTTTTCCTAGTACAACTTGGGACTGTGTTCTCTTGTCCTGTCACTGGTTGCCAGTGAGAAGTTACAGACCCACCACCTGGCTACAACCTCCTTTCAGGTAATTGCAGAGAGAGATAAAGTCACCCCTGAGCCTCCTTTTCTCCAGGCCAAACATCTCCAGCTCCTTCAGCCACTCCTCATACGACACCCTCTAGACCCTTCACCAGATCTGTTGCCCTTCTCTGGACATGCTCCAGCCCTTCAAAGCTTTTCTCCATGTGAGGAGCTCAAGACTGGACACAGCACTCGAGGTGTGTCCTCATCAGAGCCATGTACAGGAGAGCAAATACTTCCCTGGCCCTGCACACACACATGTTTAAAAATAGCATTTTACAATTACTTATTTGAATTTTCTTTTTGTTAAAAAAATTATTTTCTAGTCTGAGAATAAACAAGAAGTATAAATAAGGTAATAAAACAAGTGTAGAAAAACCCAACAAATATTTAAATCCTCATTCAACTGTTACATGTATGCAAATGTCAGAAAGTCCATTTGACAATGGTTGGGATGAGGTTAGTTGCAATGAGCTGATTGACCAAAAAAACTTTCAGTAATAGCAAACTTTATTCTTCCTTTTGTCATAGTGAGTTACCATTATGTGTAATTTATAGGAGCAGGTGATCTTAGTAGGAGTCAAAACAGCTGACAAGCTAAATATGAATGAAATTGAGAAAGAACTAAATTCAGATCCGGAGTGTTTTTCTAACACTGAAAGCTTTAGTCTACTCTGTATAATGGACAAACAAATGCTCATGTTGTGATTCTGAGAGTTGCTTCCCACAATTTAGTTAAACAAAAGTTTGCTTTAGGAAATCATCAAAAATCAAACCAACAACAACAACAAAAAAACCAACAAACCAAACAACAACAAAAAAATCCAACAAAAACCAAAACCAAACAAACAAAAAAACCACCAAAAAAAGAACCACCAAAAAAAGAACCACCAAAAATAAACCAAAAAAAACCCCCCACATCTTGCAAGGTCGAGATGCACTTCATTTTGAAGCCATCATCATATCCAACCTTTTAAATCAGGGGCAGACTTCCCCAGGATCCTCCACTATGGAAAAGAGAGAGTCAGGTCCAGACTGCAGCTCTGTTCATTTGACCTCTGAATCACCCTTGGCAAAGGCCTCTCTCTCACTCTCTCTACCTACTGCGTAAACAGGTTATAGGGGTTATTCTCCCACCTTAAGCATCTCATGCTGCCAGCACTAGACAAAGAAGCTTGAGTGCTTTTGCCCAGCCTCTTTTCACTCTTCTTTTATACATGTGCATGAACTACACATATAATTTGGAAGAATTAAATCACAAAAATATAGTACCAAACAGTTGTCCTGCACCACAATTCACAACATCGTACTTATCATATTGGTCTCAATACAGAGCTTTACTGCATCAAATCCTCTGACAAGGGAAAAGTAAATCTATTTAGAATTCCTATATTATTACGCAATTCAGGACTGCGTTGCATCTGTCAAAAACAGGAAGTGCCTTTAGAGCACATATGTGTTAATTGAAGTTCTGCAACAATTTGGGGTTTTTGTCTGTTTGTTTTGTTAGGTTTCTTGTTTGGCTGGTTGGTTTTTTGTTGTTGTTTGTTTCTTAGATTGCTTGCACTGGCATAAATAGTTTAAAATCCATTTGGAGGCCAGAGACTTATGCAGTAATTAGGGACTTGCATACTATTATGTGAAAAACGACACAGAAGTTGAAGCTTAAAGTCCAAAACACTGAGTCAAACCTTGTGCTAGCGTTATTCACTTTTTTCTATACAAACGTTCCTGTTAAGAGTAAGACTGAATGTTCCTATGTGATTTGTATAATTTTCCTCTAAAGCCATTCAAAATTTGTTTCTCCAAACTTATCAACTAACAGCAAGTTAACAGTCTCCCACTGATGTTATCATATAAAATATTCCAAGGATTTCATTCCTGCATCCCAAGCAAAAGTTCCTCCTTGGTAACACATAGTGGAAGATGTTATTTGCTGTGGTTGTGTTAGTGAAAGTGAAAGCTGTGACACATAGAAGGAAGATTCATTTTTTATTTTAATTTATTTATGCACAAATTAAGATCCCTACACCTCCTGGGAATGCATCATGGAATAGGGAGTAAGAGTCCTGAAACATGTTTGTGATGATCTGTTCCAGAACCAAGGAAAGCCAAGCGAACCCAAACTAATCCCACACATCCTGCTGTTGATTCCATTGGGAAACAGAACTGTACAACAAAGAGCATCTGCTAGGTCTGAGCAGCAGGCCAGCTAGACAGAGCCTTGTCATTATTTATTTAAAATGAAACAAGAAAATGTCATTGATTCAAACTTTGTTTTGGTAAAATGCTTAAGGAAGTGACAGCTTAGTATGACCTTGGTCTAATCAAACCATGCATAGAAAAGCCAGCATTGCATAAGCTTTCACAAGTGTTTAACAGAAAGGACATGAATTCATCAAGAAGAAAGAAGAATTGTCAAGCAAGCACAAGGCAGCATTTTATAAGACTAATGGCATGAAAGCACCAGTGCAAACATAGACTGAACATTTACAAAGTTTTCTTACTGGAAAAACCTTGGGCTTGCTTAGCATAAAAGTCTGAAAGGATCTTACAGTTCTCTGTTATTAATTAATGGGTATTAAAACATGATTTTTCCTTCCAACATGGATGGATAAAAAGCATACTTTAAAGAATTAACGGGTAAAATCTCTCATATTCAATTCTAAACGTTTATTTCTGATTTGTGACTCCAACATAGGACATGCACTGGCACACACACGCACTTTACCTTTTTGTCTCATTGCCTCATGAGAATCCTGCCCCTTCCCAATTTGAAAGCATGCTGTGGTGTCTCAGTGAGGTGTGTATTGTTTCTGAAGAATGCTATATTAGCATGCTCATCTTCAGGAATACTAACCAGCTGAAGTGTGCTCTGTAGATTAAAGCACTGCATGCAGATTGCTTCCACCCTGGCAGAAGCTACAGGGGACATCTTGGGATATGGACTAAATCCTTGTCTAGAATGGGGTGAAAGTGCATTTTAAAAACATTTGCCTGACAAATTGCAGCTATGTCAAAAATAGCTAGTAAAATGCTAATGTCTAAGACAGCAGCTAAGGACCCTGAGATTTATGTTACCTTTTTTGTTATGTGAATGCTATGCTTTTGTGGGAAATTTAATTAAAACTATGTTTGTGGAATTATGGGATAGTTTTTCTTTGTTTCAAGTCTTTGCTTATGATTATAGCTGTTCAACATTTCAAGTGATGCAGAACGAATGTTAATGGTAAATTGCTGGAGTGTGATAATTGATTTCTTTATTAATAAAGGAGATTTAATGCTCCACAAAAAGCTTGCTCTAGTTCACCGTTAGACATTTTGCTTTAAGAGTCATCTACAAAGTACAGTTCTTCACCTTGAAGGCTGTTTATTCCTCTTACTAAGCATAACTGCCTTTGCACAACTGCTCATCATATGTGGGATGAGATATTTTGGAACTGCTAAGTGCTTAACACTAGCATTAGCTGCCCTTGGAATTGTGCTCAGCACTTCTAACAGCCAGCTCTGTGGAGAATGAATCCCCTCTGCCATTAAACCTGTGGATGATTGGAGCACAGGGAGACCCACAGCAGGCTTGTGAAGAAGAAAAGCAGGGGAGTAGTGTCTGGGTGTGAATGTGGTGCAATAAGGTGACAGGTTTGGCTCAGAGCACAAACAGAGCACGGCACACACCACTGCTCACACCCATCACCAGCTGTCGGCCACTGGGCACTGAAGGGGCACAACCCACAGAGATCCACAAGCTCTATCCTACCCTGCTCTAAGATCTTATTAAGAATGTGTATCTCACATATTTGGTGAAAACATAAAAGAGGTAAAAAGCATGTACAGAAAACACACAATATCCATGAGAAAGAGTGTTTGCACCACCATGACCTCTCAGTCTGCAGAACAGCAGATCTGCCCTTTTATAGGATTATGCACAGCATCCTACCTTCACTGGACAGAACCAACTGTTTTCTGATTTACCCTTCATCACATTTTTCCTCTGCAGACTCAGCAATTACATGTACAACACCTTTACTATGTCCTACAGTAATACATGAGAAATGTAAAGAGCTCTGTTCAGGTATATGTGTCAAAAGGGCAAGTTAGTCAGTACTGAAGAGAAAATCTGGAGAAAACATCCTGTCCTTTTATTCCAGCACAAGAAGTTTCCACACTTTGTGCAGTACCAGGACTAAAAATATGCCAATTAAAAAAAAAAAATAGAAAAAAGATTCCATGCCTTTCAATCAAAAAAAAAGGAGGGGGGGGCAGAAGGTAATATTTGAAATTTGCATATTTTCAGATTCAGCCAAAGCAACCTTCTTTGTTTAAATGTGTACTTCCAAGATGTTATTGATGTGAGCCAAGCTTTCATTCTGAGAGACGTTATCACTGCCCCAGATGTGCTGTGTGCACACACTCCAAGGCTGTTTGTTTAAATCACCTCCAGCTAACAAGAGGTGATATGAGACTAATCTGGAAAGTGTGTGAAAATTGCCTGAGGGCAGTTATGAATGCTATTTAAGCAATAGTTTTTCTAGAATACACTGAAGGACTTCCATAAGGATGCCACAGAGCTACTCCATAGGCATATGTAGGATGCTAAAATGTTTTTAATATGTGTTACAATATGAAATATTTATTCCCTGCTTACTACTTGTGTGAGAATTATTAAATCTCATTTTAGAATTACTAATGACTCATGTCTAACAGACACAAAAAATGTTAAGAACCAAAGCTCCAGCTGCTGCAATTCAACACTTTCTGAATAAATGGAGCCTCAAGTGCCATCTAGCGTAGACCTGACTCCACAGTTCCAGTGTGAGTCCCTCCTCTTATGTTACTTAGCTCCTTAGCATGTCTAATAAAAGAGATGCATTGCTGGTTTTGGTTTCTACAGACACATAAAAATATAGTTAGCATTCCAGAAGCCTTAATTAACCTCAAATTCGATTATCATTAAGATAGAAATCTCAGAAAGATGTTGTTTTTAATTAGATGTTCAAAGCGGGAAAAGAAAAGGATGTCCCCAACACCCATGTAAGTTTTTTGTTGGTCAGAGAGAGGAGTTTATAGCACAAGCAGCCACAGTAATTTATTTCAATTAAACCCCAAAGATTAATACAAAACTGGAGAGTCTCATGTCTTGTGAGTCTCTGTTCTGAAATGTCCAGTAAGAATACTTACTGAGTTTTTAAGTGGAAGCTCTGCTTCCCAGTAGCATTCATTCAGGTCTTTTTGTCTTGCCATGAGGAATTTGTTCTCTTAAGATCACTTTATAGTTTGTTAAATGTGACTAAAATTGTTCTCCAAGGTCAAAGAACTACCAAGGAAAGTTTAGCGAGGAGTACTATTAAGAAAAAAAAAATCTAATAATTCACTCTAATTCCCTTTAAGAAAAAAAGACCACACATATAAAATAATAAGAAAAAAAGTCACCTCTGATTGCACTGTGTCAGAATAGTAGCCTGGAACTACAAATCAAACAAGTTCAAATGTTACCAGTGCCATTATACTGTACATAGTACCAGGATTTTATTCTTTTTTTTCCTTTTTTTAAATAGTGGCAGCTCGCTAAATTTCTTTGAGAAAAGAACATTTGATATTTAGCTATTTTACTTATACCATCTGATATTCATAATCTTGTATCCATTGAGAATTGCCTGGGCACTTTAAAATCACATTCTATCACTGATATATCTAGAGCTTATAACTTGTTTTATCTTCCTTTTACAAATGATTATACAACATATTGTAAAGAAATTTATAACAATAAAGATAACTTAAATTGCGTACCTATAGAGATGAAACTGATGAGATTATTTACTGTTTGTTATTTAGTTCCAGCAAGTACAGACGTGTTTTTTCTGCAATAAAAAATATTTTCCATAAAATTCACTAGGCATAGAATATGTTTCTTAATCAATTAATTGTTTCCAAATTAGAGAAGCAGACAGGGAATGAAAGTTGAACAGGAAACAAGAACAATACTATCTTCTCAGTCTGCATACCAAATTCCAAGACAGCCTATCTTGCCATTTTCATGCATTCATATCCTTATGAGAAGGCTCTGTTTGACCTTCACCAGACATACAAGCAAGGGAGAAAGTCTACAAGGCAGAATGAAACAAAAGGATCTAACGGTTGATTACAAGAACCTTATTTCTTGTAAAAGCAGACCTTCAAATTTACAGAACGTTTTGGATGATTTCTCCTATTTCTTATTATAGAACAAAAAGCAAATCATCCATCTAAAATGCTATCTTATCATTGTGCTCCCCAAAATAAAGTAGGCAGAAGTACAGGAGAAGAAATATCTGTTCAAAAGCTACAAAAAATGTTTTGCTTCAACTCCTTGGCTCATCAGGCAGTATATGCAAATGCCAAACTCCAGCTCACTTCAGCGAGAGTGCTATACTTTAAAATGTAGCAGAACACAGCACTCTTTTTTCTTTTCTTTTCTTTCTTTTTTTTTTTTTTCTTGATTAGATTCTTCCCTTTATATTATCTAAATATATGTAAAAAATCAGAAACTCTTCTAGATTTCCTTCCTGGGTCATCATTTCTTACTAGTGATTGAATAGAAAGCTCCAACTGAACCAGCCTTGTGGCCACAAGTAGATTCTAATATAAGAAGTAGGATGCTGCTGAAGTTTCTGAATAGAATTGAGACATATTTACAGGTAGAATAATTATGGTACTACAGCATATCTTCATTCTACCAGTACCCTAGGACTGGATTGTGAAACAAAACTACAAATTCATGTCACATACGAAGTGGACTAAAACTGTCTTTTTGGCTACTGATGCTTTCAGCATGGGCATAACAAACATTGATCCATAGCCATATATTTTATACTGGTTAATAAACATACTATTATTTCAAACACCAGAGCAGAAAAAAACCCCAAAAACTTGGCATATGCTCTGTGGTAAATGTTAACAAATAGGGATTTTCTGCAGCAACCAGATATACTGTGTGCAACTTGTTTATAACCCTTCAACTGTCTAAAGCTGTCCTTATTACTTGCAGTGGAGACAGCTGGCAAATTGAAATTAATAATGATTAAAAAAACAGTCATAGAGTGACATCATTGTTTTATTATAAAAATGAAAAAAGGAAACAAGTGTATTCTACTTAAAGCTCTAATTTTGCTCCTGCAAACATGGTCTTTTCTAGTAAAGAGAAAATAAAGTATGGTAATTTAAAAGTTTTCCTTGTCATTTTTTTGCAGCTTCTTTACTGCCATTTCTATGTGTGATTTAGAGAGCTAATAATTTGAAATCATCTACTTATTAACACTCCCTCTTTACACAGCTCCTGAAGTGCTCTACCATCATGTCACATAAAACTCCCATAGCCTGTTTCCCATGGAATGAGCAGGCATGGTTGCGCTCTGAAGTAGCTCATTGCTCCTTTTCTATGCAAGTCAAGAAACCTAATTTTCCCCTCATTTATGTGAAGTTATACATTTCTGTCCTGATCTATTTCTGCAACTGCAGGTGTCAAAATTCTGTTTGGTTATTGGTGTTTTATGTGGATGGTTAAAATTAATACTAATAGCTTTATTATCATCACTATTATTTGTATAGTATTTTTATATGCATATACATATATATATAGATACGCTTTTCAGCAGTTAGAAATTAATGATGTTTTCTGAGCCACATAAGGAAGTACAATATGGTATTTTATTCTGTGCAGACTGTCTTCCCCTTTTAAAGTAGGCCCAAGAGTCTTGCTAGATTTCCCATCTCTGTGCACTCTGTTATTACAAAGACTTATTAATTGATCATTTCTTCTTGAATCACCCGTACATACCATCTCTTATTACAGCAGCAGTGTATGTTTTTTATGCTTGAGGCTCATCACAATGTGCTGCTTGTCCTCACACCATTCCTCATTATGCTGTCTTGTATGCACACTGTTATTCTCTAATATTAATATTCCACTCCAGAAGCAGAAACTGATGGAGTAAAATCATCATCACTGGGACACATTGCCAACCAGAACAAGCAGATGTCCCTATGAAGAGTAGGGTTTATTTAAAAATAAACTCTATAACGGCTGAAGAGATAATTAAAACAAAATAAACACAGAAACAAACAAAATCTACACTGTACTGAAAGAATATAACTGCACTCCTAGCCAAAATCATTGCAGACACAACTTTATCAGCTTCAATGGAATTGTAACTAATTGCAACACGGATCAACCTCATATATTGTCTTTATTTCTACATTTAGTCTATATTTAAAATGTCAGAATTAAGAGGGGAGAACACAAAAACTATAATCTATTTATTATCTGGGTAAATTCTACTGGTTGTCATTATTTAGCCTTCTTTACATTGCTTAGGCTTTTTTTTTTTTTTTTTTGCTATTAGGTGCTGAGTGTTTTTTTAAGGGAGAGGGGGAGGCATAGTGTTTGGTTTTGGGTTTGGGGGTTTCTGTTTGGTCAGTTTTTTAATTGGTTTTTATGTGTGTGGTTAAAACTATCCCAGCTCAGAGTTTATTATATTTGTGAGTGTCAGATTAAATTGGTTCTGAAAATAAAGGGATCTGAAAAATTCAATGTAAATATTGAAGAGCACTCATATCATTCAATTTTTTACAGAGACGCAGAATAAGCTGAGTTGGAAGGGACCCACAAAGATCATCGAGTCCAACTTCTGGCCCCACCTGAGAACTCCAGCACCTACTTGAGAACATTTTCCAAATGCTTTTTGGACTCTGGCTGCTGCTGTGGCCGCTCCCTTTGGAAGCCTGTTCTGATGTCTGACCACCCTCTGGGTGAACAATATCCAACCTAAACTTATCCTGACACAACTTCAGGCCATTCCCTCAGGTCCTGTCACTGCCACTACAGAGCAGAGATCAGTGTCTGTCCCGCCTCTTCCCCTCAGAAGGAGCTGTATTTTTGCCCTTACAAGGTCATTGCATTCATCTCTTCTGGAAACTTCCTAAACCATACTGTGCTTTTTTGTCTTAAAATAAATCTCCATTTAATGCTGTAGCTACATGCTCCCTTTTGTTTAGGGGGTCACGCAGGAAATTGCAGTCGGATGATGGAAAGGACAGGACAAGAGATATTTTTAATATCATGGTGTCCTCGTTTAGGGCAAATTTGGGAGGAAATTTTCGAATGGGGTTCCTCTGAAAAGCAAATCCAAACAGCCCCTCCCCCCAGCAGGTCCGGGGAAAGAACTCCCTCAAAGAAGAGTGGAAAAAACTCTGTTTATTTAACAGACAAAATGTCCACAAGCATAAAGAAGAAATAATAATAATAATAATAATAATAATAATAATAATAATAATAACAATAATATGAAACAATAAAACTTCTTGCTGCTCCGAAGAGGGATAGCAAAACTGAGAGTCCGTGCCAGGAGTTTGTTTATCAGTCCCTTCAGTGCTGGAAGATGCCGAGTCCCGGCCTGGTGGGCCACGGGTGCAAGATCCCGGTGCTCCTTTGGGTTTTTCAGTCCAGAGCAGATTTAAACAGTTCCAAAGAAAAATAAAATAGTAAAAAAAAAAGTCCAGGAAAACTTCTTTGCTTCAGCTAGCTAGACTAACAAAGGGAAAAAAAAACCTCTCTCTGGCCGCTTCTTATCACTATATCGTCAACTTATCAAAACTAATTGAATTTTAACTCTACAAACACACATTATGCATGCATATATTTATATAAAAACAATATACAGTTATATACAGACAATGGCAGTGACATTTAACAAAAAGTGATATGTACACATGGTTTTTATCTAACAATTAGATCTCTCGGAGGTACACATCATGTTGTTCTATTTTTCTGCATTATCTACTATGTACAACTTGGTTTTTGAGTAAAGACAATCCCACGGATGGGTTTGTCTGTACTTGAGGTGGATTTGATTCAAACTGTTTTTTCTAACAAACTTTTTGCATGTATTACAGGGACTTTATTTCTATTTATTGTATGCAGGAGTTTAGACTGGGCAGGGCCTGCTCTGTTGGTGGAACTTTGGGTGTTAATTAACTAGGTGGTTTTTGCCAGATGCTGCTCCTAGTTTTTGAAAGATCTTTTACTCTATGCTTTCAAGGTGGTTTTTAACGGTTCATTGAATTTTTCTACTTTATTCTCAGGAACTGGATTTTTTGAGCAGGTTCCTTAACTTTGCTTTTTTTGATAGCGAATTCAGCTTTCAGTAGAATTTGGATGATTTTTTCTTTTTTTTCAAACACTTCAGCTGCAGTATTCCTCCACACAATGATGTTATTGATGTACTGCAGATGTTTTGGAGCTTCACTCTTTTTTAGTGCAGTCTGAATTAGTTTATGGCAGATGGTAGGACTGTGCTTTTACTTTTGGGGTAATTGGTTTTAAGTGTACTGCACACTCTTCTATGTAAAGGTAAACTGAGGCTTGCATTCTGCTGTTAAAGGAATGGAGGAAAATGCATTAGCAATGTCAATAGTGGCGTACCACTTTGCTGTTTTGGACTTCAGCTTGTACTGGAGCTCCAACATGTTTGGCACAGTAGCGCTTAGCGGTGGAGTTACTTTATTCAAGGCACGATAGTTTACAGTTAATTTCTATTTTTTTTCAGATTTATGCACAGGCTAGATGGGGTTGTTGAAGGGTAAGTGGGTTTTGCTGACCACCCCTTGGCTCTCTAGCTTACGAATCATCTTGTGGATGGGGATTACAGCATTTTGAGTTGTTTTATACTGTCGGCGATGCACTGTTGAAGTGGCAATTGGCATTTGTTGGTTTTTTTCTTTCAGAAGTTTTACAGCAGATGGGTTTTCTGATAGTTTAGGCAAGGTGTTTAATTGTTTAACACTTTTTATTACTACAGCTGTTATTTTAAACGCTCACTTGAATCTTTTTGGGTTTTTGAAATACCTATTTCGGAGGTAGTCTATGCCCAGAATGCATGGGGCTTCTGGGCCAGTTGCAATCGGGTGCTTTTTCTACTCATTTCCAGTCAGATTAACATCAGTTCCTACCACAGTAAAATCTTGTGATCTTCCTGTCACACTAGCGATAGAGACAGATTCTGCCCCTACATGTGTTGATGGAATTAATGTGCACTGTGCACCAGTATCCACCAAGGCCTTATATTTTTGTGGTTCAGATGTGCCAGGCTAACGAATTTACACAGTTTAAAAAACACAGTTGTCCCTAGCTTTTATCTGGTTAGAGGCTGGGCCTCTCTAAACTTGGTTATCTGTCTGTTCCTAGGTGACTGGAGTTACTTTTTTCTTAGTGGAACTTCTTCTCTGAGTTTTGCCACCCAACAATTCACGCAGCCGTTGTGCCAGATCATCGGTAGATTTTCTATCCTATCTCTTCATATCTTTTCTTCAATCACGCAGGAGGGACTACAGCCTACCTCGTGGGATGCCCCCTCCCTCTCTATCTGGGGAACATCTGCGTTTGGTGCCAGAACCTCTGACCTGTACTGTCGAGATTTGGAGAAAGCCTTCTTTCATTTTTTTAATCTCATTTCTGAGTGTATGGTGATTTTCTTCTATTTTGCTTTTTAATTTCTGCACACGGGTTTCTACGGCTGCGATTCTGGCATATGTTGGGCCATGCACAGCATCTGCATATGCTCGAAGTTTTTTTGCCATATTCAGCACGCTCTCCCCCATGTCGTTCCCCTTTATTATTGCTAAAGAAGAGTTTTTTTGTGGCTCAAGTTGTGTAAGTTTTTGCTACATCACAGGTGTACATGGTACTAAGTCTGGTTTCCTAGTGTTTATGTTATCTGAGAAGATAATCTCTGCCACTGCCATTTCTTTTAAGTGCTGAATCTTTTGTTTTATGGTTTTCCACTGGGTTTGCTGCATATAGAGATCGTCTGCACATAGATATCTTTGTGCCACACTTCCCAGGATCTGTTCTCAGAGACTGCAAGGGGTAGCCCCCCCATCATTCCTTGGTCGATGACCGGATCATGTGACAGGGATCCCAAATGCCTCGCTTCAGTGCTGTCCAGAATTGTAGCCTCACCTGCAGCATCCCAAAGACGGACTAACCAACTGATTATAGATTCATCTGGTTGTTGAGTGTAATTTTTTCTTAGGTCTTGAAGGTCTTTCAGGGAGAAGGACTCAATAGTGGCTCTTGATCGTGTGCCAGTGGGTTGGACATTTGACTTTGTGCCAGCTGGTTGGACTTTTGATTTTGTGTTAGTTTGGTCAGCTTCTGATTGGGTGTCAGTTGGTTGGATGTCTGATTGGGTGTCGTTGGGAGGCATCATTGAGGGTTCTTCACCTGGATCATTGTTTACTGGTTGATTGGTTTTTTGTGCTTGCTTTTTTGCCCCAGCAATTGCTAGGGGCTTAGGCTCACTGTTTGGTTTAGCTGCTGATTTATTTTTTTGGCTCTCTGCTTCTATCTGCTCTTCTACTTTATTTAGCAGTGTGCTGTAAGCATATGCCAGGGCTCAGCTTATTGCAACAATTCTTTTGTTCTTGGAATTATCCTGGCACTTCTTTTTCAAGTATTTTTCCACCTCAGCTGGGTTCTGAATGTGTTCATATGGAAAATCCCAGGCTATAGGGTCAGAAAATTCTTTTAGGGTTTGGCCCATATCCTCCCATTCTTTACTCTACTCAGGATTTTTTACACTTGGGCTTTCTTTTGGGTCAGGGGTCTCATCAGCCCCTCCGGAAATCTCAGACTTTATTCTAGACAAGCTGCGAACTATATAGAGGAAGTTCACCAGATGGAATACTAGGAAGATGGTATCTTTAACATTCAGGGGACACTGAATATTCTCTGAAAGTGATGTGACTGATTCAAAAGATACGAGGGACAGGAAAGATTGAAAAGCTTCATCTCCTGTTTTTTCTTTAACAAAGTGGGTGCAATTATTCATAAATTTTTAAAACATGTTGCTGGAACTAGGATGCATGGTAGGACGAAGAAACTATAAACTAAACATACCTGCCACAAACTCTAGTACTTTCATAAACTTTTTATAAATTATGATCACTAAACTCAACAAAATAGCAATTCTAATTCGTGCACTTCTAGTGTAAAAGTTAAGTGTTAGGGACAACATTGGAGTTAGTTCTGGATAAGAAAACAAACTTAGGGACTAGAAAGGTATTAGAACTTCAAAGAAACTTAGGGAACAGAAATACAGCAAGGACTCTATTTCAATAGACATTAGGGATTCAAGGGGCAACATGGCTACTCTATCTCCATACAAAGAACAACCAAAATGCACTCAATAATTAATACAAGTTTTTTTTACTCTTTTGAGCCCCACGTTGGGCAAGAGATATTACTATATGTCCTGGTTTAGGGCAAATTTGGGAGGAAATCTTCGAATGGGGTTCCTCTGAAAAGCAAATCCAAACAGCCCCTCCCCCCAGCAGGTCCGGAGAAAGAACTCCCTCAAAGAAGAGTGGAAAAAAACCTGTTTATTTAACAAACAAAATGCCCACAAGCATAAAGAATTAATAATAATAATAATAATAATAATAATAATAATAATAATAACAATAATAATATGAAACAATAAAACTTCTAGCTGCTCCTAAGAGAGATGGCAAAACTGAAGAGTCCGCGCCAGGAGTCTGTTTATCAGTCCCTTCAGTGCTGAAAAATGCCGAGCCCCGGCCCGGTGGGCCACGGGTGCAAGACCCCGGGGCTCCTCTGGGTTTTTCAGTCCAGAGCAGATTTAAACAGTTCCAAAGAAAAATAAAATAGTAAAAAAAAGAGTCCAGGAAAGCTTCTTTGCCTCAGCTAGCTAGACTAACAAAGGGAAAAAAAAACTCTCTCTGGCTGCCCTCCGTGCATCCGACGAAGGACAAAAAAAAACCACACAGTCTCAAGGACGAGAGCAGATTCAGAGGAGTGAGTTTGTTTCTCAAAACAAACTGAGCGCTTCTTTTCCTGCTCACTCTCAGAACCAGTCTTAAAGGTACAGAACGCAGAACAGACGATTTGGGGATACAGGCATTATAGTTACCCTAGGACACATGGTCAGCTTAAACCAAACCTCACACTGAAAATCCACTAAAATGCTGTTTCAGAGCTCCTAAAAATAGAGATAATGATTAAAAATTACATTTAAATTTAGAAAGCAGAAAGATGACGGCTTCATTGTCAACATACATGAGTCTATTGGGACACAGAAAGAGGTGTGGCGAAAACAAATTTACAGATACTTTTAAAGATCTTCAGAATTTAAAGATCTGAATCAAGAAGTCCTAATATACAATTTTGATAGTTGAAGTTTAAATTTAAGTCTAATTCATCAGATAGTTAATTAAATATAGGTTTTGAATCAAGATATGTACTGAACAAAATACTTATTGGCCAGATACATTAAAAATAAACACACTAGCCGCTGTTTTTTTCTAGCCATTGGTTGATGACTTTTTGCTTCTCATTATTATGTATTCTACAGTTAATGTAGTTTTACTCATTTTGTGAAGTAGTTACAGGTCAAAATTCCCTGAAGATACCTGTCAAGAAATACCACTTAGCTTTCATTCAGCTGAATATTTGCATGAGTGAAGAGAGACCATGGTGATTTGCATTTAAAGTTAGATTAATGTGAATTGGGGGAGGGGAAGTGACATGGGGGTTTTTAATGCTTACACTGCATAACTAGTTATGCTATATCCTGTTTCACACTGCATTAGCCATAAAATAGTGATTTCAGATGACCAAATTGGTAGAGTTTTTAACTTTTTTCCCTAATTTCCAAAGTTGTCTTTCATAGCTGTTAGCCAGTGTTTATCCTAGACCAAACCTCATGCCACGTCCCAAAGATTTCCTGCCAACTTTTAGCAGGAGATGTACATTCACCTACACACAGTACTATATTTACTTTGCATTAAATTAAATATCCTTATAGAAGAAGACATAATCCCTTACAGGTGCTGTGAAATACTGCAGAAACGTTTTGTGGTTTAAGTCAGCATATCCACAAGCTCCCATTTAAGCACATGTACACTTCACTGCAATGCAAATCTAAAAGCACTTGTTTAAGTAAACATCTAATTAGTAACTTATCAACACTATGAATGCTCATATTTTTATTATCATCAACAGTATTATATCAATGCTCATATTTTCTTCTTATCATCAACAGTGTTTAACATGTTAATGATAAGCATTATTTTGAATGTTAATTAGGGTAGAACTGGAACTCATATTTCCTCTCCTTACCCTTTTCCCCAGCATCGGGGCCTCGCAGTGGGATTAATTTCACCAAATTTGTACCTTAGTCATAAGTTCCTTTTGTAATCAACATAAGACAAAACAGATCTCTACATTAAAATTCATCTGATGCATTGAAGCTGAGGAAACTTACTCATTTTGGGAGGTCTTGCACCCTCTCTATATTCAAGGTCACATTTGGGCCATTTGATTCTCACTACCCTGTTTGCACAGCACACTTCCAGGTTAAGTTAAAATGGGTATATTTCAGTAGCTTGACTGAGTCTGAATTATGAGTATGGACCCCTAATACAAATTACTTATAGACCCCAAATCCACCAAACTAATGTAAAAACTAATACCTCTTTAAATGCCAATCCCCAGAAAAATCACTTTCAGCCTAGAATATCTTTGAAGGGTGGAATTTCTACAGTATAAAAGCATAAGTGTCAAGTATGCAGGCATAAGAAGTTTTGACTGTTAGCTTTAAATATAACTTTGAGCAGTGAAAGAAGCATTAATCAGTAAAGTATAGTGACCTAATTCCCACATTTAAAGCTCAGTTTGCATTTTCTGGGGTAGTCCAACAGGGTACAAAACAATGTGTTCATCAAGGTGAAGTCACACAGCACAGCCTTTGCAAATTGTCATTATACCTGTTCTGAGGAGAAGTGGCCATTTTCTTCCTCCCTATATTGGCATTGTATTGTAATCCTACCAGTGTTTAGTGTGATTCCTTTGCTAAATTCAATACCAACTTTTCTCATAATACTTATTGTCACATAGAGCCAGGGCATTAGATTTTTTGAATAGGAAAATTGGCTGTATATATTCACCATGGGCACATAAATAAAGTTACAGGTTTCTAGTAGGATCAGAGTACCTATGAGAATGCAGTAAATAGAGAACAAAGTTACAATGAGGAGTGACAGCAAATGCCCTTAGTTAAACAGCCTGCATTTTGTTAGAGTTGTGTGCACTGTTGATCTCTAGTGACTTTTTCCATTGAGCCAGTTCACTATCCATTGCAGCTGCAGAAACTGCAGCAAACATGAATTTTTTATTTCTGGAAGAGAGTGGTGATAATTTTGGCCTTAGCTCCCTTGAAATGTGAGAGGAATATGTAATACCTGACTCTTTCGCAAATAGAAAGAACTTTTAAAAGACATGGATGTCATTATTGCATAAACAATGCATCTTATCTGAAGGTCAATCACATATTTTCTATGTATTCTTAAGCAGGTATGAAATGTTAATAAAAGACTGTGAATATTACCAATGACACAAGGGAGGGCAGCAGTTCTAAAATAGATGTAAAATAGTGTGTAGATGTTAATGCCTGTACATAGTGTCAGAAGAACTATATTGGTTATGATAAACATACAAATTTCAGTTTAAAAAAAAATTACTCATAAAATCAATGATAAACTGTTTTGCAAACATTTGATCAATTCTGCAAACATTTGCTTTGACCATAATGAAAATCACAAAAAACTCCAGGGGATGTATGTACATTTTCCTAGGAAACATCATATTTTGCCTCTTGTGCTTTGCAGCTCTGAAAAAATGCTGCTTCCCTCTGGCTGTGGGTATGTGCCATGAGAAGGAGTTAGGGGAGGTGAGAAAGAGACTGTAACAGAACTGCACCAGCAGCACATGCAGCCTGCTCTGCCTCCTCATCCTTATCTGCTCTTATGCAGAGGAATGAGGTTGGCCTTTTTATCAAGCCCAGTGGCCTAGTACTGAGAAATAGCACAGGGCCACAGACAGTGCAGGCTGAAGTGGTTTTCCAGAAGTGTCCATTAGAGAACATGCTGACATTTTATGGAGATTATGAGAAATGCATGAACTGTGAACAGTAAATGTCGACAGAGTCATTATAGAGGAGCTCCTACATTGTCTTAGGAGAGATAAGCAAGGAAGCCTTTGCTTTTATTGTTCCTTGACCTCAAGATTAGTGGTCTTCTAAATAGGCATGCCAGATACAAATTAAACATTTATTTAAATGGGGAAGAAAAGCAAAACAAAACAAACAAAAAAACCCAAACCAACCTTCGAAGCTTCTCATTCAACTTTATGAGAAGTTCCACTAAAATGTATAAACATGTGGTTGGAAATTTTAGTTCATTTATCAAGGTAACAGATTGTGAATTTTAAGCAGGTCATACATCAGCCCGAAATCATTCTAGGGAAATCACATCTTCATTCACTTTAGGAGTTGCTCCCAAAGTAATTTCTGAGTTTAAGATTCTGTATGAAAAATGATATGCAGATTTTTAGGAGAAAATACATCCATTTAACATTTCTGGGTAAATATTAGGAGTACCATGATGATTAAACTAAATTTGTATTCATATTTTTTAACTATGAACAGACTAAAAAAATTTTGAGAAGTAAATAGTAAGATACATAATAAAGATTTTTTGCAAAAATTGTATTAAATTTACTATAATTTTGTCTCACATATAACAACAGTTATATGATATGTAGTTGTATGCTATGTATGATATGATTAACAACAGTTAATGATATTTAAAATATCATTACAGAGTCAAATACGAAGGGCCACCAAGGATAATCTGCATGCTAACCTAACCTTAACTCTGTCATTAGGCAAATTGTTTGTGTTATTAAATAATAGATTTTAAATGTTACTGCTGACCTAATGCCATTCTCAAGTCACTTCATTATGAAACAAGATTAATAAGAAACTAATGATGTGTGGATCTGTAGCTCCGCACTCCTAGGTTGTTAGGCTGTATCGCTCAAGGGTTTTAACTGCACCATTGTCAGACAACAAAGTACTCTAAGTTCAAGTAGAACTTCAGCTTGAACTAGATGGTGAAGTTATTTACACGTATGCTTTTTTCATTGGCTGCAGCTTTCATCCATATAAAATCATTGATAAACTGATTTTATGAGGGACACATTCTTCCCCAAGCCAAGGCAGAAGCAATAAACCTTAGAGCTAAACTTGATTTAGTGGCAAAACTTACTGTCTGACAGTTGGTACAAACTCAGCTAAAATCTACATTGAAAGAAATATGTCACAGAAGATGTAAAACCTCACCAAAAAAAAAAAAAATCAACTCACATGAGCAGATGTGTTCAAACTTGCAAAAGAAAAACAGGAAGAAGCAGTTGCAGTGCACTCTGTCTAGATAAATGCCAAGTCCTCACTATTAAACATAAGAAAGTTTGGAACAGTAAATTGAAGGTTTGTTGAAGGAAGCAGCCATTCAACAGTGATAAAATGATTTGTAGCAGAAGAAACACCCCAGTAAAATTTAAAAAACATCAGTATTGCCATCACAGCAGAAAAGGAACAGTTGTGAGTTGACCCAGGCTGGATATCAGGCACTCACTAAAGCCTCTCTCTCTATCACCCCCATCTGCAGCTGGACGGGGAGAGAAAATACAACAAAGGGCTCATGTGTTGAGAGAGGGACCAGGAGGGATGGCTCACAGAATACTATCACAGGCAAAATAGACTCGAATTAGAGATAGCAATTGAATATATTACTAACAAAATCAGAGCAGGGTAATAAGAAGTAAAATAATACCTTAAAACCATCTTCCCCCCTCCCCTTCCTCCTTCCTAGTTCTAGCTCCTACCCCTGTGTGATGCAGAGAGATGGAAATGGAGGTTTTGGTCTGTTCATGACAAGATGTTCTTGCACTGCTCAGGGAGAGGAGTCCTTGCCCTGCCCCAGTGTGGGGTCCCTCTCACAGGAGACAGTTCTCTGTGAACTTCTCCAATGTGAGTCTATCCCACAGCAACAGTTCCCCACAAACTGCTACGGCATGGGACACTCTTGCACATGATAGAGTCCTTCAAGGACAGGCTGCTCCAAGGTGGGTGCACCACAGGTTCACAAGTCCTACCAGAAAACGTGGAACAACATGGGCTCCTCTCTCCACAGGTTTTCAGGTCCCTGCCAAGAGGCGGATTCAGCACAGGCCTCCCACAGGGTCACATCCTCCTCTCAGACATCCGCCTGCTCCAGCCTGGCTCTCCTCCATGGGCTGCAGGTGGATCTCTGCATCCCCATGGTCCTCCATGGGTTGCAGAGGTGCAGCTGCTTCACCATGGGCTGCATCACAGTTTGCAGGTGGTCTCTGCTCCAGCACTGGAGCACTTCCTGCCCCTCCTTCTGCACTGGCCTGGGTGTCTGTGGGACCAGAAGCCACCCTGCAGCCCACCTGCTCCCAAAACTTGGACACGCAAACCCAGTATACCCATCGATAGATTTCAATCAAATTCAGATTTAAACAGCAGTGTAGTACCCACAAATGCCTGTCATCCTCACTTAGCAAAGCACCAAAGGAATTTTAGCATTTTTTGCAATTTACTTCAGTTTTCGCCATGTATGTAGGAAGTTACTAAGGCTGAATTCTGAAAAACAAAGATGACTCGTGAATAGCATTTGCTTTAAATATGAAGAAGATAAAAACAAAGGAGGAATTTGAGAAAAAAAACAAAGGAAAAATTTAATAATGTTATGTTTTGTGATCCAAGAGGTGTATGTGAAGGCATAGGTAATGAAGAACAAAGACACTTTATTAGGTGAATTATACTTCATGCTGCTGTGTCACTTGGATTGCATGCTTCTACTATGTGCCACCATCAGTCTGAGGTTTGGAGTATATTCTAGGTTTGTGTAACTGTAAACTGTAAACAATAGAATTTAGAAGTCAATTAGCTTCAGAGGAAAGAATTTATAAAACCTGGGCAAGACATTTTCTAGATTATTGCTCTTCTCTTTCAAACACACAGCCTAGAGAAATTATATGCAAAACTTCTACAGTTCATGGAACAATATCAACTAGTAATACCAAAGCTGGAAATAAAAAGTAATGCCAGAAAGTTCCAAAGCCACAGTTTCTTCCATCATTTATAGTTAGCATCCTTATCTGTCTGTGGAATTTTTTTTTTAGTTTCTGTGTTAACTATTCACTCTCTTAATGTGTGCTTGTTTATTAATAAAGTCTAACAGATAGAGTGCAGACAGTTTTTAGTGCCCTTGAAATGTTAATACTGTTCAGTTATCAGAAAATTTCACTGCAGACTCTTCGATAGTCATAATCCTAAAGTTTGAGGTAGTTTAAGTAGAATTTATGCAGAATGTTTTTGTAAGGGAGGTTATAACATGAGTAAATTATTACCTGCATTTTGTACACCTATACATGGTAACACTATATAGTGTTTCCATGAAAGGTGACAATCCAGAGGGAAATTCAGACTAAATTACTCCTTTTGAAAGGAGAAGGAAGAAAAAAAGGAAAGGATGTGATAATGTATGTAGGGAATATCTGGTTGAGCTTCCTACCCTCCCCAATATGTCAATGCTGCAGGCAGTAAGATGCTGCAACCATGTTCAGCTCTGCCGAAAAAATTGGTAAGAGGGGCAGATCCTCACTGTGCAGTGAGGTGGACCTAAGTAATCTGATATTAGTTCTCTCACAGGCAAAATTTTCCCCATACAAAAAGCAAGAAAGTGAGAAGAAATAAAAGAAAACACAAAATAGTGGGAATAATGGTCAGAATGAAATACTCAGTTCAGAAGAGTGAGTGGGACACTAAATACTCCAACACAGAAATATCAGAGCATAGCTTTCACTGCTTTTTAGCAATTCCTTATGGCCACACGTGCCACGTCCTTCTTTAGTGCAATGAACTATGCATTCACTTTTGGGTCATCTCCCCTCTGAACTAGTTACCATCCCAAAGACTGAGACAGGATGGCTCCAGAGATAGATTAGTATCGTGCAACCACTCCATCTACAAAGGCAATTTAACCTGCTTCAGGTGCAGCCAAGTAAGGCTCACACATCCCAGGCCATGGGATGGTCAGTGGGGATGCATTTGACTCCAGCAGAGAGAGGCACTCACTGCTTGGCCAGGCCTCCACATGCAGTGAGCCAGCCCTGACAAAGCCTGTTTGAACTTCCCAGCCAAGAGTTTCACCTCCTGGCTGATTTGGCCAGGACTGAAACAAAAATTTTGACTGTTTGCAAAGGCAACCAAGCCAGCTGTGAGCAGCTCTGCTGTAATAATCCTCTTCATAAGAAAAATAGCCTATAAAAGTAATAAGACAACCAGTAGCATTTGAAAACCCCTATAAATAATGCATACAAATAATATCCCATAAATGTAAATTACATTGCTTCTTGGGGTGAAACTGGAGTTGATTTTACTCATTACTTATCACCTGCTAACTCCAATGTTTATGAGCAATTTTGAATGTCAATAGGTAAAGTATACGACATTTATTATATTATGCATTAAATGACATTTACAGACATCTGCTTCTGATTTTTGATTCGAGAAGGTGGGTTCTGTCAATGTGAGTTTACTTTAATACCTACAAGATTAATATTCAATGTAATTGGGTGTTTTTGTCATTTTATTATTCTGTGTTTCTGCCAGCCTTGAAGTCTGGCTTCTGTTGCAAAATCTGAGTGCAGGAGAAATGTGAAAAATTTCATAATGAGTTTTAGTGAAAATACAGACAGGCTAATACTAAGACTAAACTCACAGACAAGTAACAAATACTATGTTTGTATTTGTCTCCAAAGTTTCCATCATGCATTTATTTTTATCATGAATGATGCCAGAGATCTAAGAACATTTTTCAAGAATGCTCTGGGATAGTTTCAGTCCTTCCTGGCTGATCACTTCTAGGCAGTAATGATACAAATTTGCTGGATTGCTTCTCTTCTTTTAAGTGTCATTTCCTCACTATATTATCTACATTTAGGTGCTTAGGAAGAGAACTAAGGATTCTAGTTTTGGTATGAATAATGTAGATGAATTTTGAGTTAATTTTCTAACATTATAAGTGACCCTCCAGTTAATCAACAGGCTTTTTCCAGCATCCAAGGTCAGCAGGGTCAAGTAGGTGATTCTGCCCCTCTGTTCTGCTCTGGTGAGACCCTGCCTGGAGTGCTGCACCCAGCTCTGGGGAAGGCACAGCACAGGCAGGACACGGATTGTTAGAGCGAGTCCAGAGGAGACCACCAAGGTGGTTAGGGAAGGAGCACCTCTTCTATGGGGAAATGCTAAGAGAATTGAGATTGTTTGGTATGGAGAAGTGAAATCTTTGGGGTGACCTAATTGCAGCCTGCCAGTACCTGGAGGGAGCCCACGAGAAACATGGAGAGAGACTCTTTACAGGGACATGCAGTGACAGAAAAAGTGGGTATGGCTTTGAAATGAAAGGAAGTAGGTTTAGAGTAGATATTCAGAAGAAATTCTCTACTGCAGGCATTGAGACAGTGGAACAGGACAGCTGCTCAGGGAAGTTGTGGATGCCCTATCCCTGTCAGTTGGCTTATAGCCATTGATCAACCTAGTCTAATGAAAACTGTCCCTGCTCATGTCAGTGGGGTTGGAAGTAGCTGATCTTTAAGCTCCCTTTCAATCCAAGCCATTCTATGAATCTATGATCTCTCAGTTACTCAGGTAAAAATGAAAAGCAGATGTCTTAAACTGATCCATAACTCTACTGAACTACTTATTAAGAGGAAATGTGATAGTATAAGTTTTATTAATAGCTACCAATTTCTACAGAAAAAATTACAAAAATGTGAAATAGATTTTATTAATTTGAACTAAGTTTAATTTATAAAAATAATTCAATTAGTTACTGTATTTTATGATCTTTTATATAAATTCACATATATCAATTGAATCACACCCTCATCAAAAACATTAACTCTTGAAATATATCACACAGCTTCCACAAAAATATGTGCAATAGATGCAATGCAAGCCACACACTGTTTGCTATTAATTTGCTACAATAAAGACCCTCAAGCCTGAAACCTAGAAAAATAATCCAATATCAAAACATAGGACAGAATAAAGAGCCAGCTGGTATCAGTCATTCTATTTGACTCTTGCCATGAATACATCTGTGAGAGACAGACCTTGTTTTGAGAACTCATCTGTACTTCTTGTATGTAAATATTATTGGTGTTGGCTGATAAAACAAATGTTAATTAAAACAGATGAATAAACAAACATCAACAAAACAAAGATAAAGAGAATCTATTCTGCTAAACGCAAATGGATACTTTTGGGTTGAAATCTCAGACCCTTCAAGAAGGCATTCTTTAAAATGAGTATTTAAAGTCAAAAACAGTCAATGAAGACAGCTAGTTTTGAAGCTAATTAGAAGAATATGTCTGCCTACATCTATATCTACCTAGACTTCTGTGAGCCCTTCAACATGGTCCAACAAGACATTCTTATCTGCTACCTGGAGAGACATGGATGTGAGAGGTGGAACAGATGTATAAGGAGTTGGCTGGCTGAGCACAGCCAGAGAGTTGTGGTCACTGGCTCTGTGTCCAGGCAGAGGTCTGTGTCAATTGGTTTCCCTCAAAGCTCTGTCTTGTCAATAGTATTCTTTGGTATCTTTATCAATGACAAAAATAGTGAGATCAAGTGGATCCCGCCCAAGTCTGCAGATGAAACAAAGCTGAGTGGGGAAGTTGACACAACGGAAAGAAGTGATGAGACCCAAAGGGACCTGGAAAAACTTGAGATGCAGGCGTACAAGAAACTCATGAAGTATAACAAGTCCAAGTGCATGATCTTGCCCCTGGGTCCAGGCAGCCCCAGGAATGAATATAGACGGGGAAAAAAGTCATTGAGAACAGCCCTATGAGGAAGGACTTGGGCATTCTGGTTGGTGAACAACTGTACATGAGATAAGAGTGTGTGTTTGCAACCCAGAGAGCCAGTGTCCTGGGATGAATCCAAAGCAGAATGGCCAGTAGACTGAGGGAGGGGATTCTGCTGCTCTGCTCTGCTCTGCTCTGCTCTGCTCTGCTCTGCTCTGCTCAAGACCTCCACCTGCAGTGCAGCATCCAGCTCTGGCATGGGGTCCCTAGCACTAGAAACAAGTGGATCAGTTGGAGCAAGTCCAGAGAAAGGCCACAAAGTTTACCAGAGGACTTTGTCGGAGTTCAGGGCATCCCTTTGGGTGACCTGGGACCTGAGGAAGAGAGTTTGAACCCTGGACAGGGGGGTGTGAGGCCGGTCCAGGGGGTTGGAGACCTTGGCACACAGCCCGGAAAGACACCGAGTTTGATCTTAGTCCATGGGAGAAGCTTCCAACACTAAGAGAAGAATTGCAAACCTCAAGGGTGTGAAAATAGTAGCTTAGCACAGCACGGGGTGAAAAATTTTGTAGTTTTAGGATTCTTAGTATAGAGGTAAATGGGGGACAAGATGGAGGATTTAGGGCGTTGCCCTAAATTCTTCTCCTCCTTCCTCGTCCTCCATCTTCTGAGGTAGTGATGACACAAAGTAGTTTGAGGGGATTGGGTTAAGGTACAAGTGACCTTTCTAGTATAGGCACTAGGCATTGGCACAAATTAGTAAATAATGGACACGTAGTTATCTGTATAAGAGTAGAGCACCGCCTCACCAGGGGGCAGTCGCCTCGTGTCCCAGCCGCTGTCCGGACCTCGTCTGGGTGCAGAGAGAATTTTGAGATATCAAATAATAAACAACACGAGAAACCTGAAAACAAGGCCGTGGAGACTCTGCTTTTTCACACGACATGGCTCAGGGCTTTTAGAGGGCCAAGGACTCTTAACAGCCGGAATCTCGGGTGAGAAAACCAAATCCGAGAGGACTGGAGCACCACTCCTAAGAAGACAGGTGGAGAGTTAGGGTTGTTCAGCCTAGATGGGGCTCAGGGGTGACATCATCATGGACTTCCAATGCTTAAAGGGACTTAACAAAAAGATGGAGAGCAACGTTTTTACACAGGCAGGTATAAAGAGCAGAGAGAAATGTGTTAGATATTAGGAAGAAGTTCTTCACTGTGAGGATGATGAGTCACTGGCACAGGTCACCCAGAGAAGTTGTGGATGAACAGTTGAAGGCCAGGCTAGACAGGGCTTTGAGCAACTGTGTGTAGTGGGTGACATCCCTGCCTCTGGCAGGGGGATTAGAACCAAACCATCTTTAAGATCCCAACCCATTCTATGATTCTGTGATACTTCAAGGCTGGAATGTCTCACATACCTTTAGCTCTTCAGTAGTGAGGAGACTCACTTTGACAATGAGTCAGAGTCCATCTGCAGTGCAGAGTCAGTGCAGAGAAAGGGGCACCTTGGCACCCACACAGTAAATGTCATCTGTGTCTGTTTAGTTGTTCCCTGAGAGAAACTGTTTCTCCCCAATTATCTATAACGCAGCCTAGATTATTGACTTAGGCTAATGTCCTGTCCTTGAATGCCCATAAATACTTAAGGCAGGTTACATCCTAGGTGCTAAAACTTAGATAGGACATCTTTTAGGAGTCACCTACCTCTCTCCCTGTATTATGCAGGGAATGGGGTCTATTATACTAGGTCAAGTACTTCCTTTGGCACCTAACACAGTGTTTCATATTAGGAAACTAAAACTTAAACAATATTTTTAGAGCTTCAAAGCTATATTCAAATGCATGATGATTGTGCTGCATTTCTTAAGTTTTGCTGAGCATAGCTTTGTTTCAATTTCACTGATACTTCCAGTAAGACTCCTCCTTTCTGAATCTGTTGAAAAACAAATTAATTGGATTTTTCTCTAAGAGTTTTCCCTTCAAGCTTCCTTTTTGTAGGCTTAGATTAGAAAGAAATAATTTAAAAGTATTTCCCAGCACATCTGTGACAGACTATCTGATTTATCAACTTTTAAAGTATATAATTATAAACTATATCATCCAGGGCTGTGTTACTCACAAAATCTCCTTAAATACAATTCCAGAACAGAATATAACCTATCCTATGATCAGCATACTAACTCCTTTGGAGGTCTATGTTAAGTCAAGCATGTTTACTTCTCTCTGATCCTTCCTCTTTCTTCTGTCTAGCATTCAGTATTTCTTTTTCTACTTACCCAGCAAAAGATATACACCCATTTGGTGCTTCAATTTACCACTGTACATGGCCACAGTGCAAATCATCTAACCAAATGTAGACATCAGCCCTTTAACTAATCACTTCTTTTTCTGGTCAAGAACAAATAATAGGCATGGTTAGTACATGATTGCTCTCAAAATGTCTATTTCTCTCCTTTGATCGTCATGAGAATTTAGGGTGACAAGCTTGAAGGCAGGCAACATCTCTGCAGATCAGTGTATTTCCTGAAATGGACCTCACACACAGAGTCTCTTGAGAGGAAAGAAAGGTTTACTCTGTCTCCCAATGTCATACAAAATTCAAAAGAATCTTTATCCTGGTGGTGTGGTTTAACTTTAACTGGCACTCAGCCCCACACAGCCACCTGGTCATCTTTACTGTTCTAAACTCTTCCAGTAAATTGACTATCAGACATCCTTATTGGGGGTGACCTCTTTATTTCTTAGTACATAATAAACAGACTGCCACTCTAAAAAGTCAACAAATGTACTAATCTGTGCCTTTCCAGAAAAAGAAACAGCAAATTTATATTCTCTTGCATCCTTGGTCACACTTCTTTTTTTCGTCCTTGCATTTTAACTTCTTTAGAAAGGATAATGAGGAAGAAAAATACATAAAATACATGGAGAGAAAAGAGGAGGAAAAACCAGTCCCAGAAAATACCAAAACGAAATCCTGATCTTTTTGCATAAAGAGTGGCCATATTTTGTCAAAGTCAGTTTTAATTTCAGCTTTTCTTACTTCGTTTTACCTTCAGTTAAAGCCAGCTCCTCAGATAATTGTTTAATGATTGATGTAACAAATAAATTAAAAAGCATGAGGGTGAAGACAGATTAACAGATTGAATGTTACACCCATTATCATCAGGAACTACAATAAAAACCTTTAAACCTCATGTGAATATTGTTCTAGCTTTTGGTTTGAATCTCACTTTGTGGCTAAAAGTTCATGCCCTTTTACTAATTATGCTGCATTCTCAATTAGATGAGTATTGAATATCTATACAAGTGAACTGCGAATAAATCCAGAATAATCATGAATTATTCTAACAGTAATCTGTGCAATAATTTATGTGTCGATTACTCAAAGAATTTTAAATTTATATCTCTTTGAATGGTATATATTATAATAAGTTCAGTATGTAATCTTTCCTCTGAAGCAATATTTTAGAAAAGAAAAGAAAATTTTTTTTGTCAATCTATCAAATTATATGTTATATTTGTTTAGTAAATTGACATCAGTTTCAAGCACCAAACAAGGACTGCATATTTTGATTTTCTACAGCTACACATGGAAGAAACCCATGTATCATCTAATCTCTGTCATCTGGTTATTCTTCTGTCAATGGCTAAAAGTATTCCTTGTGGACACAATCTCTTGGAAGGACTCAAGCATTTTCATTTTTTCATCTGAAAATATGTTGTACAGTCACAGAAATACTATCATTCCTAAATACTTCATGTTATTTTAAAATCTCAAGTAGTCCAACATCAATGTGAGATTTATTGCTTTACTCTGGTTATTACTCCTCTTTTACTCTTGATATTTGTGGTGGTGTATGTTTATCCTCTGAAGGCTACAGAGAAGTTCAGAACTAAAGGTGAAGACCCTCCGTCCCCCCAGTATTGAAAAAACTTGAGAGTCACATGTTCAAAAATGCATGCCAGACATACATACTTTGATGCTTTTTTACTTTAACAATCCAGCCATTTTCTTTTAGAGTCTACATATTGGGCCATTAGCATAAGGCTATGGATGTGCATCATGCATCAGCAAGCATTAAAAAAGATTTGTCAAGAAGGAAAGGCATCAGTATACATTTACAGTATCAGTACCTGTAAGCTTTATTAAATTTCTTCAGTAATAAGATATAAATGGCATCCAAAGTCACTTTTATCTAAAAAAACCCTTAAAACTACACCAACCTGTTTTTCAGTAGTGAAAACTTGCATTTCCACATGCTGTTCTTACTTTTATGAAACTTATAGTGTGACACTCTAATTTAGACTCATTATCTTCTCAAACTCTTCATGGAAGAGTATCAACTCACATATCAATGTCAAGATAACTAAAATGAGTAGGAATCCATGGAGAATATTACAGAATCCAAAAGAGGAATACTATTTAATTCTACTCACCAGTAAAATATTGTGGAGTTTTTTCCATTTTTTTTTTATTTTTGTGTTTCTTCAATTTGTGTCTTTAAAATGGCTTTCTATATTATTGTAATGGTCTGTACAGATTAGTAAATAGAGCAATATGACAATCAGAATTCAAATTCTTATAATCGAGATGTGATTATTATTACAAGAAGCCTATTGTGCCACTGAAGAGAAATTAATTTTAGAGATAATGTAAATATTTGAACACTTTATTTAGATTTAATTTGCACTTAGTAGGGAACATTTCAGTCCCAGTGAAAGAGAGTCTTGCCATTAGTTTCCCCTACTGACATGACTTCAACCCTAATAGCATGCTGACATATGTATTAGGATAGGTAGGATGCATAAGTAGTCAATTATATAGCTACAGGCTCATTTTGATATTTCTGCTCATTAGTTTAGCTCAAAGATAAAAAAGGAAAGAAAATAAATATGGAGTTCAATACCAAGCCATAACTGCTCTACAGTAAGACTGTTTATAGGTTTCGTAATGTCATAAAATCAAAGCTAGAGAATGAATGTGGTCTAAGTGTCACAAAATACATTTTGAAAAAATCAGATCTCCAATTAGGCTGTGATTTATTTTTGCTTGAGTAGTGATTTAAAGCAGGCCATTCAGCCAAATATGAAGAACATGATCAATGGCACAATTTGAGCATATATAAATCAGATAGCACTCAGTACCTCAATGCTGTAAATTCAAATAGATTTTTCTCTGCAAATTTTTAATCTACATTAATTTCTATGAGAGATGGGCCTAAACGATGCATTTGGGATGTGGATTTGGACACAATTTGTCCTAGATTTTTGGACTGACATCTGTGTCTGAGAATGGGCTGAATTTTCATGGTAATTCTGAACTTTCCACTTTTATATTCTCTTTGTTTATTCCTTTGTTTCTGTACCACTCTTCTTACCAAATGATGTTATAGTTTTAACATTTTTTTCTGTCCACTATGCCTTTGGGACTATTTTTGGTTGTTGTCTTTCCTCCCTACTCCAGTCTGTGAACTATAGAAGGTTTGATTGATGTGTCTTGAGAAATTCTTTCATGTTTCCTGTTTTTCCTGAACCTGCACAAGAGGCTTTTATAATATACTCCTTGTATAATAAAATTAAGAAGTATTAAGTAAAACTTCAAATTCTACTGCTTTTTATGTCTACTGACTCTCTTCTCTCCTACTTAGCTGTTTTTATTCTTTCATCAATGTAATTTTCCTGTCAACTCAGTGATAAATTGCCTGTGTGATCTGCAGTAAGTAGATTTAGGATTGTTGTAGTATTCTAACTTGCTTACCTCATCTATTGATATTTTCTCTGTATTACTTTTAGGATGAAGTCAACCTTTTCTAGAATTCTGTTTTGACTGATAGCAGACAAACAAGAAGACTGGTTCTCAGTTTAAACTGTTGATAGCAGTTTAAAAAATCTCTAAGAACCGTTTTTTTTGGACAAAGAAATCAGAATATCAGTCTGAAGAATGTGGCTAAAAGAATTATTTCAAGACAGGCCAGAAGCATAAATACTCTTGAAAGAGTAGAAATTTTGTATTCTTTTTGATTAGTCTTCTTTTCTGTGTTGCAAAGCAAAAGGAAATTTATCTATATGTAACTTAAAGTTGTTTAGAAATAGCATTAAAATTGAGTAATTGTTTTCTCTTAGACACAGATGGTAACACTTTCAGACTGTTAAGTGGATCTTCATCTCTACAACCTGAGCTAGGTGAACCTCAGGTAAATAAATTCAGCCCTGACTTCTTGAAGAATAATTCCCGTTTGTTGCCTGACCCAAAATATTTAACAATAATTTCCTTACATATTTGATTTCTGTCTATTGTACGGCATCTCAATCTTGACAACACACGGCAAGCATTATGTGGAAAAGTTTTGCTAGGGATTTTTATGGACTGGCTTCTATGAAAAAACACAAGGAGCCATCCCCATGTCAGACAGAACCCAGTTCCTGATGGCTCCAAAATTAACCTGCCAGTGGCCAGTTCTGAGCCTATTAGAAATATGGTAACATATTCAAAGAGGTTAAAAAAGGTTGTGCAGCAGCTGTGAGAGGTAGGACTGAGGAAATATGTGAGGAAACCATCCTGTAGCTACCAGGGACAAAGAACAAGGAGTGCTCAGGTGCAGAGAAGATTTGCCTGCAGCAATGTAGTTCAAATCATGGTGAGGCAGCTCTGTCCCAGAAGCCTGTGAAGGACCCCATATTTGAGCAAGTGGGTATTCCCTGAACAAAGCTGTAGACTCAGGAGAATCCATGCAGAAGCAGAGTCCTGTCAGGACCTGTGGCTCATGGGGAGCCCATGGCTGAGCAGTTTGCTCCTAAAGGACTGCATCCTGAGGAAAGGCTCTATTCTGGAGTAGTTCTTGAAGAACTGAAGCCCATGGAAAGGACCCATGTTGGAGTGCTCATGAAGTGGCTCATGAAGTATCTCCCAAGGGAAGGACTCCACACTGGAGCAGGGGAAGAGGTCTCCTGGAAAGAAAGCAGAAACATAGACAATGTTTTATGAAGTGACTGCAACCCCTATTGCCCTGCACTACGTGTGGGGAGGAGGCAAAAAAATTAGGAATGATGTTGAGCCAGGGAAGAACCCTGGAGGGGTAGGGAGAAAGTGGTTCTAGCTTTAATTTCTCACTATACTACTCTTTTGCAATTTATTGGCAATAAATTAAATTCCCCAAGTTCAAGTCTGGATTTGCCTGTGATGGTAATTGGTAAGAAACCTCCCTGCTCTTATCCCAAGTCATGAGCTTTTCCACAGCTTTTCCCTTCTGACCATTTCTTGGTAAGGGGTAACTGATGGAGCGTCTTAGTAGGTGTTGGGCAGTTAATCAAGTTCAATCCACCACAGATGGCAATACAGTACCTATCTCATTCCCAAATATCCCACATGGCCAAGAATGAACTGCCACATTTCGCATTTGCTGAGTCCAAGAAGAATCCAATTTGGGGCTCCTAAGATAAATGACAAATATATCTCCCCATTGTGGATCCAACTACTTTTTAAAACAAAGTCAGTCCAGCTTTGCAATTGTTCCTATTTCTTGTAAAGGTAAAAAAAATCTAATTCTCACATACCTGTTCTTTCACTATTTTTGCAAAATTACTTTGGGGCATGGATGTTAGTAATATGGTACCTTAAATAGTCTCACAACCCTCTGAGAAGCCTGGAAAAAAGTGTGCTATGTAGCACCAAATCTCACTGGCACACAAATAATTTAAACTGCACTCAGAACACATTGGAAATCAGGCCCCTTTTCTGACTGCTAAGAGGAAGGTATCTCTGAAGGTACAGTGAAGTTCAAGGAGGAAATTTACTCAGAGGCCTATATTTTAGCAATTTTATTTTACACTGAGCAATCTTAGCATCTCTGTGAGGTGTAATGAAGGTGTACTAATCTTACATATTAATAGCGTGAAATGTAAATAACTTTGGAACTCTAGAAACTGGGGTAACTGTACAAATCTGGATTTACTGGATTACTCTTATAAATGCAGCTATAATTGCTATACTGATGACTAGCAGCCTTGTATATTTGCTAGAAAAATCCAGAGTATTAAACAAAAAAAGTGGGTTGAGAATATTCAGAGAATATCAGAATATTACAAGGTGGTACCAGTGAAAGATATTTCTCACTCTGTGCACTTTCAGGCCACTCTGCTGAACAAAACAGATAGTGTTTGTTTTAGAATAAATGAGTGTATCAAAATTGCCTGAGACTTTAATTTGGTCTTAGATGAAGTGTTCAGTAGAAACTCTAAATCTTTCAAATGACACTGAAAAGTGAAAAGGGTTATTAAGGTTGTTTGGGAAACAATGCTATAACTGATGTTTGTTCTCATTTTATGTATCTTAGTCTGCCACAAAGATAGAGATTATGCATTTTATGAGCGGCTCATCAGCTTTCCTCACATACAGATTTCTAGTTCAAATACAGGATAGGAACTGAAATGTTAGATAGAAAGAAAGACTTTTATAGAATATATCCAGATTTCCATCTTGCAATTTGAGAGAGAAAATAAATTTTCATAAATATAAAATATTACTGTACATATTTTAAATGCAGAACCATGAAATTTTTTTCATAATTTTTCAATTTTTCACCATGAAATTTTTTTTCATAACCATGAAAAAAAAAGAAAAAAAAAGTTATTAAAATGTGGGTAATATATATTCTGTTTATCCCATTGTTTTATTTTAAAATAAGAGTAAATGTTTAATTACAGTAATAAATATCTGCAATGAAATATGCAAAATAAATTAATAAGTATATAGTAGATTGAGACAGATTGCAAAGTAAGGGCAATTAGAAAAACTGACAGTCTTAAATCTCTCTTTTTCTCCTTGCCAAATTTACTCTTAGTATGCAGAAGCACTTCTTAAATTGGAGGGTAGGAGAGTGCTGGAACAGGTTGCTCCTGAGATGTTGTGGAGTCTCCTCCTATGGAGAAAATTAAACCCCATCTAGACAAGGTCCTGTAAACCTGTTCCAGGTGAATCTGCTTTAGCAGAAAGGTTCACCTAGATGATCTCCAGATGGCTCTTCCAACCCCAACTATTCTGTGATTCTCTGATTCATGTTAGATCTAAATATCAAAATTTTCATACTTGTAAAACATACAATGTATAAAAAAATGCTTTGCCCAATGAGATCAGAGAAATATTTTCTTTTGCCTTTGGGTCAATGGAATATAGAAAGAACATGAACAAAGAAATAGGAGCTTAAAACATTATCTTGGATAATGTTCACTAAAAGAGAACTCACCTCTTCTGGAAACTGGTAAAGAAGCATATAATAGAAAAGTTGTTCTTCTGTCACACTGTTTTAAAAATTGTTCTGCAATTTTCAGTCTCTAGTATCTTCTAAAAAGTTCTTCCCTATTGCATTATTTACAAAATCTTTAATATCTTCTTTTATGTCTTTCACATCTATTACAAAATGTGAGGAAAGTAGAGCAAGGGTTGTGAATTACAGTTTAAAAGAACAGATGATACTTACAATGAAAAGTGTTGGGATATTATTTGTAGGAAAAGTTCTTAAAATATGCTCTAAATTGTACAGATGAACCACAGACACTCTGAATACTTGCATGTTCCTAAATTACCCAAATTTCAGAGTAACCATAGGGGATTTAAACAATAAAAATTCTTCCACTTATTTTGGCTTAGATAGAGAGGAGATTGTCTTCTATTGATCTTAATGACCAATAAATTAGCTCAACATCTAGGCCTTTCTGATCCATCTGTATTACTGTCAAAAAGAAAGTAGTGGTTAGTGTCTGTGCTCTGCATGCCAAAGTCCAAGTAAAATACTGTTTACAAAAGATTTCTACTGCCTTTCGTGTTCTTGCATCCATTTACAGTCCCAGTCAAGTCTTTGGACTGAGAAGAAATTATCTTTTTTGTTGTCAATGCATTTATTTTCCTAATAATGTACAGTTATACAGATAAAACTGATCAAATGGACCTTGAACTAATGAGAATGCCATTCTTCCATTTTTACAGAAACTATGTATTTAATGCTCTTGTCAACATAAAAGGGAAAAATAACATTAATAAGAGCACACTCACTGGAATTAGAAAGTAGATGGTGCCTCATCTGGTATTGAACAGAATTATTCACTGCAAATATTAAACCCTCAGCTGCTGCTGGTTCTATACAAGAGCAGGAAGTCAGATATGAAATAGATAAATACAGCTAAGCACAAATATATAGATAATATATACTATATTCTAATATTTGTTGACATAGATACAGTCAGTATGCTCATTTCAACTTTCCTGATCTGGGACCTCACAGTTCTGATCTCTATACAATCTCTTAATCCAATTTCCAAAAAATATCCAATGCAAAAATAATAATCTTCCCTTTCTCCTTCTACTTAGACGACATAATCCACTTACACTTTGGCTGCACTGTCATACCCTGTTGGAAACCTCTTTGTGATAGTTTTTGCCTCCCTTCTTTTGCAAAATAATAACTGTAAAAGTGAAGGAGATAGAATATCACTGATGGTTAAAATATTGAATAGCCCCATCAAAAAACCCCAAATCTTTCAGTAATGGAAATGGTAAATGAAAATAAAATTTTAAAATAGAAGTATGAATTTTGACATACCTGAAATCCACGCTTTATTATTGCTTATCTTCCAATCTTGTGTTGATGTAAACATAGCTTATTCGTGGACTTTTTATTGTAATAACTGTTTTGTCTAACTGATCCCAAAAAAGGATTTCACTGTAAAAGGAATCTATGTAGGTAAATATACAGTAGTTTTCAGAAATATGAAATTCTTTGATTTAACGAAAAAAACTTGTCACTGGCATGTCCCTCTGCATTATTCTAAAAGTTGTGTAATCATTTTCCTCTCCATCCAGTGTCTACACTCTAGCTCCTTGTATGAAGATATACTAGCAATATGAAAATGAAGTCAGATATATCTTTCCCTATGAATTATTCAAAACAAAATCTCTTGCAATCTGTCAATATCCACAAACTTCAGGTAATTGGAATGAGGTTTTGATCGATCTCTTGGACTGAGATTAAGGGGAACAAAATCTTTGTAATTCAATTATGCAGGACTGAAAATCTTATTGTAAACCTTTGGCATTTAACGTGTTAGGTGACTACTTTGTTTCCTTTATATCCAGTATTCGGTCTTGACGTTTCACAGAATGTGAAAGTATCTGACTATTAGATTTGACTTCATCTTCACTCTGTGTATTTACCTGTATCCATATAGACTAATCCATATGTATTTATATGAAAATGGATAGAATTATATTGAGGAGCAAGCAGAATATAAATCAATTTAAATTAGAAGACCAGGCAACACCTCTTTTAGAGGGGAAACTGGTCATAAACAGGCACTGATTCTGTCATGAGATTATGGAACAACATTAAAGGTAGATTCTAGATAAGAGCGAGTTTTGGAAATCATTTGAAAAGGAATTGATTAACTCAGAAATGTTTCAAGAAAAACAGAAGTTGTAAATTTTTTTTTTCAAGATAATGAATATCATCCAAGGAAATTTGTGAAATATATAAAGACTGTTCCATAAAAAATTTAAGTCATATCAGAAAAGATATGGTGGTTTCTGTGTGATGTTAAAAGCACCCTTCTCAGTATCCCTCTGCTATTAGCACACCTTCTGGTAGAAAAATGTCAAAGAAAGGGTAAGTTTGTAAGTCACTGGATGCTTTATATTCCCATCTTTACAGATTTTTTAATGGATTTTTTTTTGATTTGTTTGGGGAAGAGGGTTTCAGGGTTTTTTTATTGTAGAAGAGTGGTACAAGAAACTTTACTGACTGTTCATAAAGTACAACATTCAATCTTAGATATTGCCACGTGTCCCAGTTTACAAAAATGACAAAAATTTTCTCACAATGGACAATCCTACTTGGATTGCTCAATACCATAGATATTAATTGGCTATTAGTATCAAAATCCTGAGAGAGCAGGGCAAAAATCAAGATCATAGAGCTCAACTTCAGAACACCAGAAACTGAGGGCTGCAGGCATATGATTGGAAGAGTCCCATGGGATAAGACCTTGGAGAGAAGAGGGACCAAAGAAAGTTGATATTCCAGGATTACCTCCTCTGAGCTGAAGAAGTGTCCATATCAATGAACAGGAAACCAACCAAAAATGCCAGGAGGCCCACACTGATGAACAAGGACTTCCTGACAAAACACAATTGCAAAAAGGAAACGTGGAGAGGGTGGAAGCAATCTGGAAGGATTATAGAAACACAGCATGGGCATGTATGGTGAGGAAATACTTGACTCACACCCAAAACTGAGTCTGGGAAGGGATACCAAAGGCAAGATGGGTTTCTGCAGTACATGAGTGACTGAAGGAAAGGTTAAGGCAAATGGGGCTGAATGGGCCAGGACATCTGGTCACCCAGGACATGGAGCCAAGGCACTGTATCACAGTGAGGGTGGCTGTGACAAATCTTTGAGTCCTGACTTCACGGTGAATGCTGCATGAAATAAGGAAAAGGAGTGGGAACGATGGAGTGCCCCAAAAAGAAAATTTACTTTAATGAGAAATAAAAATATAGACGATGCCCAGAAACCAAACATAGTATAGGGAAAAACTCCAAAGACCAGAAACCAGGGAGAAGTAACAATATATAGTCTTAGGGGTGAATCATTCTAGAAGCAAATATATGGAAAAAATTACGAGTAACAAATAGGGGAGCAGAACTCACACTAGTTAACATAACAGCTTCAAAGGATCTTGGAAGGAGATCTCAGGCTTGCCCTGGGTTAGATGAATGTTTTCTAGGGCTTGAAGCTAAGGCTTGGTTTGTTCAAGGTGAAGTCCAGCTGACCCTGCATCCCAGTCAGGCTGATTCCCACAGTACTGAATGCCTTGTTTACCTCATTCTCTACTAGCAAGACAAACTTTCAGGAATACCAGACTCCAAAGACCAGGAGGACAGTCTGGAGGAGCAGGTCAGGGAATGCTAAAGTAAAATGGACATATGTGTGTTTATGGCCCTGATGCATCCATATGTGCTGAGGAAGTGTTGGTGTGACTGTGGGACCACTTTTGATTGTCTTTGAGTGATTTCTGTGACTGGGAGAAGTGCCTGAAGACTGGAGGAATGTAAGTTACCAGTTTTCAAAAAGGGTAAGAAGAGGACCCAGGCACTGCCCACCTCCCTTGATTCCTAGAATAGTAATGGTGCACTTAATACTGGAGAACATTTCCAGGCACATAAACAACAGGAAATTCATCAGGAGTAGTCAGCATAGATGCACCAAGAAGTCATCATGCTTCACCAACTTGGTAAACTTCCACAAATAAATGAATGGTCAGGTCTACCTTGATTTTAGGAAGGCCATCAACACTCACTCCCATAAAATCCTCACAGGGAAGTTGATGAAGTTGGGTCAGACGTACAGGCAGTGAGGTGGGTTGAAATCTGGCTGAATGTGTGGTCCCAGAGGATGGTGATGAGACGCATGACGTCTAGTTGGAGGCCAGCAACTAGTGGTGTATCCCAGATGCCAATACTTTGTCCAACCTTATCCAAATTCTTAATTTATGATGATGGAGCAGAGTGTATCCTCAGCAAGTTTGCAAATGGCACCAAACTGGAAAGAGTTGCTGATATGACAGAGAGTCATGCTAACATCCAAAAGGACCCACTGGAAGAATGGCTGACACGAAATTTGTGAAATTCAATGAAAGACAGCATAAAGTCCTGAACCTGAGGATGAACAACCCTATTCACTATCTCATCCTGAGAGCCACCCTGTTGGAAAGTAGTTTGGCAGAAAGAGACCTGGGAGTCCTAGTGAACAGCAAGATGGACATAAGCCAAGTGTGCCCTTGTGACAAAAGGGGTAAGTGGTGTGTTGGGCTGTGTTAGGCAAAGGATTTCCAGCAGTTTAAGGAAGAGTCTTAAAGACCTGTCATAAAGCAGGGCTGAGAGAGCCTAGAGTACTGAGCCTCCAGGACATGTGTCAAGTGTGTATGAGTATCTGCTTCAGGATGAGAGAAGAAGGCAGAGCTGGGTTCTCTTCACTGGTGCCTAGGGACAGAGCAATAGGCAATGGACATAAAGAGGTTCCAACTGAACCCCAGGAAACCTTTTTTTACTGTGACAGTGACTGGAACAGGTTGCCCAGAAATGTTGTGAGGTATTCAAAAGCCATCTGGTCATGCAGCCCTAGGTGGCGTTGATTGAGGAGGGAGAGTTGACAATATGATCTCCAGAAGTCTCTTTCAGCCTAAACCATTCTGTGGTTCTGTGATCTGACCTACTTGTCTCTGTTAGTACTTCATAAACATTGGGCTTTTCTTAATTGTATTACTGCTGAAAAGCTGTAATTATTGTACTTATGGGATTCCAGACATCCCTCATTGAACATGATAAGCAAAAGTAGGAACAAAGAAAGGAAAGTAGGAAAATATGTATTCTCAACTAGAGTTCATCTAGAGAGCTACACATACATACCTCCTTTTATCTACTTCAAAGAATTCAACTTCTTCAAATATTAAATCCCATCTGGTCTATATGAATACAGGGTCATTGACTTCAAATAATTTTTTCCAGTATACAACAACAAAAGATTTTACTATCAAGAACATCCATCTTGCACTTGCATGTACAGCAGAGATACTACTGAAAGAATAGTAAGAAAGAACCAGAGTTCATGGAGGCTTGCTACAGAGATGCAGTAGAGAGGAAAGATTGCTTTGAAAAGCTCTCAGTTGATATTGTTAAGTCAGCAATTATTGATTCTGAAATAAGGGAATCATTCCAGAAAGTATCAATTCCATATCTTCAGGCTACAGTTCCACAAGAGTCATCTTATATCCACTCAGTTTGTGCAGGAGATGTAAAGCAGAAACATCTCTGAACACTACAATCTCATTGGTGGATATTTTCTGAACAGATCCAGTATTGTTTGTTTTAGCAAAATGTAATAGCCAAGTAGAACACTTTGGACTGCAAGATTTGATACACTAGAGATAAAAGAACTTATTTCCTCATTTTGAATTTTCTGGCTCTGTTATACTTAAGGACTGTATAGTATAGGTAAATAAAATGAAATAAATAGATGGTGTGAAATAAGAAAGCAAACTGCAGGAGAGAAAAATGCTTATTTTGAACATAGCCCCTAGAATGAGGCTAAACAGTTTGTGCAGCAGACAGGATCCTGCAGAATAAAGGAAATCCCTACACTTCAAAACTAATGCTAACTGAACAGTGCAAGAGCCAGCTAATTGTGAGCAAGTCTTAGAGATTTTCTTTGGCTTTCAAAACAGTTTTTAAGTATATACAGGGATGTATATTCCAATAAATTAAGCAAATGAATTTTTCATTTCAGTAACCTCTGAAGCCATACAGTGCCAAAGTTTGCATAAGACCTAAATTATGGTGCTGAGATTTTCATAGAATCATTGTAGTTATTTACATTTCTCTCATGGTCAAAAGGCTTCTGGGACAGTGACTAACTACCTGACCAAGTTGCTTCTGAGAGTATCCAGAATGCTGAATTGGAGCTGTACTGGGACCTATGCCTAATACACAACTGCCAAAGTGAATGCAGGAAAATTAGATCCATACTCATGTATAGACAACAGTTTCCTCCTGCACAGCTAAGTGTTTCAGACTCGAACTTGCTTTTCTCTTCAAAGACTAAAATTTAGTTGCAAGGTTAAACAATTAATTTACCAGTGTCTTTTACTTAGAATGGTCTCACTAAGGTAAACATGGAAAATTTTACTTATTGTTCGTTATGACTTTCAGTAAGATGTAGATCTCTGCTATAAATATTTCCAAAGAAGACTCCAGCTCTTAGCATTTTTCTAGCTAGAAAGCTTTACAAGAGTCCTGGCAGCCTAGGATCCTTCAGCCCCTCTATGTCTCCTGCTGCTGACATACCCCAAAGCTACAGATCACAGAGGCATGTGGAGATGTCACATGGAAGAAGAAATAGAATAGACATCATTCAATTGCTTCATTTCTGTCTGTCATTAAATCAACATACAAAGATAATAATACTCAGCAATACTAGATACCATTTCACTGTCACCTGCTTTGACTCAGCTAATAATGTCCCTGTAGCTGCTTCAGACTATGATACATGATGGAATGTCTTTCCCCAACACTGTTAAGGAACCATTTAAGCTTCTGTCAATGGCAGATTTAAGACCTGTCACTACTGTAGACAGGCTTCAGAAAGAAAATAAGGGTTTCTTTTGATGAAGGTTTTAGGACAGATTCTTAAAGATCTTTAAAAAAAAATGTTTAATCAACTTCTCAGTGTTTTCAAAGTTCATCTTTATCGTTTTTTTGTCGTAATTGGTCCTAATATACCTTTTTGATATTCTGCCCAGTTTTTTTTCTTATCCCCCACATTTCTAGGGTTTTTTTTGCCTAAAGGATATCTTTGTAGCACCTAATCATACTGCAACATGATATTGAAAATGTACTGCACACAGAAATCAATTTCTCATGTTCTGATTAAAAGAATATATATATAATAAAAAACCACTCTTAAATCTCAAATTCATTGTGATATTTCTCTGAATATTTTGTCTTCTTAAATTTTTGGTATTTTCTTCCCTGGCTTCTGGATTTGTCACATATCTGGGAAGGGTATTTGCATTTTCTGGTGAAGATTGTATGGTCTTTTTGTAATAATATTTAAGTACTTTATTCTGATCCTTTCTTGATGGTATATTGCCTTTTCCAGACACATTCTTTTTTAAGGTGTTTGGTTCCCTACTTTATTGCCTTCCTTTTTTTACACTAAATCAAATAAACTAGTTATTTGCTCATGCTGTTAGTCTATTTTCATCTTTCTGACTCTGGTTGCCCTTCTTTATGGTGACCTTATCTGCCCTTCAAACACTTTGCTTTCCTTTCAATTTAGTGCTTTTATAGCTTAATCTTTTCTCGAGGCACAAACAGCTTCAATTATAAGCCTTGAACTTAATTTGATTTTATCTACAATAAAGACTTTTCCTTTTATGCTTTCAGAACACGTCTTGTTTATTTAAGATAGATCAGAGCATATTACATTCATAATGGTTTATTAGATTCGTATTTTCCATGGTAGAGGAAAAAAAAAAAGAGGGAAATATAGTCTTGGCATCTTCCCATGTTTGCATAAATACCATTAGACCTAATAGGTAAAAAAATACTTTTTCATAGCATTTTCCTCTTCTGTTCCATTCATATCCTAAGGATGACACTTATTCATTATTTTAGCCTTAATGAAGAGTACTTAACCCTTTTGATAGGTTACTGTTATTTCAGAAGTCCTAGCTGAGGAGAAAGAGCAGTCCAAGTTGAAGATGAATCTGGCAAGAGACACAAAGAATAAAAAGAAAGGCTTCTACAGATATGTTAATCAGAGAAGGAAGGTCAAAGAACAAGGACTCCCCTTCCCAATAAGCAGAGCTGGAAAATGGGTAACAACAGAGGAGAAGGCTGAGGTACTCACTGAGATTTTTGCCTTAGTCTTCAATGACAAACTCTTCCCACACATCTTCAGCAGGACGGGTCCTGGGGGAGCAAAGTTCATGACCACCTGAAGAACTTGAATGTACATTAAGTCTATGCATCCCAGGGTCCTGAGGAAATTGGCTGATGTCAATTCCAAGCCACTTTCCATGATATTTGAAAAGCCATGACTCTGACAGGAAAAAGGAAAATGTTTTAGCTTTCTTTAATAAGAGTAGAAAGGAAGATCCTGTCAGCCTCACCTCTGTACTTGGGAAGATCATGGAACAGATGATCTGAGAAGCTGTGATAAGACACATGGAGGACAGGAAGGTGATTTGGGACAGACAGCATGGCTTCAATGGAGGGCAAGACCTGCCTGACCAACTCAGTAGCCTTCTATGATGGTGTGAGTACATGAATGGACAAGGGAAGGGCTGCAGAGGTTATTTATTTGGGCTTCTATAAAGCCTTTGATACAGCCCCCCATAACATTCTTCTCTCTAAATTGGAGAGAGGTGTATTTTATGGGTGTACTATTCTATGGATGAGTAAGGGGTTGGATCCAGAGGGATCAGTAGTCAATAGCTCAGAGTCCCAAAGGACCATCAGTGACAAGTGTTGTACTTCAGGGTCCATATTCAGACCATTGTTATTTAATATCCTCATTAATGATGTAGAAAAAGGGATCAAGAACATGCTCACCAAACTTGCAGATGACACCAAGCTGAGCAGTGGGGTTGACACATCTGAGAACCGGTTGGGATGACATCCAGAGGGACCTGGACAAGCTGAAGAAATGGGGGCATGGATTTGGCAAGACCAAGTGCTTGTGTTGCTGCATCTGGGCAACCTCTGGTATCTGCCCAGGCTAGGGGATGAACAGTTCCAGAGCAGCCTGGATGAGAAGGACCTGGCTGAAGAAGGGGGTGCTGTGGGTGACAGGCTGGACATGACCCAGCCATGTACTCTTGCAGCCCAGAAAGCCAAATGTGTCCTGGGCTGCATCCAAAGCTCCTTGGGCAGCAGGTGAGGGAGGGGATTCTGCCCCTCTGCTCTGCTCTGCTCTGCTCTGCTCTGCTCTGCTCTGCTCTGGTGAGACCCCACCTGCAGGGCTGCATCCAGCACAGCAGTCTCCATGAGCAGAAGGCTGTCAACTATTGGAGTGAGTCCAGAAGAAGCCAAAGATGATTTGAGGGATGGAGCACCTCTGCTATGAGGAAAGGCTGAGAGAGTTGAGGTTGTTCAGCCCAGAGAAGAGAAAGCTTCAGGATGACCTAACTGCAGCCTTCCAGTACCTGAAGGGACCCTACAAGAAACATGGAGAGAAATTATTTACAGGTTTAAATTAAATATTAGAAACAAATTCTTTACTTGTGAGGGTGGTGAGGCACTGGAACAGATTGCCCAGAGAAGTTGTGGATTCCCTGGAAGTATTTAAAGCCATATTGGATGGAGCTCTGAAAAACCTGATCTACTGAAAGGTATCCCTGCCAATGGCAGTGGGGTTGGAACTACATGATCTTTAAGGTCTATTCCAGCCAAAGCCTATGATTCTGTGATTCGCTGATTCTATGACTCTATGAAAATATTTACGTGGGCACAGTTCATCATGTAAGAGTAACCACGCAGAAGCACTTTGATGAACACGAAAAGTAAATACAGTCCAAATAATTTCTGCCACCCTTGTTACAACATTAAGGCAGAAGGTCATTCCTGTAAGAAGAAAGTTTTGCAATGCAGGTTGCATTTATTTTCTCCTGTTTGCTGCTAGAGAACAAAACATTCTGACAGATCTTCCCAGATGCATTGCTTAAAATTTATAGCTTCTTATTAGTTCATCTAAATTATAACATTTGAAATGAAAAATATGGGAAAATAATTCTGCTTTACAGCATAGTGTCAGGCATAAAAAACTATTAAGATTAGTCTATTGTCACTTATTGTTCATCTTTGTGTCATCAGGCAATAATAAAACTAATTCCCAGTACCCTGCATCATGTGAGATTTTCTTTCTGGTCCACCAAACAGTGTTAGCTTTTCATAGTCATAGCTTCTCCTCTTTAACTTCATGGGACCAGATGGCACTGGATCAGTTTGTATCTATTTCACTTCAGTAGGGCACTCCCTTTTATGTCAGTATAAGGTTTTCTTCATAACATCATCCTTGAAATCTATACTTGGTTAAATGTTAAATATTTACTAAAATAAAAATGAACCAACCAAAATGTTTTTTTAATTTTTTTTGCATACTCAGCCAAATTATTTCAGTAACCACTGTCATGAGCTCTGCCTCTGGTCAATAAACATATACCAGTTTTAGCTGAGCTCGAATTAATTTTCTTCTTAGTAGTACAGGGCTAAGTTTATGATTTGTGATGAAGTCAACATTGATACCTCTATTGGATCTGACTGAGACAGAGTTCCTTTTTCCTTAGCAGCCCTCACAGTACTGTGTTTACATTAGTAAACTGCCTTATCTCAATCTGTGGGTTGTTTTCCATCTTATTCTCTCTCCCCTGCACTGCTGGGAAGGGAAGTGATAGAGGGGCTTGGTGGGCACCAAGGTCAAACCACTACAATACCACACAGTCTTTTTACTGATTACTGATCACTGGCTACACAGGGTTAAGGCTTTTCTGTCCCTCACCCACCCACCGCTGCAGTGAGCAGGCTGGGAGTGCACAAGGAGGAGTTGGAGGGGACACAAGCAGGACAGCTGTCCCCAGCTGGCCCAATGACTGTCCCATACCACATGGTGTCATGTTCAGCATATGGAGCTGGAGGAAGAAGAAGAAAATGGGGAAGGTTTGATGGGGTTTGCCTTTCCAAGTCATCAGTCTGTGTGATGAAGCTACTCTCATCGGGGGATGGATGAACATCTGCCTGCCCAGGGGGAGTGGTGAATGAATTCCTTGTTTTCTTTGCTTGTGCACACAGATTTTGCTTTACCTGTTTAATTGTCTTTATCTCAACCCACAAGTTTTGCCAATTTAACACTTCCAATTTTCTCCCACATCCCACCAGAGAAAAGTAAGCAAGCAACTGTCGGAGGTTGAGTTGCTCATTAGGGTTAACCTACAATAAACCCTTACTTACCTCAGAAGCAAAACATTGTGTCTGAACACAAGTCTCACACTGCTGCTAGGAGTATTATTTACAGCAGTAGAACAGCTCTTAGTAAAGGAGACTGTATGGAACTGAGCTGTCAACTTTCCCTTTAGCCCATTATCATTGCTTCTAGAAACTCCTGGGGCTCAAATCATCCATTTTATAGTTAGACAAAGAGATTGTGATCCTGACAAGAAGGTTTATTTAAGCTTCTTAGAGAAGGCACTGTACAATTTTCACTAGCACAGAAAATATTCTTACTTAAATGCATATGTGTATTCCAGTGCATGAGCAGACTTAGGTAATCAACTTGCAAGTGCACATTGGCATTACTAGCTTGAATTTATTTTCAGTCAATGACTCAAACACAACTACCCTTCTTTTTCTTTTTTTTTTTTTTTAAGGTTATGTTTGAATCCTGACTACTTTTGTGAAAAATAGGATTGAACTGTGATTGAGGTACACTTTCTTAGATAAGCAGTGACCTATATTTCTCTTCCCTGTGTACAGTTTCAAGCAGCTGATTCACCATTCAGTTGCACTTGTGGTCATAGCAGTCTGCATATCAGTCATAGCAGCTCTGTAGCAGAGTCAGCAATGAGAGAAGAATAAAGAATTGCAGGGTTGATTTTTTAGGGGTTTTTGGGTTGGGTTTGTTTTTTGGGGTTTTGTTGGCGTTTTCACTTTTGTTTGTTTGTTTGTTGTGAGGGGTTTTTTTGTTTTTATTTTTTTACATTTAAAGGAAAAGTAGTTTTTTTTCCTCCAAAACAGAAGGAAAAAAGCCTGGTGAAAATAATAAGCAATAAATTTAAAGTTCTTTTTGTGGCATCAACAATGCATCAAAAGCAGAGATTAGACTCTTCAGTACTTCAATTTCTTCTGGTGGAGAATCAAATTAATTTAATTAATCCTTATGGATGATTCAAATACCATATGGCAGATGCATTTATTCAAAGTGACATACCATGCTGGCTTAGCAAAGTTATAATTTTGTCCTTGGAATAAGAAACATATTCCTGATCCAGATGCATCTAGTTGTTGAAAATTATAGAAAAAATAACTGTTCCCAAATTGATTGTTCACATCGTTTTCCCCTGAGAGGACATATGAAACCATTTTATTCTCCATGTCTGCATTATGTAGGTTCTGGAGGATGCACTGCATCTTTTTCTGTTATGACTTTTTTTGGCTGAAAAGGGTTGGCATATGCAGTTGGGAATACAGTGGAAAGGAGACAAGGGGAGAATATGTATAGCCAAGCAGGAGCTAAAATCAGAGATTTTCCAGTCAGCACCAAGTAGTAGTTGAGATGCAGATATTCAATACTCTGAATCCATTACTATCTGTTTAACTAATTACTGTGATTCACCTTGGTGTTGTTCTTCTGTAAGTGTGTCCAAGAGTCTTCAGATACTTTTGCAACAACAATAAACAATAGTTAAAAGATCATACCCATGTGGAAATTCCTTGTGATTCCCTAAGCATGTGGCTAGGAAGCAGCATATTGAAAGTATGTAACAGGTCTATTCAAGAGGAAATTTCATCTACTTTATATATGAATAAATATTTTGCTTTCTAGTAGGCCTTATATTTGCTCCTCACCCCTTCTTTCCCATCTATTTACAGAAAATTTGTAAAGTTATGGTCAATATCAATGAAATTCAGTGACATGTTAAATGACAAAAAAAAATATAGTGAATGGATACAAGCTCCATGAAAATCAGCAGGTCTGGGATCTCAAATGTGCTCTCTCTGATAAAAGGTGGTGAAAGTTCAAGTGTTGTCCCTCCAGCATGGGGGCAGGTGGTTTCCACTTAACTTGGTTACAGCCCGAGAAATACTTGTTCCACTGAAAGTCAAAATCAAACTATATAATTGTGGGGGTGGGCGGAAAATTGAGATATTGAGGTGATGAAATAACAAAAAGCCTAAGGGAAATAAATTCCATTAGTTCTGTTCCTCACAAAATAACTTCTATTATAATATTTTCCACATCTCTTTGTTTATTTGTTTGCTTACTTGTTCTAACTAAAATGTGTAGCATTCAGCTAAAATTCTAGAAAAAATAATGCATAATAGCTTTAAACTGCAACATAAGAATCAAAAAAAAGAAAAGGAAAGGTATTCTTGGAAGGAGGTAGGTGCATTCATCAGTCACTTCTTTCTCAATTTTGCTGTAGAATTTTAAAATCCACCCAAACCATTCTTTTCTTTACTTCTCCCACAATTAAAAATGATTAACAATTAGCATGTCTGTAAGGTCTTGAGAGGTTTTGTTCTTTGGCATTTGGGAAGCAGTTAAAGAATCTCTGTAAGGAATAATGTTTTGTGAGTGCCATATTTATGGCGTTAACATATATACATGATATATCCATGGACACACACACTGGCCTTTCAACTTATCAAGACATATTGGGATTGTAAATAAGTATATTTGGAGCATTGTTGTATAGAATATAGAAAAGGTATCTTACAAAAATAGTTCAGTGTTTTAAGATAATGGTCCACTGGGCCTTCTAGTCAAGAAAGAAGCAATAAAAAGGAATAATGAAAAACAGCTAAATAACAATATTAGTACTGCAAAGTCCATATGGAGATAACAGAAAGAGAATTTGTCCTTTATCTCTAGGACTAAGGCTAGGTATAGTGATTCAAATTAGAGAACATGAAAAGCAAACTTTGAACAATTTAATCAAGGTTCCATAATATTATATTACTATAACCCAGAAATGCAAGCTTTTTCCATTTTTCTACAACAAATATGTGGTCTCAAGAATACCAATAATAAAAAATGCAAAGAATTTTTTTAACATATATTAATATGTTAAATATTTCTTCACTGAGTGTCTTACTAAGTTTTGAAAGCATGTCCTCTGTACCTTTTTTTCTTTGAAGCAGTTCCCACAATAGCTCTTTTCCTCCTCTACGTAAAGCACAGACTTGGCATACCACTTCCAGGTTCTCTGGCAATAGCTATGCCATGGGATATTCTTGGCTTCATCTGGTCTTCCCTACATTTTCTTCATTGAAAGAAGCCGGGAAAAGCAGTCCAGAGAAAATTACTGTAAGAGCCTGACATGGCTCTAATAAAATCTCCAATTTATTTATGAGGGAAAAAAGACTGCAGTAAAACTGCCATCAGTGTACTGATGACAAACAGTAATTAAATTCAGCAGGGTACTGACTGATGATAGATCCTCACATGAAGAATTATAGGTATTTTTTCCTCCTTGGTGTCTTCTACCAAAGCCCATCCCAGGAAAAGCCTGGCTGAATTGTCCTGTACTGAGTTCTGTATTGCAATACCAGAAATTCAACCACTATTCCAAAATTTTCTTTTTCAGGCAAACTTGAATGCTCCCAATCATTGCCTGTGCATAACCTAGAGAACACCTCTAAGATGATCCTTTAGGGGTTAAACAGAGAGGATAACAGTTTTCTAATATCTTTTCGAGACATTTGACAGTATTTGGAAAGTTTTATGACTGCTAAATTGAACACATTGTGTCTCTCTTCTAAAAAACCTTTCTAAGGATTCTTGTGAAAACAAAAAATGGATTTATATACTTCTACAGGGAAACGGGAGCTCAAATCCCTTTGAATATCTGACTCTCTGTGCATCCAAAAAAAAGGAATAACCTGTTTTGTGATCCTTCATGCTTTTTATTTCTTCCTTTATCACTTTATGTAAATATCAAATTTTCTATGCCATTCTTTTGATATCCTGACTTGCTCCTGCCTAACTTTGTAGAGTGAAGCCCACTTCTGAGCATGAGTGAGTGTTCAGACGCTGTATTCTTCCATGTGTTTTCCCTTTTTACAACTGCTCTTATTATTCCTCACTTCTCTCTCTTTAACCTTCCAGCACATCACATTGTCTATCTAGGTTGTTCTTCTACATAATCCAGAAAACATCTTTGAACTTAATATGCTTGTACAACAGCAGAGAAGAACATTTCCTCTCTTCTTTGCCAATTAGAAGCAGCACAATAATAAATTTTATAAGATTCCTTGGTATTCTACAACCTTTAGAGCTTTTAGGACATAATAGCCTTATCTTTGTTAATGAGTGTAAAACTACCTAGTCCTTCTCTAAGCATGTTTTAAAGTTCAAATTTATATAAAGCTAACTTAAACAAGGGAGATATCTGTGGATGAGAGAGCACTGCTTTCCTTGCTTAGATGCAAATCCATACCTTCAGAAACCCCATCACAGAAAATTGATTAAATTCTTAGCATCATTAGACAAAGCTTTTTGTGCTTGTTTATAGTACTGAAAGACAGAACATAGATGAAGAAGCTGCTATTAAAAGAAAAAACACACATTTTCAAAAAATAAATACCCTAGTGCAGTTTTCTTAGAAGGCTAATTTGCATATAAGTTATTTGCAATTATTTCCTGAGATTTTAAACACCATGTTCCTTACATTTCTGTCTTCCTCTCAATGATTTCTCTAAAACTAAATAATACATAATTCATTGAGTTATCATCAAAGCCACTAGCTAGATGTTTGATCATAGAAACCTAAGACCTTACATTTATTTATATAGTACTTGAGGTACCAGGATAAGTCAACACTTTGAACCTCACTCCTCAGACTCTGTAAATCTTATAACTAAATTTTTATCTCTCTAATAAAATGATTGTTCATGAGTTGGTTAATTTTAAGTGGAGATGCACAGTAACTCTTTAATCTAATGAGCAAACATAGAATAGGTTAATCAATTTATTTCTCTGTGTGTCACATGACTGAGATGTTGTTGGGAAGCAAAGAATTAGATGGGCTGTGGTTTTGGAATAGTACAGATATTCAGAGCCTTTTGGACCTTAAAAGAGTAAAATAGTGGAACTAATTTTGTCACCTGAAATAGTTTCCAGGAGCACCAGTGTTAGATAAGAAGTTAAATGTTCATCCACCAATATTGAAATCTATCAATGGAACAAACACTGCACTGAAAGGTTTCCTTTAGTTCCATATTCATAGTCTGTGTCTACCCAACCCGAACATCACTTCAAGTACAGTTATAAGAAATATATTTTTAAATATATGTCAATTCCACTCTGGTTTTTCCAGTCTTTGCATACTTTCCTTTTTAACCTTTTTTATGCTTAGTCCAACCTGATGATTTTCCCACTAATAATTTCACTTAATTGCCAGTTTTCTCTTTATTAGGCAAATAGACATTAGCAGATCCTGTCCTTCTTGTGCAATATTTGGATTTTTTTTTCCCAAGGATCTCTGCCTTTAAACGCTCTCTATGAAACATGAAGGGGGAAAAGCAACAGCAAGGTTAAAATGAACAATTAGCAAAATTAGTGTGGCTAAGGAATGATACAGATAATTGATTTCCTCTGTCCTCATGACTGGCCAGCATCAAATGCTATCAGTCACAGAAATTTGAGAAAGATACAGTACAGAATCTCAAAGAACAGTGTTAAATAGACGAGTTGTTGGGTTTTTAAAGTAATAAAGGGTTTACCAAAATAATTAAAAATATTTTAAAATCATACATAAAAATAGTTCATTAACTAATAGTTCATTAACTATCATCATCCTGATTAATTTACATATTTCTCCCAAACGTTTTTTCTTTTTTTTTTTTTTTTGTTAAGAATGCAATTCAAATGCATCTTTCCTAAGAGAAGTATACTCTCTTATACTGAATGTTCAGCCCTTTGCCTTTTACTCCCTTTCTCTCTCAAGTGCAAGCCTTCAGCCACAATAAGTTTTGCTATAGAAAGATAAGGCTGCAGAATGTTTCTTTCCTTGTGTGACTCACAGTCCAAACACATTCAGATATTACAAGAGATAGATGGAACCGAGAAGGTATGTGAAAAAGAAGGGATGAAAACATTCTAAGGGAAAAGAAACAAATTTCTTCTAAAGAAAAGGATGAATCAGCTGAAGAGTAGAAATAAAACCAGAAAGTGATGGTAACTGTCTGGGTGAAGAAACAAGTTACTTTTCTCTCTTCTTGCTCCTGAAAGTTGCTATGCCTTTCTGATTTTTGCTGCTTTTGTGGTGATTCATTAATAGAAATATCAATGTGATATAATACATAATATAGTGGTAGCTCCAGAATGATTATACAAGCACTGAAGTTAGTGACCAACACTGCCCCGTGTGATTAAGAGGTTTCACAAAAGACTTTAGTAAAATTAAATTTATCTCAAAGCTCTTTTGTCTTTGATCTGTTGTGCTCTCACCATGCTGTGATTCTGCACAGTGTTTCAAGCTCAGTTGTAAAATCAAATGCAAGAGGGAAAAAAAGAAAATTAAAGTACTTTAAAGTAGGAGCATTCTGCCATTTGTTTAACAAAACTATGGTGAAGTTTCCATCTTTAGCTTTTCCAGGCTGGCTTAAAAAAAAGATATCTATGATTGCTGATAGTAATAATGATAAGAAATTTTGAATTTTGATGACACCTCCTGGAGGTGTCATGACTTTAGGGAATATTGTAACTAGAACAGATGCGTTTTCCTCATAAATACAATACAATAAATTAATCCTTCTTTCTTTAAGTAGAAGTAGACTGACAGACAGTGCAGGGACACTCAATCAATGAGGCAAGCGATTTCTTTCTGCAGTATTTAAGTGAATGAACTTTTGTGTAGGACTTCAGTTTCCTGAGATAAATGGAAGCTGTCTCAACCATTACGAAAGAGAAGGTAAAGGACTGAACAAACTCCTTAAATACTGGCAGTTGTCTGTGACAGGACATGATGGACAAGCTCTGAACAGGTACTGGAACAGCAATCTGCAGCAAAACCTAATTATATTTAGCCATTCATCTTTCAGTCTTCCAGTCTTTTTACATTCAAATTCTTTGGATTAGACTGCATTCAGCATGTGCATCTTGCAATATTTATTTCCAAAGCCAGTGGATTAGACATGCTTCTTGATAAGATCTAAAGCATTTTCAGGAGGAGATAACCACCTTCCATTCTGTCAGATATTAGTTGATAATACAATTTGATGAAAAATTTTAATGTGTTTAGGAGCAATAGTAAATTTACTGCAATGACTTTCCTCAGATGCAGGGTCCAACAGGAATCTAGAGACTAGAATGGATGTTATTTTTTATTTGAAGACAATGGCAGGGCTTATGTTTAATATTCTAATTTCAAAGATGATAGCACTCCTCCAGACAGCAATTTAACTGAATTTTACTAACCACCAAGAAAGTTTCTATACATTTTTCAGTTATCTATATAGGACTTAAAGAGTTATTCTCCTGTATTCCAAATCAAGATGGGTTAATATTTTCCTGTTCATATTTAAGGTCTTTCTTCACAGGAGCTCCAATTGCATAATAAGAAAAATTAAAATTTAAAAATTTATTTATTTGTAATAATTTTGGAGATGGCAGAGATTATGCTTCACATCATGACAGCATAAGATGGAAGTCCTGGATGATGTTCCTTCAGAAATGTTGAGTTTGCCTATGCTGAACATTAGCAAGTTTACTTAATGGTACTTAAACTGTAAGTTTTTTATTTCTTTATAACTGAAATCCATGAAAAATTTTTGTCTGTAACAAGTATTTACAATGTAAGCAGTACACATGAGTACACAAGTAACTTCATTTATTGTATGTATTTTATACATGTTATCACTTTTATCCAGTGACATCAGCCAAATGACAATTACCCAACTCAGAACATCTGTCCAAACACAACTTCCAGGTCAGAACAGGTACTTTAAAAATCGGTTCAGTTATGGAGATAAGAACTCTGATTGCAACAATATTGCCTTAGAAAATGACACCAAGCTGAGTGGTGACATGCCTGAGGTACAGGAATCCTCCCGAGATGATGGCAAACTGGAGAATTTGGCCTGGGGGAATCTCATGAGGTTCAGCAAGGCCGAGTGCTGGTGTTGCACCTGGATCGGGGCAACCCAGGGCCTGGGCAATGAACAGACCCAGAGCAGCCCTGCCAAGAAGGACTTGGGGTGCTGGTGGGTGAGAGGCTGGACATGACCCAGCCATGTGCCCTTGCAGCCCAGAAAGCCAAACGTGTCCTGGGCTGCATCCAAAGCCGTGTGGGCAGCAGGTGAGGGAGGGGATTCTGCCCCTCTGCTCTGCTCTGCCCTGCCCTGGTGAGACCCCCACCTGCAGGGCTGCATCAGCTCTGGGGTCCCAGCACAGGAAGGACATGAAATGTTGGAGCAGTCCTGAGGAGGCCACAAAGATAATCAGATGGATGGAACACATCTCCTGTGGAGAAAATCTGAGGGTTGTTCAGCCTGGAGAAGGCTCCAGGGAAACCTAACTGCAACTTTTCTGTGCATAAAGAGAGCATCTAAGAAAGATGGAGACACATTTTAACAGTATCTGTTCTGATAGGACAGATATATAGGTATAATGGTATTATACTGAAAGGGAATAGATTCAGACTAGATATGAGGAAGAAATATTTGTCATGAGGGTGGAGCAGGTTGGCCAGGAAGGTGGTAGATACCTCACCCTTGGAAACACTCAGAGTTGGACGGGACTCTGAGAAACTTGATTTCTTTGAAGACGATAGCCGGGGGATAGGACTAGTTTATCTTTAAAGGTCCCTCCCAGCACAAACCATTCTATAATTCTCTGATTCTATGAAAATTAAACATTCACTAAGTCAATCCCTCTGTAATCCTACCACCTTAATAGAAAATAGGCAGTTCCTTGGAGGTTATTTGAATTTTAAGACCATGTATGTTAGACTTGATTTATAGGAATTACCACCATTGAGGCTATAAAATTACTCTTATGGCTGTTTTCTTGTGCGTTCAACTGCTCAGAACAACAGTACAGTACAATATGGGAGCCCAATGAAAGCTACTGCCAATGTACCTGAAAGCATTTTCTATATTTGGGCTCACATTTTCCCATGAATGTGAAATAGAAAGGTTTTCTTCATTCAGATAAATCTGTCTTATTGATATTAGTAAAGACAGGCAAAATTTTGTACAAAACTCTGTGCAGACTGCTCATGGGTTTTCAAAGCTCCACACCACCTCCTCTGAGTCACTGTATAGAAAAAAATAGGTCATTGGGGGAAAAAAATTTAAAAATTAGTTTTCTGAGTTCAGTTCCTTCTTGGGATTTGCGCACATGCATATGTTAGGGTCAGGGAAAAATTGCTTTATATGAAATACCTCACCTCTTCTGTAGACACTTTCCCTTATCCTGCCAGTTCCAAGACAAACTAGTGAAATCCCTGATCATCAGTTTTCTCAAATCTCAGCCCACTGACCAATGATGTGCATGCACAGCAGAAACAGGTCTATTTTTATTTTAATTTAGACAAAACTGAGCCTATAAGCCTAGAGTTTTGGAAAATAAAATTGAAAAGGAGAACACTTGCCATATGCCAATGAGAGTGCCTAAGCCTGCACACAGCTTCCTGCAAGGCTGAAGAGCAGCTGAAAACATCCAGCTGCCTATCTACCATTAAAAAGCTTGGTGAAGAGCAGCTGTTTTCTCTTGCTCAAGGCTGTGTCCCACTTAGGGCTCAGAGCCTGTATGCATCCCTTGGACCATTATATAGAGATTTACAGGCACACAATCTGCAGCAGAACTGCTCCTGAAAGGTGGAGGGGGAATAGCAGCAGCGAAGAAATCTGAGACATTACACAGTAGATAACTCCTACAAATATGAGTGAGAGAATTAGCTGCACCACGCTTTGAAAGGCTGAAAATAAGTGAAATAAACCCTAAGCATTCACATGGTCTACATCTATAAAATATTATCCAAGAGAAGCTTTACTCTGAATCTCAAATCTCGTGCTCTGTGCTCCTTCATGCTACCACAGGGTCCTAAACCTGAATTCCCTTGTCTTCAGTGCAATCTGAAAAGCCATTTAAGTCCTTGGAAATGGTTATTCCTATTTAAAGAACGGACATGCAAATTAGATCAGTATTTTCTCAGCCACTGGCACTGCAGCCTCTGTGCTCACCTGGCACATTGTGATATCTGAAAGGATCCCCCCTACTGCAGGCCATAAATCACAATAGCAGCAAGCCAGCCGAATAATGGTGTGGTTGCCTTGGGGTGTTTTTCCAAAAACACTTCACTGATTAAGACAAAATTTTAGTTCTGCATCAAACCCACCAATTCACTCTTTGCAGTGCTTTATAGTGTTTCCAATGTGGTCAGCCTAAAGAGTAACAGCAAGAACTTGTGCCTAGGGCTTGAGCAGTGAGTTAAAAATAAAGGAGTTATTGAACATTTCTCCGTGTACTTATAACATGTTGTTAAAAAATCAAGCTCAAATACTTTACTCCAACTCTAGCTGCCAATGTGTCATTATGCAGCCACAGAAATAGTCATATATTTTGAGCAGTGTACAGAACACACGTGATAAACAAGAATAGAAGTGGGTTTTTTTAAGGCAGGGAGGAGTCTGGCTTACAATAGAAAATCTGGTTTGCATTATCCACCTACATGAGAGTATTTTTTTAATATCAGTTCAATGGAAATTCTTTCTGAGATAGGCCAAGATACTGAACTGTCCTTTAAAATGTCCCATGTGACCATACGTCAAGTGATCTGGAAAGAAACCTATAAGAAAAGGCTCTAGCAAAGTCTGGACACATACCAAGTCCATGAGTATAGATGTCCCTCATCCAGCAGTTTTTGCCAGAATATTTTATATAAACAACTTTGCTTTGTTTTACCTTTAAATATCACTATACAGCAAATGCATTATAATGTGCTGTAGGAAAAAAAAATAAATTCAGAGGCAATGAAGAGAAATAAGGTTTCTTTTCAGTAGACATTAAAAGAAAGTTTATGCACAATTTTCCACACAGGGTTTAACTACAACGTCAATGTTAGTATTGTAACATTTAGCTAGGACTCTGAGAAATAAATATAGTGCTCTGAGGAGGGACAAACATGCAAAATTTTTCATTGTAAGGGATCTTCTCATGTCTCTTTAAATAGGACTTGTAGAGTAAAATTTAAAAAAATGTATCTCCCATTGGTGGTGAAAAGAAGAGAGAGTTGACTTTCTATAAAAGGCTCATTTAATGGCTTCTGCATTGTAAAGAAGATGGCAATTCCCAGGGAGAAGGAGCAGCCTGTGGCTTGTCAGTCTTAAAGAAGTGCACTCCACACATAGCTTCAATGAAGATAGATATCAATAATAAGGAAGGCAAAACTGATGAGTTAGGGACCTATTTGCATAAACTGGTACTTATGATTCTGAAATGCTCGCATCACAATATTGAAAACATACCAATTTTGTTCTAACAGATTTAACATATTAAAAGAGTGCTATTTATCTACATAAATAAAATTTCTCTGCTGGGTACGTAATTTTGCTTCAGGGATTTCCAAATGTTTTGACTATCCTACTGATAGTAAGACAGGCAGAAACATTATGAACACAGCAATGTTTATCACTGGATTTAGATATAACTTTGGGGAGGAGGAGAGGTGTGTTTATTTTGATTGTCCTAGGTAGAAGAGAACAGGAGATACAAGACTTTGGATGATAAAATTCACTAGGAAAACATTCAAGAGAAATTGTTGTGTTAGTTTGGTTTTATGGGGCTGTACTGAGGGGTCAGACTCTGAACAGAAATATATCCCTATCTGCTAATATGTGGCAAGAGTACCCATTTGAATCACAAATGGATTTTTTTTCCCATGCCTTCTCTGCAAAGATTCATCTGCAGCATCATTAATCTACTCTGCTTTGGTGCGCACAGTGACATCCACTGGTGCAGAGCATTTTTGCTACAAGAATCACAGAAATACCATGTGTTGTGATTGATTCAGGTTTTGAAAGCAATTTCATTCATTTCTACACTATCTAATGCAGCACAGCATTTAGTACTTCTTAACTTTAGGCATGCAAATATTCCCACAAGGAAATAAGTTTCAGCAACTTGCTCATTGGAGCCAGGGCACTTTGCAAGACTCAAACTTGAAAAATACATGAAGTTCCATACTGGAAGTATTCCCATCTCTTCTATCTGGTTTGTCTCTTAGCTTACCAAGAGAGCATAGTGCACAATTTGTGACTATCTACAGGCTCAACTTATGTTTCTCTTTTCCTTTTTTTCTCCTCCCCACCTTCCACAGCTGGCCCAGAGTTCATGCAGCTGAGGAAGAAGTTAAGAATGAAGGGCAAACCTATTGTGTTCCACAAAAGTCTTGTGCCACTTTCTGTCTACATGACAATGCCAGGCAACCTGAAGAGTAGAAATCACCTTCCCCAGGAATCAGCAGGTCTGGGCCTTATGCACAAGAAGATGCACACCAACAGATAAACCAAAGCATTTTTGGACTGCACTTATTTTCCATCCTCCTGGAAAAAACACAGTTTAACAACACTGTTCAGTTCTCCTCAGATGGGTTGAAGTAATTTCATGCATTCAGTGCAGCACCTGCAAAAAATTCATAAAAACACAAGCAGAGATGCAGGTGTTCTGCATATAACAAACCAATCTCTCTCTATCCCTTGAGGTTTTGGTGATGTGTGAAGCTGTATTGTTTCAGGGAGCAAAATCACAGATGAGTGGATTTAGGGCAAATTAGGAATCATATGTAATGTCTCTAAACTAAATAATAGGCAATTAGGTCAACAGGATTTCTTTTTGTGAAACTGTAACATGAAGAAGGGATTACTGTTGGATTTATTTACAATTAAATTACTGTTTTCTCAAAAATATAATAAAAAAGTAGGTTTGTTTTCAATTGGAGAGTTCAAAGTAATTTTTCTTAGTCCCAGCTATGATTTAGAGATTACCGTGATATGCACTAAAGAGTCTTTCAAATGATAATACATTTTGAACTGGAGATGTAAAAAATGAAAAATTTGGACATTTTTGAAGTTTAAAAAAAATGAAAATGTGTTCTTCCTAACAATATGTAATATTTAATATTTTCTGAAATTAACTTTTGAATCAGCAATTATGATAGTAATATATACTAATATACCACCAAACTCTAGAATCCATTTCAGTTTTCCATGTCCAAATATTTACAATAATTTTAAAGCAGCTTTGAATACTAATTTTTTTTAATGAGTCTGCTCCAAAACCCTGGACCTGTCAAAAATTGCCAGAATACCTCTAGCTGACTGCTCTGTAAAGTTGGTATGTTACAACTACAGAGAGCCTCCTTTTCCTTTATATCATGTTATGCACCATTACCAAGCCTGTCAGCTGAATCCCAAATCTGTAGTCTCTGAATTCTGGTGACAGCTTGCAAAGTAAAAAGAGCAGAGTCTTGGTCTTCACACAATAGATTTTATCTTCTTTTCAGTGCATACCATTTAGAAAAAAAGTCTTTTTTAGACCTTTAAGCTGGGCAAATTTGATTTGGAAGAAACAATTAGCAGGTGTTGAGGATCAATTCTTTCAACTGGCTGTGGGCTTTTAAAGCTAAATTTATACTTTTCAGATCACATACTTCCAAACAGGCATACAAATATTGATTATTTTTTTAACTCTTCCAGCTACAAAAACCTCTCAAAACCAAGCAGATACATATCCTTAGAAATAAAGAGCTGCAACTAGAACAAGCAATCTTACTGACAAAATATAAATTATCGTGTGTTTAGGGGTTAATTCCTAAAGTAAAGGGAAGTGTACTTTACTTTCATCTCATGATTTCTCTTCCCTAACTAAGATATTGCCTGATTATTTAGGTAATTACCACATTCATTCTACCTTATTGTGGTGGTTTTTTTCATTTTTAAAAAAATGAGTGCTGGTGTAGTGCAGAAAATTTCTAACCACCTCACATGTTCTATTGGACATATTCATTTTGTTCTTTAAATATTTTGGCCCTCCATTTAACAAAGGTGCTATTTATATTTCTTTTAACAACACAAAATATAGCAGAAGACACTATGTTAATACCCAAAGATTCAGTTCCCTGGTGCAGCTCAGTTTCTATTCCAATAAGCTTGTGCTACTGCTATCTCTCCATGGGTGTAGAAAAGCAGCTGTGCATTCTCTAGCAGATTTCCAATGCCATGAAAAAGTCATAGTGTGTGCAAAGCTTTTGTCTCGTTTTCCCCTGAAGCCCATTAAAAAAAATACAATCGTGTAGTGATGCTGGAGCAAAGCTGAAGGACTGGCAAAGGGCACACCTGAGGAAGAGGGAAACACAGCTGCCTTCATAATATTCAGCACCTTCAACCATTCAGTAAATGCTAATTTAATACTCATCCTTGGATTTCAACAATCTTGCTCATTTTATCAGGGTAGATCTTGCTAAGAACTAAGACCCCTCTACCTCTATTCATCTCTTCCATCCCCCAGCCATAATTTTACATATTTTCTCATGCCACTCTATCAGTTTTAATACCAACTTTACTGTAATGCCCTTACAACTTCCATAATATTTTCAGGTTACATTACAGTACAGAGCTGTGGTTGGCAGAGCCAAGGCCTTTTCTGCTCCTCACCTCACCCTACCCACCTGTAGGGGCTGCTCAAGGAGCTGGAGGGGACACAGCTGGGACAGTGACCCCCACCTGACCCCAGGGATATCCCAGACCACAAGGTCTCATGCTCAGCATGTAGAGCTGGGGTCAGGAGGAAGAGTGTGGGACATGCAGATGATGTTTTTCTTCCCAAGGCACTGCCATGTGTCATGGAGCCCTGCTCTCCCCAGATGGCTGAACACGGGAAGTTGTGATTGAATTCCTTGTTTTGCTTTGCTTGTGCAGGCAGCTTTTTGCTTTACCTATTAAACTATCTATCTTTATCTCAACCCTTGAGTTTTTTCCTTTTACCCTTCCAGTTCTCTCCCTCATCCCAGCAGGGGAGAGTGAGTGAGCACTTGCGTGGGGCTTAGTCGTCAGCTGGGCTTTAACCACGACAGAGATATATAATTAGAAGACAAAAAAAGAAAGTTATTTTGGCTGGGTTTTACTTCATTTGGTATCTATGCAGATCGATCAATGTTTTAAAAAACGTCTTGGTAAAAAAGTGGTTTTAAATTTGGGCTTTGTGATTCCACATGTTTATAACATATTGCCATCTATTGGCAAAAGGGAGAAAATGCCAGCTTTTTGGTATGAACAGTGGCATTGGAAGTAAAAATCCTTCTTCTTCAAGCATTCATACATAACTATTTCTTGCATGTGTACAGAACTGGTATGTAATAAAGTTTTATATGTTGTTTGTGCAAGATATGTCGTAAAAATTGAGTCCAGTTCTTCAAAAGTGAAAAACATAATATTCAATAGAATGCTTAGCATTTACCTTAAAACAAATACTTTCTAAGTATTATATATAAAATGTTTATGTCCTATACTCATATCCATTGAAGGATGATTGTGTTACAGGGAGAATCTTTCTGTGCCACAGGTCTAAAAACATTAATTAATAACTGCTAACTCACAACACAAAACCCAAAAAGATGAACTTTTCTGTTCTGTGTGATCATCTTTGCTGTGCCAAATTTGTAATTAAAATCTCCACAAGCCTATACTTGTTCCTTCCTCCCCATGGACACACAAATAATCCACTGCTTTACCAGCGAGGTTCAGCTGGCGGAAGTCCAGAGGGAAATGTCTTGATCCAGCATGAGGAGAGCCTAAATCAGTGAACTAACACAATATATGACTTTCTTACCCGGACAGAAACACATTCAGGATGAAATTTTAGTCATGATGGCAGCTAAATAAGTAGTTAATGTGTAGTAGATATCTTTAGAATATGTATGAACTTAAATTACTTAAATAAAGTTAAAATCAAAACCAGCCCTTTTCTTTCTGGTAGTTTGGAGACGCAGAAGTAATTATTTCAACAGAGTCAAAAGCTTCTGTGTTGTTTTGCTGCCAGTTTCCCCTTTGAAAGTTAATTTAATTATTTGACTTACCTGCCCAGTAATTTCAGGAGGCCCATAGTAATTTAACTGCATGGATTGTAAAATGTCACACAAACTAATAATATACTGAAATATTAACTGAATGTTACAAAAATCAATATGAGTCAAAGGTAGAGGAAGAGAAGAAACAAGTGAAAATTAAACAACGGATATACCTCATGGATCTGGAGGATGATGGATAGGTTGAGGGTTACAATTAAAAAATGAAAGTTCTAGAACATATTGAAAATGAAAGAAAACCAACTGACAAATAATTATTGAACCTAAACCTGCAAAGATATGCATCAAGGGAACAAATTACGCTGTTCAATATTTAATTCAATAAGCCTTTTTTTTTTCCCCTGGGCAGGCCAACTTCTAATTTGATCTTCATGGCCGGATGAGGATGTCAGAAGATTTAAAATATTTCCCACTCCCACTTTGTTGCCTTCCAGTGCCACAGAATGGTCAGTAGGGGAAGGACCTTTTCCTTCCTCCATAGGGATGATAAAGAACAGGAAAAGGTCACATCCCAACTTTCTTCCACTTAGAACCTTAGCAGACAGCTATGCCAGGGATGTGTGTGGAGCTTTCTGAAAGACACTTACTCCCCAGAAAATAAAATCTGGGATGCAGATCAACCCCTGTTCAATGCAGCTACTAGCTCAGCGCCTCCTGAAGCACTTTCCTGGCCTCAGAAAAGACACATTTAAGTTGTTCTTATTCCCCAAAAAATTATCAACTTTAGTTGATAGGCAGCTTCAAATAAAAATCAAATATTAATTAAAACCAAGCCCTGTTATGAACTCTTTAAGATACATATATATATATAATTGTGATGTGGCTGTGTCCCCACCCCAGAAATATCAGCCCTGGGAAGAGTAATGTAGAACAGGAAACTTGTTTTCCTGCTCTGGAGAACATGTTGAGGTCACAAAAACATCCTCTGCTCCAGGCTGGAGCAAACACAAGAATTTTGTCTTCTTTTAAAGAGATAAAGAGAGTAAAGTATTTCTGAAACTCATCTGGGATGTTCTGGCTTTTTCTGAATTTGAACAAAACTTTCAAACCAAACTCTCCCACCTCCCAAATCTACGATCTGCCCACCAACAAACCCTCCTCCATGTATTTCTCTTATGGAAACTCTCCCCAAAAGTTTTCCTGCAGCTAATATAGTCCCACAGGAAGCTTTATTCCATAAAAAAAACATTCACTTCTGTCAGCTGGGAATAAAGTTATAGGCTGTAAGGCTAAAGATAGTGTTGTATTCTTAGTTCTGCCCCCCTGCTTAAACTGTGACCTCCTGTTAAGTCACTTAAAGATATCTCTAAAGCATTTGAATAATTCAGAAGGCCAATTTTCTTCAAGGTTTCATTCAATCAACTACATTTAAAACTGTGCTTGCTTTGTTACACTGCTGCTCTGTTTTCCCCTCTTCCCAGCAGTGAATTGCCATTTCTGTGTGGACTTTAGAGCTTTAAGTATGACAAATAGTGTTAATGAGCTATTATCAAAAGATGGTCACCTCCCTGAGACTTTTTCAGCTTTCTGCCAAAATATGCCAAAACTCCTTTTAATGTATGTACACTCTGAATGCATTGAAAATGAAGCACATAACTCACTCGGGCCTTTTCTTCTCGAGGGCAACTCTTCCCCTTAATCCATCACCGTAGCCCAATGAGGCAAGTGCAAAATTCTACTGCAAACTCTTATGAACATACTTTTCATTTTATAATGTCTTTCATCCAACAGAGATGGACCCCAAGGTGTTTTAGAGATTTCTTTGTATGGTGTGATAATAGCAGTACATGGATCACTGCACTCATGCTGAAATAGAGACTCCTCTAGGTGGGAAGGCAGCAGACATCTCCCACTGCCAGGAGCACTGTGCAGTATATTAAGGCAGAAATGAAGGCTACTTTATCCTCTTGTGCCCACAGGTGAATGCAGGTAGGCTGGACATTATTTCCTTGTGATATAATTTAGTCAAGAAATGAGAACCAACAGTGTCAGAAGTACACCCTGAATCTTAATCACTTCTGAGGACATGCTTTTTCCTTCTGTTAGAGTTGAAAGAGAGTTTAAGCTGAAGAAATCCAAGGCCAGCTCTGCCTCAATCTCTACCTCAACAGAGTTCAGGACAAGCTGAGGATCACCTGCTCCCTGTCAGGGGAGCCTCCTACTGTTAGAAATACCAGTGTGGTCCTGCTCTGATCATAGCAGGGGCTCCTGGAAGGGACAGCATTAGGACACAGTAGCCAGCTCTTCCTTCTGAAGAGGGGCTGATAATTTCCATTCCCTTGGTGGTGCTGGAGACCACTGGCCCCTTTGCTTCCCCTTTTTTACCTATACTCTTTGCATTGCTAGAGTATTTTTCTGCATTTCAGGTGTACAAACCTCAGATAGGTAGCATCTTTACATATATAGTGTGACTAGCACTGATCCAATTGGAGTTCCTACCTTCTAAACCCTATTTAGCATATATAAGCCAAAACCAGGAGAAAAGCAGAGGAGAAAAATAGATTCAGTATATGCACTTAATTTTTTAGTTTTATTGACTTCTTAAAGGCTGCAGGTTAAAAATGCCATTTTACAGTTATCATACCTTATCTCAGGACACTTTAAAACTGCAAGTAAGATTCTCTTGTAGAATTAAGTATTAATTTGCAGATAAAGGAAATGCTGTTGCTGAGCAAAACTGTGACCTCTGCCACTGGTTAGTGTGTGTGCTCAAAATCTTCCCATGCTGCATCCTAAAGAGCTCACCTTTACTTCCTCAGACATACAAAACAGACTCTCCTCATTGTATTTCTGTCACAACTGAGAAACATGCACTTCTTTAAGCCTTATAAGAATGGAGAAAGTACCATTTTGATTAAATACAGAGGCTGATCTCTTTGACTATACTCACACTGAGTGAGGTTCAATTAAATTTCTAAAAATTATGGAAGGCCTTTTCAGTGGGCAGTGAGGGGCTAACTTGGATCTGTGAGCTTTGAAAGAAAAAAAAATCATAGGGTATCACTATAAAGACTGTTCTAAAATAGGCACCACCTTTTAAGGGGTTCTGGATTTTGACTGACCTGATCCAGTGCTACCTATGACTGATGGAGTTCAGTGAGTCTGCTGCAGATATCCCAGTAATAAATACTCTTAAACAAGAATAAGTGTTGAAGGGATCCAGATCAACAAACTTTTGGAATTCCTACATCTACTGAATTAACTGGATCAAAAGTATAGCAGCTGGGTAAAGATTACAGGATTTTTCAGGATTCTTCATGTGTTTCTTTACTTTAAACTCTTGTTTTTGCAAAAGTGACATACAACATGCCACAAAGATTTAAAAACCCTTCTGGATTTTTTTTTATTTCAAATATCTGCTAATTCTGCTATAACTGAGCAAAGTTAATTCTCATCATTTCAGAACACAGAGCATTGAATTCAAATTTCCCCTTTATTCTCTTCTTATGAGTACTGAATCAATACTTTATTCTGATGTGAAAGTGTTCAAAAAATAATTAAATTGTATGCAGAGAAACACTCATATTAGCAGTTCTCCTTCAGTTATTTTTTAGTGTATTCTAGCATTCCCAATTTATTTGAGGAAAGAGAAAGGTTGATATAGAGAGCACAAAATGAATTTATTAGCATCTAGTTATGAAATCTGTAAGAAATTTATTTACTACAAATTAATTCAGATGTGTAATTTGAAAAAAATACTTTAATATCAACATTAAACAGCACAAATAACAGTTTCATCTTCATCATAAAAAGAAATAGAACAAGTTCAACCAGGACTTAAAACCACCCAGGAGCCTAGAGGGAACAGACCTCTCCAAGACTTGAAACACCATTAAGAGGCTGAAGATCAACAGTTCACACCTCTCTGGAGCCCAGACTCTATTTGATGACCTTCTAGATGGAATAATGCAAACAAATGTGAATTTAACATCTTGATAAAGTACCAAACTACAAACTGAAGAACAAAGCCTGGGTCTTTCAGATTGTGGTTTTGTATTCTCCCTGAACTAACAGATTATTATGACTACTTACACTACTGCAGACAATGACAGCTGTACTGCTCTTGTTGAGTAAGAAGTGCCCCAAATTATTCTGTCCTGGCAATAGCATGTAACAGTCTTTGCTTTTGAAAGCCTCTTGGGCCTTGCCCTTGCAAACATTTACGTTTTGTTTAAGCACTCAGTAATTCTGCTGAGCTCAGAGGCTGAACAAACGAGAACGACTGACAGCTGGAGGCTCCAGCAGTGCTGATGGGAGGCTGCAGCCCTGCGTGTGTTCCCCTTTGTTTGAAAGTGAGGAATTCTCCTCACCCAGTCAGAGCAGCTGGTGTAAGGAGAAAGGATCCCTTCCCTGGGGAACTGAAGCAGACAGGGATGAGAAGAAATGAAGAACAAAATACATTAAGAGAAATTTTTCTGAGGCAACACTGAAGAATTCATATGCTTTATTTTACAATCCCCCCTCTTGTTTTCTGTAATTTATTATGAAGATCATAAACTTCAGCTTGTTATGTGAGAGTTCATATACCTGTGGTGATGAGGACCATGCAATAAACGTTTTCAGTACTATATCTGATGGAAATCTTGATTTTTTTCTGTTATATTTTCATTGATTTTTACACTGGTTCTTCTGTTCCTCAATCCTTAGATAATCAGACAGTACTGTAAAAATTCACACGCTATGAACAAAATAAAATATACTACAGACTCCTGACTTCACTTACTAATTTGAAAATTACAACAGCAAACCAATTAGACGTTTTGGCAAACAGTTCCAATGTATATTAGATAGCAGAACTCCACCAAACAAACATCACCAGAGGTAGTGACCCTGTAGCAGAGATGACAAGGACAGCACTTAAAAAATTTCCATTGGTGTGCTGCATGCCTGGAGGTTGGAAGTAACCCTGCTGCTTCCTAATTTGGCTTTATGTGGGAACTACAGCTGCAGACAGCAGTGGGAGACTCTTCCAGAGGTGATCAGCACCTTCTTCTGACACAAAGGTCTCAGTGGTGTCCTGGCTCCCACTGACAACCAGGAAATCCTGCTTTGCTGGAGAAAACTACCTGACCTTCTGCATTTCCCTTCTATGAAAGATGACATCTCAAAACCATGACCATGTTGCCACTGGGACCATTAACCTTAAAGTTTTTCTTTCCCTAACTTCATGGCAAACCAGAGAGTAGAACATGTATCTTGAAACATGTACTGTTACTCACTGCGTATATCTTTATTTCAGGAAACGCATTCATGTCTAACATTTAATACTGCAAAGGTGGTACATGCAGAAGTGGGTACTTTATGCAAGAGCTAAAAACCCATACAGAGAGAGTACAGTGGAAACATGGATCCTGGACAAGAATATGTAATATGAGTACTTCTGTTTGACAAAATAGCCCTTTCACCCAGTGCTGCACAGAAAGAAAACAGACTTCCAAACAAGCAACATTTAACAGGCTGTGTAGGCCAAATTCTGCCATGCAGACTGCAAAACACCAAATATCCCAACCAGAATTACTCAACATGGCCTACAGCCATTCAGACACTGACAATTGTCAAGGCCAAAAGTGGAACAGGGCTGATGTTCAAATGGAGTCCTTGTGCCTTTTCTCAGTAGATGCACACTGAGAACAGAGGGGGTGGAGAGGAAAGGGAAGAAAGTTATTTTAGCCATTCCTGGTATAGTAAATCTTGGGATCTCAATAACAAGCAACAAATATATTTATTCAGCGTGGGACTTGGCTAACTTTGGAACTGTTTAATTTATCTATCTTATATTGAGATGAATCACTCTCAGGAAGTGTTTCTGAAGGGAATGAAGCACAGCTAGCCCCAAGTGAGACAACTAATAGATGTCTTTGCTAAAATAGAAGAATTTCCGGTCTTTTATCTCTACTGTCTCCTATAATAGTTCTTTAAATGTAACATCAGCTCCAAAGAGCCGATAAAATTCTTCTGTTAACCAGGTACCCTGGAAGCCACCACTCTATACATGCATAAAAAATGCAGAAGTTGGGAGACTCTTAAATCCATCAAAGACTTGCCTGTCCAGATAAAGCAAAACCAGCAGATTAGTCATGCTGCTTTAATGCAAATAATTGCAGTCCTTGCTTACATTTTCCATAGCAATGCCCATCTTTTGTGAGACAATGCCTTTAAACACTACCCAGCACAAGCTTTACTGAGTTTTAGCCATCTCCCTCAATCCCAGCAGTGTTAATCCATGATTAACTCCTAGATCTGTTCACAGGTTTGCTCTTTAAACCTCAGAAAATGTAATTCCTCTTGACTGCTCCTTAATAACTTGTTCTCCTGCTCCCCTTCCTTCACAATTTAAGGAATTGCTCTGCTCTCATTCCCTGCTGGCTCCTGCTGAATCAGTACCCAACACAAAAGTAGGAACATCATCTCTGTACTGCTCTCAGTCAGAAAAAGAGCCAATATTTATGAGACACACAGGTTATAATCCACCAGAAGTAGGATATGACATGAGTGTCTAGTGCTGCGCCTTAGTCAGGGTGATGGTCAAACTATAAAATTTTAGAACAAAAAAAAAGTGGTTTTATGGTATATTTGAAGAATTTCTACCACTAATGCCTGTTATTACACAACCAAAGCTTCTGCACCACCATAGCAACAACTAGTAACAGTAACTTTCTAGAGAATTCAGTAGCTAAGACCTATTTCCGAAATGCAGATATTTGAGAATAGTCTGTTTATTAATATGTACTTATATAAAAGTGTCTAAAGTTTTAGTACACATCACAGAGCTGGGAAAAACAAAGGAACAGAAGATAAGGTGGAATAGAAACTAGATCAGCTTGATGATTCTGGTTCTTTGTGAAGCTGACAGGTTTGGAAACATTTACAAATTTCACAACCACATTTTAATTTCAAAAAAAGTGTTTATTTTGGTATTTTACTCTCAAAATAATAAACTATGCCATGAAAAAGTTAATTTTGTTTTAAATGGGATCTCATAAATGTAAGATATTAGATATGTTTTAGAAAAAAAGCCTATATATTTCATACGAATAAAAAAGTGTCTGGAAATAGTTCAGATTTCACATGAAGTAAGTATACAGGAACAGAATAATCTCATACTTGTAGGGACAGGCATAGCCAACTCAGGTGTATTTCAATATTTGTTATAGAATTCTCTGAATAAAAATATTTGAAATATTTTTTGGCTTCCTTATAATACAGAAATGTCATCGACTTTTTCCTTTTTAATTTACTCTAATGTAAAGTTATTTAAGCACAAATTTAACATTTGAATAGAAGAGAGATATTTCACATAGACAGGGAAAAAAACTAAGGCCTTGGTTCTTATCACAATGAGCAGCAGGGAAAAAAATATCACAGTACAAAAGCCAGGGAAACATAAAGATCAGGGAAACAATAGAAAGAGAGAGCAAAGTAGGAGGAGGTAGAAGAAATAAGTCCCAAGACAAAGAGACTTTACACAAATCAACATGGAAAGTTCCAGCCCAGGTCTCATTAGACAGAATGGTTGACTAAGGAATTGAATTAAAGTTTGCAAAGGTGAATAGAGATAAAAAAGAGAAAAGATAAAAACTCTGTGATCAGGAGCCTTCACTTTTCAACTTTTTCAACCATCCTCAGCAGAGATTTTGCTGTAGTAAATTCAGTATGTACCCAGAATAAACCAGGTGGGAGTAACAAAAGAAATTCAGGTGTAATTTTAATTTTAAGTGCTGCTACCTCATTGAAACAAAATGCAATGACAGAGGAATATTAAACCTCACTTTCTTCTGTTTTCTTCATATTATTGTATCTGTAGTTTATCCATATGAAATACAATAGAGCTGTGTCCAGTTTAACAAAGAGAAAGCAAGGACAGAAAAATGCATTAAAAAGCCTATGTCACACACTGGAAAGAGTCAAAAAAACCAGAAATAATAGTTATGATTCATATGGGAGAAAATTAAACTTGTGTGAGTTCAATAAAAAATAATTTATCAAAAGATAAGTAGGATCATGTGTTGAATAAAGGTACTATGCAATCTTAATTTTTTTAAAAATAGATTTCCATTTCCATCACTTGTTAGTCTTGGCATAACTGCAGAATATTGTTCCTATTGCATATTTAGACCTGACATCTTGTACGTTACTTTTTCTTCCTGGAAAGTTCAAGCTAATTATTGGTGCAGTGACCCTCTTTACCTGAGCATGGATTGCTCTGGGAATCAAGACTTGGCAGAACAATCTGAACACATCGTTCCAATAACCTCTGTCATTATTTTTTCTAACCCAGCCGCCAAAAGTCAAATGTGACCTTGAAGTGTAGACAAATGTTAACTCCTTGGAATTATGACTAAAATCCTTTATCAAAATAGATTCCTCTATGATTCACTGGTAGTTTAACAAAACAATTCCTCCAGATGTTCCCTAGTTGTAGATATCTTTACATATTCCCCTTATTTTACAGGCCCAAGCCAGTACCTCAAGACAAATTTGGTAATATTTTTAGTATACTTATGATTCATATTATTGCAGATGATGCATATATTTATGAATTCCATTATTAAAATAAAATGCTATTTGATATTAACTTTTCCTACTGGAGTCAAAGTAAAAACTATTGAACTCAAGGAGAAAAATATTTGGACATCTTTTAGTATTGGAGAAATATACTCTGAATTTTGTGGAGATACCATAGGTTTACTCAACATATTCCCTTAAAATCCTTGACAATAAAGAAGACACAAGACCATCATTAGGCTTTTGTGACTATTGCATTGCCATGCAATAAAAGTACATACTATGGCAATAGACATTTACTATGTATTCACTTAAGTTCCAGATACTTTGATAATGAAAATAACATATATAAGCCTACATAGCAAGGAGTCATGACACTTGTTCCTGAATCACAATGTCGTGCAGTCATGTTAGTGCTTATCAATAAAATGAGACAGAATACAAGCTACAGAGACAGAAGATGTTGGAGGCCAACATTAGAAGTGTTGTTCCATCAATGTTATGTTCATTTTCTTTCTCTGCTCTATACAAGTTGGATCATAATCATTTCCAGAGCATTGGAAGTCAAACTAAGACTTTCCCTTATCCCTGGATGATTTATGTTCACATTGGAATGTATGTTAAGATACAAAATATATTTCTTTTCAAAATATTACAATAAATCACATCACAAAGGTCAGAGCTGTGATTGCATGAACAGACATCATTATGTCAAATCTTGATTTTTGGAGTTAGTGATGTAAACTCAGAATAGCAATTAACAGAAGGAATCCCAGAAAGAATTGTATGCATTTGTTTTTTATTGGCTAAAGGCAGCTTTCACTGCTTTAATTAGCAAGAGTCTTCTTTACATCTCGATAGAATACTCATCTTACCTACAATGTGTCTTCCACAAATGCTCTTACTCCCTTCCTCTAACATTCCCAGCATTCCTACATCTCATGTCCTTTCTTATACAATTTTCAAATGATAACCTGAATATTTCTATATTACTATTTCTTTTGACCTTTCCACAAAGTTTAAGCAAGCTAGATCTCTCTTTTTTTCATATTCCCCCACCATTTTCTGCCTCTTCCAGGACTAATTTTTTTCATCTTGATGACCACTTAAAGCACTGCCTTGATTATGTATGGATAACAAGTTTCTCAGGAAAATGGAGAAGGAGAGAAAAGAAAAAACTTTATTTTGAAGAAAGTCGGTAACAAGGACAAGCGTGATTGAAATGCAGGTGCCACATGAGGAGAGAGGAGACCAAAACACAAACAACTTTCAGAAGAGAGCAAGCTGAGCACCACTGAAGATATACTGGGAAGAAAGTCCATTCCTTCCACAGTCATGTCTTTTCTAGTGTCCCTGTTGTTTAGGGCATTAATAAGGAGAATACATAAACCTGGAAAAGTCCTGGGACTTGGGTGCTGATTTTGTCTGTGTGATTGATATACTACTTTTTGTCCTTTTGTCTTTCCAGGATGAACACCAACATCACTGGAATTGTGTTACAATTTCATAACACACACTGAAATGAAGCTTCCTCAGTTTTGTAATTCTGACAACAGCATGTAGTACTGCAGCTACTGCTGGCCATCATTATGAATGAAGTCTAAAAATATTGCTTCTAAGTTTCTTACCCCTCTGGAAAGTCTCAGGTAACGTTCTGAATTAGTTCTGGCAGGTACAAATGACAGAAATGGATCACAGTCTGTTAATTGACAGTAAAACTAAGGACCTTTTTTCCCCCCAGTGAAATATGAATAGTTCATCCCACTTAAAAAAAAAAAAAAAGGAAAAAAAACAACCAACTTATTTCAGCTTTGCCAGCCTACATGATTCTTTAATGGCAGATTCAAGGCAAGAGGGAGTACTGCCTAGTAAGGATAAAAGACTAGGCTAAGGAATAGCAGCTTTCCTCTCTCACTCTTCCTTCTTTGTTGTGATTCCTTCCAGAAGACTCCTTTATCTTCACTTCTTTTTCCATTTTTAGGGATGGTGAAGTCAACACCACTACTTTCTCTTTCCACATACCACATTCAGAAAATGAAGGTGGAAGCACAGAGGTTTATCTTCTCTACATTCTGTAATCCAAACTAGAAGTTTTGTCAACTCTCTCAAGTGACTTTATGCACCAATTTCTGTTCTGTGTTGAAAACCTACGCAGTTTATACAAAGGCTATGTAGAACAGCAACCATAACTTCAAAATATTATAAAACAATTAGAGTTGAATGGGTGTGACCAGAAGATAATAAGCAAACAATATTATATCCGTATAATTTTGCACAGTTACCTCTTCTTTCAATGTATATTCTCTCATTTATCTGTTGCAATATATTTCTAAATGTTGTGGTATCCACCGTCCCACTAATGTGGCAAGAATTGAGAAAGTACTCTAGAACCTGCCAAGATATTTCTAATAGGCATTCTTATCCTCTTTACAGTTAGATTCAATGCAAGAAATACAGAAGAACAAAGCCAGAACAAAAGCACTCTGTTATGAGGTGAAAAAATTGCTCCTTTGTCAGACTTTTACTGTTTGATATTGTTCCTTTCACTTATTCCATTTCTTAAATTTAGTGCCATAATCCAGATGGTAGGAATTTTTATATTATAGGTTGCAAAGTGGCAGCAAACATCAGCCAATGAGCTTGTATGATGTAAAGCAAAGGACTTATGAAAATTATAACTTTTATCGTTCTCCTCACTGTGCCTCAGGTCTGCCACTGGCCTCTGCCAGCAATTCAGCATATGCAGGGCTGAAATACCCAGTTCTTCCTGCCCAAGGCCCATTAGATTTATAGATGGAGTTTAATTTAACTCTGTCTTCCTTTGCACTTGCACATCCCTCTCTTATCAAATGATCACTTAACTACTTCAGTCACTTCTTTCCTGTGCAGAATAGGTGTGCTCTATCAGTCTGGACTAGAGCTCTCTCCTGCCTGCCGATTCTACAATCCGTGACTGCACTGAAGCAACAGACTCGTTAA